>CAUYUJ010019437.1:75635-105635 GCA_963575745.1 Prorocentrum cordatum
AGTTTTCCAAATCTTCCCAGAGACCACCCAGGTAAATTATAACATGTATGTCTTCCAACTTTTCCTGATGTTCAAATTGTTTCCAGGGAGTGCGCTGCCAGCTCAGATATGTTTCTGGGAATATCTGGAATATCTTGAGTATCTGGGACACGCGTGCCTTTTCACCTGTGTAACTTCTGGGGAGATCTGGAAGGCTCCAACTCTGCAAAGATTCTGTTGGGGGTGAGTCGGTCCCTAATAAGTTCATATTACGCATGGCTCTATCCCTGATCGGACTTCCTGCGAGGTGGCGTCGCACCTAATACACAGCCGGAACAAGTTATTACCAAATCATCAGGACGATCATCTTGAAGGATCAGCAAGCGGCATCGGCCAAAGCTGATTTATGCGAGATTCGCCATTCAATGTCGGCAGCGCGCGCAGGCGTGCACCGCGGCCAGGCCGCTGACATTCCACGCATTGGCTTGCGCGCCCGGTGGCGACGCTCGGGGGCGGATGCCACCCAATGCCCGGATGTTCTCCCAAGTTACTCCTTCACGGGGCCGCTGGCGCGGGCGGTTCCACGCTCTGCCTTGCAGTTGGGCCCCCGCAGCCCGATTAATACCGCGCGCCGCGCAATGCAGACGAGACGATATTCCGTGACATTGACAAGCAGGTGTCACTTGATGCGACGGGCCCCGCCTGGTCTGATTCAGCATCGTTTCGGCGTCCATCCCTGTGCAACTTTTGTCAAGCATTTTTTTTCGCGGGGATGGGTCAGTCTTCCGAAGTATTCGGTTATTGCGCGATTCCCTCTCGTCTTTTAGCATGCCGAGACTTGCGCCCCTGCGGGACTTGTGCGACTTGTTGGGCCAGCGAGACATGCGGGGCCTGGGCGGCTTGCGGGGTCGGTGGGTCATGCGGGACCTGTGCGACCTGCGCGACCTGTGCGACCTGCGAGACCTGTGGGATCTGGGGGGTCTGTAAGAGCTGCGGGGCCAGTGCGAAGCGTCGGCCTTGTTGGGGCCTACGAGACCCGCGGGCTTTGCGGTTCCTGTCAGTCTTGCGGGGGACGCAGGGCCAGTGCGACCTGCGGGGCATGCGGGGCCTGTGGGACTTGCGAGACATGTGGAACCTGCGAGACCCGCGGGGCCCGCGAGACTTGGGCGACCTGCGAGGCGCGCGGGGCTGCGGGACTGACGAGGCCAGCGGGACCTTGTGGGCGTTGCCCAACAAACCGCATTGATGAGCAGGCGCATGATGCTAATTCACGCGCGGGGCGCAGTCTAGGTCGCCCGACAATCCCGCTCAACGATCGGGCGGGCGCGGGTTTAGCGCGTGAATTCATTCACCCGATAGAGCGCACTTCGCGCGAAATAGCGCGACCGGGGGCGCCCGCTTCACGGCCTTTGTATTTGTAATTATATATATACATATATATATATATACATGCGTGTGTGTATGTTCTGTTTGTCTCGCGCTTCATGCGCGGGAGTGCGCGGGGGGCATCGATCGCAGAGTGGGGGGGGTGTTTATATACACATATATATATATATACACATATATATATATATATATGTATGCTGCTCGTCTCGTTTAAGATTCAAGCGCGCTCCGCTTTCCCGCGCCATTCTGCCGCGCGCGAGACGCGGGGGGCGGGGGGGGGGCAAAGCGCGTCGTCCAGTGGGCGCGCCGGGGCGCGCTGCTTCGCGCGAAGCTCGCAACGCGTGTGATTTTGCGCGCTAAACCCGCCGCCGCCCGACCGTTAAGCGGGGCCCCTGGGCGACGGGAAGCGCGCCCCGCGCGGGGATTTACGCGCTGAACCCGCCCGCGTCCAATCGCGAAGTAGCTTCGCCAGACGTCGAACATTCGCCGCCACGAGCGGGTTTCCACGGCGAGCCCGCCCCACCCACTTGGGAGTTGCGTCCGGCAACGACGGGCGGTTCCTGGGCCCCGGGCGCAGAACGCAGCCGATATTGCTAGAAACGGCGGACGACGACGACGACGACCACGGCGACGTCGTCGACGACGATGATCACCGCGACGACGGCGACGACGACGACGACGACAACGACGACGACGACGACGACGGCGACGACGACGACGGCAAACGCGGCTACTGTCTAGCTCTCGCTACTCCGCCGAGACGTCGTCAGCGTCCTCACTCGTCTCCTCTTTCTAACCCCTCTGCTCCTCCTCGACCCCCTCCTTCTCTTCGCATCTTCTGGTTTGCCCCCTCGCGCCCCCCCCCGACCTTCCCAGGGAGGCCGCGACTGACCGCGGCAGCCGTCCGGGCGACATCTAATGCATCAGGGATCGCGCGGCCCCCATTCCATCTGCCCGAGCGGCAGAGGTTGCCGACGCCATGTGGCAATTGCCGCCAGAACGGTTGGAGCGCACCCAAACAGGTTTGACATCCACGCAGCCCGGGAAACAGTCATAACAAAATTAGCAGGACGATCATCTTGAATGAACTGCGGGCGGCAACGGCCAAAGAGGATCATTACAGGCAGTCGGGTAAGTTGGCGCGAAATTTGGGAATCGGCCCGAAGCTCGCTCGGGCTCGCTTGCGTCCAGACACACGCACATTCAGAATCGCTCGTCCAAGATCACTCGCGCCCACGCCCGCGCGTGCCCGGGCCCAGTCATGCCCCAACCCCATTCGCGCCCAGACGTAACCGGTCTCGCCCTGCGCAGGGGCTTACTCGCACGGAGCCACTCAGACTCCCTCCGCCCCGCGCAGGGGCTCACTCGCGCCGAGTCACTCGGACTCCCGCTCGGATGACACCCGCCGAGGGCACGCGACAGCCGCCCCCCAAGGACCTTCAACAACTCGGGGGGCTGCGGCCTCGTCTGGGACCCCGACCGCCCGTCTTGCCGCTTGGGCCGTGGCGTCGGCGATCCCGAGTTGCTGAAGTCCCAGGGAGGGGTCTTCGCGCGCCCTCGGCAGATGTCTACTGGCAAAAAACAAAACGCAACATTAAAAAATCGAGCAGGGGAGAAAGCGCGCGGGCGCGCTTTCTTTGGGGCAGCGACGTGCCGGATGTGCCGAAAACGGTCCCACAAATCGTGCCAACCACATCGGACTGTCTGTAAATGAGATTCGCCTTTCAGCGTTGGCAGCGTGCCCAGGCGTGCACCATGGGCCAGGTCATTGATGTGCCGTGCTTTGGCTTGCCCGCCCGGTGGCAACGCTGGGGGCCGGATGCCACGTAATGCCCAGAAGTTCTTCCAAGCTGCTCCTGCACAGGGCCGCTGGCGTGGGCGGTTCCACGTTCTGCCCGGCGGTTTCGTTCCCACGCTCGAATGGCCAACCTGCGCCGCGCAGTGCAGACGAGACGCTGTTCCGCAACATTGACAAGCGGATGTCACTTGATGCGACGCGCCCCGCCTGGTCTGATTCAGCATCGTTTCGGTTTCCATCCATGTGCAACTGTTGTCAACCACTTTTTCACGGGGATGGGAAATTCTGCCGAAGTATGGGGTCATCGCGCGATCCCCTCTCGTCTTTTAGCGTGCCGCCCTGTGGGTCTTGTGGGACGCGTGAGACTCGCGCCCCTGTGGGACTTGTGCGACTTGTGGAACCTGCGAGACATGCGGGACCTGAGCGACTAGCGGGGTCGGTGGGTCTTGCGGGACCTATGCGAACTGTGCGACCTGCGAGAAGTGAGGGAGCCGCGGGGTTTGTAAGACCTACGGGACCTGTGCGAAGCGCCGGCCTTGTTCGGACCCGCGACACCTGCGGGCTTTGCGAGGCCTGTCGGGCTCGTGGGGCCTGTGCGACCTGCGGGGCCTGTGCGACCTGTGGGACTTGCAAGACCCGTGGGACCTGCGAGACCTGCGGGGCCGATGAAAACTGTGCGACCTGCGAGGCCCGTGGGACCTGTGGGACTGACGAGACCGGCGGTACCTTTTGGGCGTTGCCCAACAAGCCGCGTTCACGATCCGGCGGGGGGCGGGCTCTGTCATGTAAATTCACACACGGGATGCAATCTAGGTCGCCCGGCAATCCCAGGTAACGATCGGGCGGGCGCGGGTTTAGTGTGTAAATTCACTCGCAGAACGCACTTCGCGTAAAGAAGCGCGCCTTGGCGCGCCCACTCTGCGATGTGTTTTTTGTCGCGCGCTTCGCGCGTGAAAAAATAAGACGTGCACGTCGATTTTGCTCATGCACGAAACGCGGACAAAACCAGATCGTGAAGTGGGCGCGTCGGGGCGCGTCACTGTACGCGAAGTGCGTCCCGCGTGCGATTGTACACACTAAACCTGCCACCGCCCGATCGTTAAGCGGGGCCCCTGGGCGACGGGAAACGCGTCCCGTATAAGAATTTACACGCGGGGCCCGCACGCGTCCAATCGTCAAATAGTTTCGCCAGGCATCGACAATGTGCCGCCAGGAGCGGATGTCCACAATGAGGCCGCCCCCACCCAATGGGGAACTTCGCCCCGCAACCACGGGCGGGCCTTGGGCCCCAGGCGCAGAACGCAGACGGTATTCCCAGGAGCGGCGGACGACGACGACAACGACGACGACCGCGGCGACGTCGTCCACGACGATGACGACCACGACGAGCGGCGACGACGACGACGACGGCGACGACGACGACGACCAAGGCAACCGCGACGAAAACAACATGCTTCTCGCCACATCGCAGGCTACTGCCTAGTTCTCGCTACTCCGCCGAGACACCGTCAGCGTCCTCACTCGCCTCCTCCTTCTAATCATCCTGCTCCCCCCCTCGATTCCCTCCTTCTTCGCATCTCCCGGTCTTGTTCCCGCGCGTTCCCCCCCCCGACCTTCCCAGGGAAGCCACGACTGACCACGGCAGCCGTCCGGGCAAAATTTCTTATCAGGGATCGCGCGGAACCCATTCTATCGTCCCGAGCGGCAGAGGTAGCCGATGCTATAAGGCACTTGCCGACAGAACTTTTGGAGCACGCCCAAACAGGTTTGACATCCACACAGCCGGGGAAAGAGTTATAACAAAATCAACAATACGATCATCTTGAATGCTCCGCGGGCGGCAACCGCAAAAAGAGGATCATTCAGTGAGATTCGTCTGTCTATGTGGCAGAGTGCGCAGGCGTGTACCATGGGCCAAGGTAGTGATATGCCATGCTTTGGCATGCGCGCCCGGTGGTAACATTGGGAGGCGGATGCCACTTAATGCCCGGATGTTCTTCCAAGCTACTCCTTCACAGGGCCGCTGGCGTGGGCGGTTCCACGTTCTGCCCAGCGGTTTCGTTTCCAGTCGGATGGTTAACATGCGCCGCACAACGCAAACGAAACGTTATTCCGTAACATTGACAGGCGGATGGCACTTGATGGGACGCGCCCCACCTGATCTCGTTCAACCTAGTTTCGGTTTCCATCCCTGTACCACTTTTGTTAAACAGTTTTTTCACCGGGATGTACGGCTATAGCAAAGGTGTCCCCATCCCTATTAGGACGATGGCAGAGCTTCAATCCCTCAACGGACTGTATTACAAGGTGCAACATCACCAGTGGGATGTTATTCGCTGTGGCTCCATCCCCAATTCGACACTAGAGGTTGCCCAATCACCTACAGGATCCAATCAGACGTGGATCCATCCCTCAAGTAGCCCCATTATTGATATATGTGTGTTCGAAGTCGCTCCATATCTAATCTGATTATAGTAGAGATTCATCGGATCCAAATTTCAAATAATGTTGCTGAGCTGGGTGATTCCCTGATCGGACTCTATTAAAAAAGTGGCCCCATCCATGTTAGGATTCCCAGAGGGAAAAGGGAAAGCGAGAGAGAGAGAGAGAAAGAGAAACAGAGAGAGAGAGAAATACATTAATTAAAAAGATAAGGAGAAAGAGAAAGAGAGAGAGAGAGAGAGAGAGAGCGACAGAGAGAGAGAGAGAGGGAGAGCTCCCAACCCCCTGGATCGCGCACGTGATCACCGCGTTCGGTAAGTGCGCGCGTGTTGGCACTAGGTGTAGGGGAGCCCGACTTGCTCCGACCTGCGACGAGTCGGCAGCTCGTGGCGGCCATGCTAGCAAAAAAGGCCGAAGCCCGTGACCCAGCCTGGTAGGGACAAAAACAAGCCTCTGCTGGCCGCACCTGGCCGCCTGCGCAGTGCCAGGCCACGGCGCAGATTAGCCTGGGCCTACCTCCAGGGTTGGTTGGAGAGAACACGCGAGAGGACACGAGACCATTCCGAGGGCCACACGGCCATATGAAGGCAGAAGGCACAGGTCGCGAATCACAGGATACAAGGGCACCCTTGGTCTGGCAGGGTCGGCCTACCAGCCAACCGCGACTGCATCCTGCCCCAACGCCGCCCCTGACCTGAGGGGCAACGATAGTGAGGGACTGACAGAAGGGTGGGGCGCATCACTCTGGAATCGGCGCCGCATCGCCGATAGATCGGCGACAGGCTCCCGATCATGAGTCCGCACGTTGCTGGGCAGGCTGAGGCGATCGGGCCCCTATCGGCGATCAACGGGCGATCGGGGGTCGATGCGTTCACCCCCTGTGCCTATCCCCCCCCCTCGTTGCCCCTGATTCCCAAGCCCCCGACGTCGTAAGGCGACCCCTACAAGTCTGGACGCCTTCCCGGGGACCAGCCTTCCATCCCGAGTCGTTTTTTGGCCTGCCCTGGGGCCCGGTGGAGGTCCCTTGAGGCCGAAGACTGCGCAAAACCTCCCGCCTCGAGGGGGAGGAGGAGGAGGAGGAGGAGGAGGAGGAGGAGGAGGAGGAGGAGGAGGAGGAGGAGGAGGAGGAAGAGAAGGAGGAGGAGGAGGAGGAGGAGGAAGAGGAGGAAGGCTGGGTTGCCCAGGCCCCTCCTCCTGGATCGCGCGCGTCATCTTCTGGTCGTCCAGCGCCTCCCGCCGCGCCCGCGGCGCCTGGGCCGCCAGGCCCTCCTGCCAGAGCCCCTCGGGGGCGCCTGGCGCGGCCGGCGCGGCGGTCTCTCGGTGCGCGGCAGACTCCTCCCTCCTCCTCCTCCTCCTCCCTCCTCCTCCTCCCTCCTCCCCCTCCTCCTCCTCCTCCTCCCCCTCCTTCTCCTCCCCCGCCTCCTCCGCCTCCTCCTCCCCCTGCGCGGTCTCTCGGCGCGCGGTGGCAGTCCTCACTTTGTGAAAAAATTGCCACGGGAAGTCTGTCGTTATTTTCAACCTGTGGGGGCCCGTACCCGGCCTCGGGGCCGTCAAACAACGACTGGGATGAAAAGCCGGTCCCCGGGAAGAGGTCCAGACCACTGGGGGTCGACGCTGTGAACAAGATGAAGACGTCGGAGGTCTGGGGAGGGGGCGTGTGCTTCACGCAGCGCTGCGCGATGGACGTCGACGACGTTGACGAGGCCTACAACTGCGGCCTCACACAGTACGTGCTTCTGCACGACGAGTGCAATCGTCGTCGTCGTCGTCGTCGTGAGCCGCCGCGGCCTACCGCCGTGGTGCCTCCTCCTCCTCCTCCTCCTGCTCCTCCTGCTCCTTGTAAATAGCTTCTCCCTGTCGTACCATGGGGCCAGTTTTCGAGGCGGGCTGGGCCTTTTCACCTGGGACTTCCTTACCACTTCTGACTCTGAAGCTTAATATGGGGCAGCAGTTTCACACATGGACTGCGGTTCGTTTTCAAAGTGTGGCTCTCGCCTTATCGCCGCGCACATTTGTGCATAACATGTGCAAGATGGTTTTCAAACTGTGGTTCTCGCCTTAGCGCCGCGCACATTCGTTCATAGCATTTGCAAGAGTATCAAGGATTCCCATGATCAGCGTAACAGACATGGTGTTTTGAAGGGATTCAGGCTTATGAGGGTGCAACAGTTACGTTTGGTCGCGGTCTTGAAGTCCCAAGAATGGCGTTGTGGCGCGATTCAGGATCGCTAAGACGCAACAGTCAGGTTTACTCGTGGCGTTGGAATCCCGAGAACAACGTTTTGGCATGCTTGTGGGTATTCAAACGGTTGTCTTCCAACGAAGCAATTCCCTCAACGGAAATGAACCGTTGTAGGGGCCTATGAAGAGGGAGCTTGGAGGGAGGGTTTATCCCAACATCGTTGAAAACTCTTGTGTTTACTCGGGGGCGCGCAAACATGCATTAGCGATCCATGGATTTGGCGCGCGGTCGCCAAATCCATTGATCGGGGGAGGTGCCCTTCCCAAAATGCGGCTGGTGCCGCCTCGCTCGGCGGCGGAAATCTGCGATTTCCTATGGGAACGGGACCCGTCACTAATCCACGCCCCCTTGATCCATGTTTGCGATCGCCTGATTTACACTGGTCCGCCTCCTCCTCCTCCTCCTCTCCCTCCTCCCCCCCTCTGTGCAAGACCGGCTTGGCCCTGGCTGGGCCCGAAGATGCCGCAAGAAAACACGCGGAGGGGCGAGTTGAGAGCGAGAGATACCTTGAAGAAGAAAAGAGCAACGTGCGGTTTAGACCGACGAGTGGGCGCACAGCCATCGTGCGGCCCCGAGGAAAGCTGGCTGCTCCGCCTGCTCCGCCCCAACACCCGCTGGCTCTCGCCAGCCAGGCCACACTTCTGCAGGCCTTCCGCCACGGGCGTGGATTCAATCCTTCGGCTCCTCGAGGACAGCGCCTTCGCCTTTCGGCCCGAAGGCGTCGTCGTCCTGTTCCCAGTTTGGAAGACACAAGAGGTCCCTGCAGGTCCCGAAGTCTCCAGAGAGGCGTTTGGAGGCCACCCGAGGTATCCAGAGATTGGAGGCCTTCGGATGCCTCTCGGGGCCAGAAGTTACCCGGTGAGTATGGCTGATTACAAAACACGGTGCGCCGTTGGTCGTGCGAACCAAATGGGAAGCGCACGCGTTGCGCGACTCACGAGACAACAACAAAAGGACGAGAACTAAGGCCCCAGGCTCGAAGATGGAACTGTGGTGGGATCGAGGGGCAGGAAAAGAACGGAAGAAGGCCGAACGGTTACCACGACAGCACCAGTGAGACGGTGGAGAACGGAAGAGGGCGAAGACGAAAGAGGCAGGATGAGGAAGGAGGGTGGCCCCCTCCAACTTCTGGTGGTGGTGGTGGAAGACAGGCCCATCGTAAAAGCAAGACTCATCTGAGCCCGCGTAGACGTCACTGTGCTGGACCCCCCCCCAGCAGCCCTCTAAAGTGGCGACGGGCTCGCAGTCCGAAGCCCCCCAGGGACGATGGGGTCGAATCTCAGTCCGCGTAAGCCGTCACGGTGCCGGGTAACCCAGCAGCTCTCGAAAGTGGCGACTGTTTCGAAATTCGCATCCCCACGGATGGTGAAGTCAAATCTCAGTCTGTGTAGGACGTCACCCAGGTGGGCCACCCAGCAGCCCTCGAAAGTGGCGACGATTTCGCAGTTCGAAACCCCTAAACTGAAAACCCCAGCAACCCTCCAACATGGTAAGAATTTCGCAGTTCGCAGCCGCCCAAGGATGGTGAGATCGAATCTGGGTCCGCGTAGGACGCCGCTGCGCTGGAACCCCCAGCAGCCCTCTAGAGTGACGACAGGCTTGCAGCTCGCAGTCCCCAAGGGATGGCGAGGTCGAAACTGAATCTGCAAATAGCGTCAGTCAGCTGGACCCCCAGCAACCCTCAAACGTGGTGTCCTTTTCGCAGTTCGCAGCTCAACAAGGACGGCGACGTCGAATCTGAACCCGCGTAGCGACGTCACTCCGCTGGACCTTCCTTCCGGCCCTCGAAGGTGGCGACGATCTCGCAGTCCGCATCCCCCAAAAGCATGGCGAGGTCTGGTGCGAGTCCGTGCGTAACGTCGCTCCGCTGGACCTCAAGAGTCCCCCAAAGTGGCGACGTTGTTGCAGCTCGCAGCCCTAAACGATTGTGAGGCTGAATCCGAATCTGCACATGACGTCACTCCGCTGGAACCCAACAGCCCTCAAAGGGGCGACAGTTTCGGAATTCGCGGACCGACAGGGATGGCGAGGTTTAATCTGAACCCGCGTGAGACGTCACTCCGCTGGACCTTCCCATTAGCCCTCGAAAGTGGCGACGATCTCGCAGTTCGCATCCCCCGAAAAGCATGGTGAGGTCGAATGTGAGTCCACTCCGCTGGCCCACCCCAGCAGCTCGAAAATGGCGACGATCTCGCAGGTCGCAGCCCCCGCGGAATGGCGAGGTCGATTCTGAATCTGCGTATGACGTCGCTCTGCGGAATCCCCAAACAGCCCTGCAAAACTTGCGACAAGTTCGCAGTTCACAGCCCCCCAAGGATGGTGAGGTCGAATATGAACCTGCGAATTACGACGTCACTCCGCGCCCCCCACACCCCCAGCAGCTTCGAAACTGACGACAGTTTCGCAATTCGACACTCCCCCAAGGATGGCGAGCGCTAGTATCATGAGCCCGCGTAAGGCGTTCTTCCGCTGGAGCCCCCAGCAGCCCTCCAAGGCGACGACGAGTTCGCAAATCGCAGGCCTGGAAGCCGTTTGTTTGCGGCACCTTGAAGTGCGGGAGCAACAAGTCCGCAGGCGCGCCGCCAGGTCTTCTGGCGGCCCGCGCGAAAGGAAATTGATGCTAATCTGCCTCTGCGTGGGATATCACTCCAGCAGCCCTCGGAAGTGCCGACGGTTTCGCAGATCGTAGCACCCCCCCAGGGGATGGTGAGGTCTAATCTGGGTCTGCGTAGGGCGTCACGTCCTCCCGGAGGCCCTCGGAAGTGGCATCAGGTTCGCAGATGTCAGCCCCCCATCGACGGTGAGTTCTAATCTTAGTCTTGGTAGGGCGTCACTCCGCGGCCCCCCAGCTGCCCTGCAGAAGTGGCGACGGTTTCGTAGATCGCAGCCCCTCCCAGGAGGGTGAGGTTTAATTCGAGTATGCGTAGGACGTCACTCCGCTGGACCCCCCAACAGCCCTCCTAAGTGGCGACAGTTTCGCAGATCGCAGCCCCCCAGGGAGGGTGAGTCCTATGATGAGTCTGCGTATTGCGCCACTCCACTGGGCCCCCCTGCAGCCCTCGAAAGTAGGACGGCTTGGCAGGTCGCAGCCCCCCCAGGGATGGCGAGGAGGCAGGGGTAGCAGGCGAGTAGGGGGGCAGGGTAGCAGACAGGTGGAAGGGGGGAGAGGAGAAGGGAGGTGGGAGGAGGAGGAGAAGGTCGCGACTGCAGCGCTACATTCAAGACGAGCACCTAACGCAGGAGGGTTGGGACCAATCCAACCTGCCCGACCTTGATTTGGACGGCGAGCTCTTTTCCTAGGGCCCCCCCTCTCCCCCAAGACATCCGCCGATGTGAGTTTTTTTCAATCCGCGGCCCCAAAGGTCCCGACCGACCCCTTCCCTGGGAGTAGCTTCGTCCCGGAGCAGTGTTTGATGGTCCCTGGGCCGGAAAGCCCAGACCCCCGACGTCGTGATTTTTTAACAACGTCGACCCCCATTTGGACGCCCGAAATGGGTACGGAAAAAAGGGGCACAGTGCCCAACAAGAAATGCTGTCACAGACCAACAGCGGCCGCTGTTGGGCAGGCGGCCTTCTGTCTCGAATGGACACAGGCCGCGGCATTGTACCCATTCTTTCCGTGCCCATTTTGTGTCTTCTTGCAAACCCCAGAGGTCTCCTGGACCCCTTCCCCGGGACTGGTTCTTCAGCCGGAGTCGTTCTGTGACGCTCCCGAGACTGGGGAAGGGCTCCCGGAGGCTGAAAATAGCGAAAAACCTCCCGTCGTGATTTTTTCATCCAGCGCGAGGATCGAGGTCTGGGAACGGGCCCCGGAGGCCGCCACTGCAGCCCCAAACCGCCGGATGGAATCTCCGGGCTGGCCTCGGCTACACGCAGGGGTGACCCTGGGCAGGAGCGACCTTTCCGGTTCGCGACTCCGGGAGGGGCGCGCGGGAGGGGGGGCCGAACCCGAGCGCGCAGGACGCGACTGCCGCATCGCGCTCAACTCTCGGGAGACCCCCGCGTGCCCGCACCAAACGTCACTCCGGCGAAGGGCCGCTCTCACGTGTAGCCGCTGGCCGCTGGCCCACGGAAGGGTCTCGTGTCCTCTCGCGTGTCCCGTCCAATCAAGGCCGACTGTATATGACGGGCCTGTTTTCCACCACCACCACCACCACCACCACCACCACCACCACTTGGAGGGGGAGGGGGTCCTCCTCCTCCTCCTTCTCTTCCTCCTCCTCCTCCTCCTCCTCCTCCTCCTCCTCTTCCCCCCCATCCAACTTATGGTGGTGGTGGTGGTGGTGGTGGGAAACAGGCCCAGCAGTATGTCTGTGCCCCTTGCCCTCCTTCCCCTCCACCTGCTGCGCGTGCGGGTGGCTCTCTGCCAGAGCGACCTCCGGTGCGCCGCCTTCGGGGCGGGCGCTGCGGGGCCGAGCCCGAGCCCGCAGGCCGCCGCCGTCGCACCGCGAGCCACGCCCGAGCACGCAGGCCCCACACCGCGCCCCCTCGCGGCCCCCCCCAAATCGGCTACACGCAGGTGTCGACCTCCTCCTCTTTCTCCTCCTCCCTCCTCCTCCTCCTCCTCCTCCTCCTCCTGCTCCTCCTCCTCCTCCTCCTCCTCCTCCCTCCTCCCTCCTCCTCCTCCTCCTCCCCCGCCTCCTCCTCCTCCTCCTCCTCCTCCTCCTCCTCCTCCTCCTCCTCCTCCTCCTCCTCCTCCTCCTCCTCCTCCTCCTCCTCCTCCTCCTCCTCCTCCTCCTCCCCCTGGGCAAGAGTGACCTCTGGTGCGCGGCTTGCCGGGGGCCGCGGGGGGGACCAAGCCTGGGCGCGCCGGCCGCGGCCCCTGCTCCGCTGTCGGCCACCTGGGGGCCCAGCTGTGTCCGCACCAGAGGCCCCTCCGGCGGAAGGTCAGCTCTCGGGTCGGGCGAAAGGGGGGGGATAGCAGAGGGGGGGGGGGTGAGAATCAGCTCACGTAGCTGATTTTCCCAGCGCCTCCCGGCGCCGGAGGCGGCTATGTATCGAGGAATGGGCCCCTCGGTGAGGCCGAAACCAGCTGCATGCAGCAAATTTCGTAACCCCCCATTTCCCAATCCCCCCCCTTTCGTCCGGCCGAAACTCTTACGCCTAGTCGACCCATGGCCTGGGAGCGCGGCCCCGAGGCTGGCGCCGCCGCCGCTGAGGCCCTGCACCGCGCGCAGGTCGGACACGGCCCGCGGGAAGCCTCGGGGCTCGGGCCGCGGAGGGGGGGGGGCTGCAGCGGAGGCCAGGCCACGAGTCGAGCAGGGACCGACCGCCCCGGCATTCCTGTACACGTCGGTCGGAAGCAGTAGGCAGAAACATGAGATAGGAGGGCGGATGTAGTAGCGTGGGCCCAGGTCCTCCCAGAGAACAACCAAGCACAGCAAAAGCATGCCGACTCCTGAAGTAGGAAGGCGCTTGAGGTAGATTGGGGTCTGGGAGTCCAGAAATACGTGCTTTCAACGACCAGCGTGTAGTCCTACCACGAAATGATCTCATAGCCCAAAAAAGGTTCCAAGAGCAAAGACAATGTTCTCACAACATAAGCCCGATGTGTTCAAACAAGACAGACTCTGCCAGAAGTGCTCTAAGAACATCTCGTGGGAACTGAGAACATTGTTTGGTAGGGCTATCGGCGAGCCGGGACGCTTCGCCACTGCTTGAACAAGAAACCTTCCACAAGAAGCCCAGCACTGAGACCCCAGGACGTCCATGGATGGCTGGTGCGGTCACGCTCTCCGTGGAAAAGACGTCGAAACCCAAGAAACCACGGGCACCCTGGAGGCAAGCAGGGTCTTTCTTGTCATGGGTCCCCACTGTAAAGGGCCCAGGGGCACAGAAATAGAGCGGGGGGGCCGAACGGTCATTCACTGTCCCTGGGCGCGTGGCTGAAGTGACCCAGATCCCCTCGGGTCATGACAAAAATCACGACGGAAGGTTTTTCGCTACTTTCGGCCTCCTGGGGCCCTTCCTGGACCTCGGGACAATCAAAAGATGAAAAACCGGCACCCCTTTCTGGGGGTCACGTCATGGAAAAATCTCGACGTCGGGATTCTGGAGAGGTTCCGCGGTGCGGGCTGTGGTTGTTGTCGTTGTGGTTGTGCTGTTTGTTGCTTGTTGTCAATTGTCGTCGTCCCAGCCCGCGACCCATCCCGCGACCCACCCACATTGCTTTAACGAGCAAATCGGCGCCTGCGGCGGGCTCACTGTATAATTTGTAGAACAGTTACTCGCCTGCGGCGGGCTTCTTCGGAGCCTCGCAAACTGCCAACGTCCACGCCGCACCCTCACTCTTATCCGCAAATTCGGGGGGCTATGCAAATGAGCACAAATTCCTGGATTCCCTCAACTTTTCCATATTTCCTGGATTGCCGTCGTCCCCTCCACCCCCCAGATCTTCTGACATGTTCCTGGGAATCGCCGATGAATTAAGTCTGTGTGGTTGCCTAAGGGGTTCTTACTTGGTTAAAGGTCGGTGCCCCCGATTGTTATTTTGCCCGCTCGGAGGTTCCTCGGGTTCCTCGCTCCTGGTGCCTCCTATTGTTACGTTGCCCGTTTCCCGGAGGTTCCCCGGGTTCCTCGGGTTCCCCGGGTTCGTCGGGTTCCCCAGGTTCCTCAGGTTCACCGCCCCCGGTTGCCCCAAGCAATGCCAAGCAATGCCAAGCAATGCCAGGCGATGCCAAGCGATGCCAAGCAATGCCAAGCAACGCCGCGCGATGCGCCCAACGATGCGCCCATGCAATAAGCTTCCCCCTAATTGGGGTCGCGTCGGGTTCATGTTTCCGTCGAGGAGCGAGAAACAGCGGCACCACCACCACCAAGGACCAGGCTAAGACGGAACAAGACGATGATAAACTTGGGCGAGGATGCATCGAAAATCTCTGAGATCCGGCGGCTCTGGAGTGGAGGATGTCTCGGGCGTCGCGACCCTCTCAGCGTGTTCTGGGACAATCGGAGCGCGTTCCCAAACGCTCCCGAACGTATTGACCCTCGCCCTAGTCCCGTCCGACAGGGACCACCAGCGGAAGAAGTCGGGGGGGTCTCTCTGGGGCCCCCTGTCCCCAGGCTCGGAGAGGTGTCGCGGAGCTCCTCGCTGGAGGTGGCCCCCTTGGTGGTGGTGGTGTCGCTTCTCGTTCCCCCGAGGGAAGGGGGTGGGGAAAGAGGGGGGGGGGGCAAGGTAAGGCGCCGACCCACGTCCAGAAGGACGGCCCCACGCGAGCACAAGCGGCGGTTGATCAGTGCGCCTCGCACCTTCGCTCGTCCAACCATCCCTCCTCTCAGTATGCATGCTGACGCGTACGCGTTGGCGTTTGGCTGGCCTCTACTGGAGTGTAGGTCTTTTCTCTGCCAGAGTGTACCGGCTCTTGCTCGTCGTCGTCGACGCCGTCGTCGTGTCCGCGGGCGCTCACGATCTTGGGGAGGGGGGGGGGGAACAAAGTGATGCCAAGCAGCAATTTGTGGGAAATCCTCGTGAGAACGATTAAAGACTATGAAGCCCGATTGCCGATGAAGGGTCGCTGAGCTGGACAAGGCCAGATTGAGCCCGGAATTCGGCTGGGCTAAGAAGGGTTCAGCTCGACAAGAGAAGAGCTATGCCGGATTAGGTCCGTTCCCGCCAAGTATATACTGATCAGCGCCGACGCTGACTCTAACCCTCAGGAATTCGAAAAGGCAAGCACGATAACATTATCTCAGGATAAGAGGTAGTAGTTCCAGGATGAGCCGGCAGCCATCTGTGCCTTGACCCAGGCCCAGCGTTTGAAAGGCGGGGAAACACATGTCTAGGCGTCTTGTGTTGGAAGCTCTCCGGTGGACCTCTGGATAAGAGCCTGCTTTTTACTCCGGCTAGTTGACTTGAATGGGCGGGGGGGGGGGCTTGAACCTAAAGTAAGCCGCAAACGGCTTGCACGTGCGAAAACCACGCAAGTCGAAAGGCACTTGCACGCCAGTGTTCGTCTGAAGAGGGTTGGTGGGGGGGGCGAACGCCATGGAAGCAAACGTATGTTTACTTGCACGGCGTTCCAATCCGGCAGCGCGACCGAACATTTGCAATGTTGTCTGCACGTTTAGCTTTCGTCGAGTAGAGACCATCGGGCGTTTGTGCGGAAATCCGCCGAATGGAAATCCATTCGGCGCCGAACGGGCTCTTTTCGGAAGGGCTGGGTTGCCCGAACCAAAAAAAACAGAATCTCACCCCCATCTCCGGCGTCGGAGCTGCCCGGAGCTGCCCGGAGTCGGGGAGCGGCGGCAGGGCGGAGGCTGCAGACGGAACCCACAGCTCTCCCCGGTCCGCGCGTCGTACAGCGCGCGAGGCGCGAAGACCTGCTCGCCCCCACGGGGGAGGGCAGCTCTCGAGGCCCTATAGGCCAAGACCGCGAGGGACAGCGCGCCGCGATGGCCGCGCACATGGGTGGGAGGCCCACGTGCGCTCAGGGCGGCCCAGAGGGGACAAACATTTTTGCTCGTCGGCGGCGGGGCGGGGCGATCCGCTTCGGCGCAGCAGCGCTGCAGGGGCACTACAGAGCGAGTTGGTCGCGCTCAGCAGTTTGCACGACTCGCATGGAGATGAGCGCGACCGCTCCGCGGCCACGGGGCAGTGCCCACGCCAGATCGCGCGCCATCGCGCCTCGAGAGCGCCACCTGGGCGAAGGTCCTGCCTTCGTGGTGGGCCTGGAGAGCACGTGCGACGAGGCAGCAGGTCACGCTCGAGAGGGGGAAGACGGGGAGCAGGGTCGGGCAGGGTCTGGTACGACGTGCGGGCGGCGCACCACTGGGCGGGACGACGGTGCAGCAGACACAACCTTTCTGATCTCTGCTGCGCCTATCGTACTGCTGAAGGCGCCTCTCACGCGGGAAACCCAACGGTGCCGATGCCCCCACTCCCCGGGCTTCTCCAGGGGCAGGAGGGCCCAGATTCGAATCGACAAGTCGGAGCGGCGATCGAAGTGCATCGGATCGGCGGCCATCGGCACGCGAGTCGGGAGAAGTCGAGTCGGCGGAAACCGGCAGGCCAGCGTGCCTCCCGTGAGACAGCGGGGGCCAGATCGGAATCCGAGGCCGCATCGAATCGGGATCGGAGGCCTCCGAACTCGGATCGAAGCGGATCGGAGGAGCCGCAACGAGCCTCGCAGGGGTGCGCTCGGACAGAGTCCGGAGGCGAATCCGGCGGCGGCGAGGGCCTCCCAGGAGGCAGGCCAACGGCCAGCATCCGGCACGGAGAGCGGCACGGGCCCCTTGTCTGAAGTCCGGCGTGTCCCCCTACAGGGGGAGGCTCCACAAATGCTCCAAAGTGGTCGAAAAATGCTCAAAACATAGTCCCCAGATCATGTGTTTGACCATTTTTGAAGATTCCCCCTGTGGAGGGGCAGGCCCGACTATTTTTGAAGATTCCCCCTGTGGAGGGGCAAGGACCGACTTACACCTTCTCCTGCCCCTGCGGACCGCAGTGGGAGGCACTCGCGCAACGGAGCCCGCCTCGACGGAGGGGGGGCCGCCCGAGCGGCGGAGGAGGCCCCCCGCGCTCCGAGGCCGAGGCGGGGATCCCACTGGAGGAGAAGATGACAGGGGCCTCGATCGATCCTCGATCCTCGACCGATCCTCGATCCTCGATCCTCGATCGATCCTCGGTCCTCGGTCCTCGGTCCTCGATCCTCGATCGATCCTCGAAGTGTCCCAGACGTTTTTTTCATCCGATGCTGGGGTTCGACTTTCATTCCTGTCTGTGCCTCTTCCCTCCGGAGAGAAAGCGACGGAAGAGGGCATGCGCCGAAAGCGCCTCCGTGCGCACGACTGCCGGCAGAGCCGTGGAACGACCTGTCACACGTCCGCTGTCAGCAGCGAGGGCGCACAAAGCGTGGGAGCAGAGTCAATACCCATCGGTCGGAAGAAGTAGGTGGAATAATGGAGTAGGAAGGCGTCGAAAATATATTGGGTGTCCGCCCGCCCCCTTAAGGAGGACGGAAAAGGTGACGCCACTCCATCATTGAAGTAGGAAGGCGCTTACAGCAGATCGGAATATGGGAATCTCAAAATACCTACTTTCAACGACCGATGGGTACACCCCTGCTTAAGAGTTTTACTCTGAGAAAGTTGGCATCACTCGAAGCGTGCTCACAAGCAGCAGTCCTGGTCGAGTGGGTCCAGGGAAGGTGCTGCTCTTCCTCACACGCCCTCTCATGGGAGGCACCACACGTGCCACAAAAAAGCTCTTGCCCCCAGGAGCCCACTGGGACACGCCTCCATGACCCTCACACTCCTGGAGGGCGCCTCGGGACTCCCCCCCCCCGTTCCCCCGTCGGCGAATAGGTTTAAGTCGGGCCTGTCCCCCTACAGGGGGATTTTCGACGAAAAATGCAAAATACCCCAGAAATAATCAACAAATAATCAACAAAAATAGTGTGGGAACTATGGTTTGAATATTTGCTGGCCTTTTTGGAGCATGTTTGGGGGTATGTTGATTTTTCGTCGACACTTCCCCTGTAGGGGGACACGCTCGACATAGGAATCGGTCGCTCGCTTGGACCTGCGAGCGCCCCGCGGAGAAGCGCCCTCACCCCGCAGGGCGGGCCCCTGCGGGGCACACGCCGCGCCCTCCAGGCGAGGCGGCGACGGCACGGCCACCTCCCAGGGCGGGCCCCCTTGCACGGCCTCTTGCCTCCCAGACTGAAGGGGCCCCAGGACCCACAAATAAATACACAAATAAACATATTTCCCATATTTTCACACATTTTCTGGGTCTTTGTCCTCCCCCCCACTTCCCATATTTTCCCATATATTCTTGGGAATCGACGATTCATTGTGTCTGTGTGTTTTTTCCCCTCCTGACAGACCCCCGAGGTCGTGACTTGCTTCCTCGCGTCGACCCCTGGAGGACTCGACCCATTCCCCAGGACCGGCTTCTCATCCCGGGGCCCTTCTTGACGGCCCCGAGGGCCGGCGAGGGCCCCCAGAGGCCGAAAATTTCAACAAAAAAAAACACCTTTTCGCCATGAGTTTTTCATGAATCACTCGAGGGGTGTCTGAGGAGGGCGGGTTCTCTTGCATGGATTCTTGCCTCCTGCTGGTGTCTTCCTCTTCCTAAGCCTCCCTCCTCTGCCCCGCGCCGCGCCGCAGCTGCAGGCCCGCGCTCATCTGTGGCGGCCCCCATTCCCGCCCCTCCTCCCCGGCCCGCAGACGACGACATACGACGACGCCGACGAGGCCGACGACGCCGACGACGCCGACGACGCCGTCGACGACGACAACGCCGACGACGCCGACGACGACGACGAGGACGACGAGGACGAGGACGGCGACGACCCCCCCGCGCCTCCAGCGCCAGGGCGGACGCGGCCCGCGCCGCCGCCCCTCCGCCGGGCGGCGAGCGCGGAGGGGATCCTGGCCACGGGGTCTTTTTTTCCGCGCGCGGGTGGGCGTTCCAACTTTTTCGCATAAGCCCGTTGCCTTTTTTAGACCCTCGGAGGAGAAAAGAATACTCATACCTCGACCCTGCTCTCGTTTTCCTTCTTTGGGCCTCATGGGAGGCTCTCGTCGCCACCGCTGGATTCGCCTCGAAATTCTGGTCAGAACGCACCCCGGGAGAGGTCCGGGGAGTAGGGGTATCGGTGCCTTCTGGGTTCCCCAGATTCGAACAAGCTTGCTTACATGGCGCTCGCCTCCCCCCCCTCCCCCTCGCACCTTTTCAAGACGAGCACTAACCGTGCAGGTGCCGTTCGACTCGTGTGATCTCCGCACGCGCACATCGTTTGCGGCTTGCTTCAGGTTCAGGCCCCGGAGTCTTGCAAATGCAACAAAAAAACGGAGTCTGGAGGAGGAGGAGGAGGAGGAGGAGGAGGAGGAGGAGGAGGAGAGGAGCGTTCTGAGGGCTCGGGGACATGTCAATTGCCGGAATCTAAAAAAAAACGGCTCTTGCAAATGTTTCGCGCCGGGCGTGTTCGCCTGGCTTCGCGCCCCCGGAACCGTACCCGGGCGTGGTCGCGTCTGTCCCGATGCCGCAGCTTGCCGCAACAGCTGACTCCAGTCCCGGCCCAGTCGCCAACGTCGGTCGCGGCCTGCTGATCTAATCTGACAGCTCAAGGCGGATGGGCGGGTGGGTCTTGGCGTCGCCTGCGTCTCGATCATCGGGGATTCGAGGATGGAGGGGCGCAGGAACTCTTCTCAATTTTGGCTCCCAGGGGAGGGCTCTCGTCACCACGGCTGGACTCCTCTGCAGCTTCTGGTCCACAAGCACCCGCGAAAACGCTTCCAGGCCTTTGACGCTGAAATGGAGGTATCGGCAACTTCCGCCAGGCGGAGGTGCAGTGGGACAGCGATCCAGGTGCGTGCCAGGGCTCGAGCTAAACGGTGATTTCTCGATTTCGTCGTGTTATCGCGTTGTCCTCCTCTCTCTGTCTTCGTCCTGCCCCTGCTGCGAAACTAGATCAAACGAAGACGGCCCACGACATCGCCAAAGCACCGTTCAGCTCGAGCCCTGGTGCGTGCTGGGGTGAAGGGTTTTGTCGTCGTCTTCTGTCTCTTTGTCTTCGTTCTGCCCCTGCTGCGAGACGAGATCAAAACGAAGACGGCCCACAACATCGCCAAACCACCGTTCAGTTCGGGCCCTGGTGCGTGCTGGGGTGTAGGGTTTTGTTGTCGTTGCCCTTCTCTCTGTCTTCGTTCTGCTCCTGCTGCGAGATCAAAACGAAGACGGCCCACGACATCGCCGAACCACCGTCCAGCTCCAGCCCTGGTGCGTGCTGGGGTGTAGTAGGGTTTTGTTGTCGTTGTCCTTCCCTCTGTCTTCGTTCTGCCCCTGCTGCGAGATCAAAGCGAAAACGGCCCACGACATCGCCAAAGCACCGTTCAGCTCCAGCCCTGGTGCGTGCTGGGGAGGAGTGTTTGTCGTTGTCCTTCCCTCTGTCTTCGTTCTGCCGCTGCTGCGAGATCAACACGAAGACGGCCCACGACATCGCCAAACCCCTGGTGCGTGCCGGGGGTGCAGGGCCGGCAGATTGTTGGCGGGCGGGCGGCATAGGGGTCAGGAGCGAGGGGCACCGGCGAAAGCAGCCTGCATGGCGTCTCCTGGCTGCCGCCTCCGTTGTTTGCCGCCAGGTGTGCTTGGCGTGGCAGACGCCTCGGGGGCTTGGCTGCCCCGATGCGCAACACGTGTCACGCAGCGCACTGATGCGGAGCTCAGCGAGTAGACCGAGAGCGCAGGTCTGACGCGACCTGACGCGACGCGTTCGCCAAAGCGGGCCAGTACGCTGAGCCAGCACGCAGCGTCTTGACACGACGTTTTGAGCACGGTACGTGTTGCGTTTCAGAGCGGGCGTGTCAGGGCAACCAGGCCTGGTGGACGTGAGCTCCGCTCGGCATTCCGCGACACGGGCGTGGCAGGTGGCGGCGGCGGTGACTCGCCGTGGGCGTCGTCGGCGCACCGCGCGCGAGTCCTGACCGGGCCGATCCTGGGCCCAGGATCAGTGCGCATGCCCAGGCCCCCGACGTCGTGACTTTTTCCATGGTGTGGCCCCCAGAAGTCTGGACCCCTTCCCGGGGACTTGTTTTGGGGGGACCCCTTCTGGGGGACTGGTTTCTCATCCCGGACCGCTTTCTGACGGTCCCGGAGGTCTGGCGGGGGCCCTCAAAAGCCGAGAACGGTGAAAATCCTCCCGTGGTGATTTCGGTTCACGGCTCGAGGGGGTCTGGCTACCCCGCAGCTGGCGGAGGATGGCACGCGCACCGATCCTGGGTCCAGAGCCTGGCCTGGCGTTGGCCCATGTGTGGGGGGGGGCTGGGGCACCGCTGGTAACAGGTCGGCGCCCCAGTGAGGCCTGTTACGGTGCCTCAAAAAGCAAGACCCAAACATTTTCTCGTCGCGGCGCAGCACAAGCGATCCGCTCGCGCACCCTGGTAGCGGACGCGCGGCGCACTCGTGAACCAGCAGCATGAGGAGATGGAAGACAATGACGGACGCAGAACGCAGGCGGGTTAGGAGGCACTCATCACGAATACAGGGCGAGACCCAAAGACCCCTTTGTCTTGTTTGTATGCTGTGTATCCAGCAATCCCGACACTTTCCCCCGAGGCCGGTTTCTCGTCCCGAATCGTTTGTTGACGGCCCCAGGATCCCGCGAGGGCCCCCTGAGGTCGAAAACGGTAAAGACCTCCCGCTGCGATCTTGCTCACGACGCGAGCACCTCTGCCGCTGAAGAGCACCCCGAGGCTGAAAAAAACCCGCCGAGAACAGTCGAAAACCCCCCAAACCCCGAACCTCGAACGCCGTACCATGGTCCGTGGCGCCTCGTGGTGGCTGTACAGCTCTTCACCTCTTAAGGCGAGGCCAATCTTCCTCGTCCTCCTTCTCCTCCTCATCCTCCTCTCCTCCTCCTCCTCATCATCGCATCAGCATCAGCATCATCAGCATCATCAGCATCATCAGCATCTCATCATCATCAGCATCATCATCATCATCATCATCATCATCATCATCATCATCATCATTCATCATCATCATCATCATCATCATCAGCATCATCTTCATCATCATCATCATCATCATCATCATCATCATCATCGTTATCATCATCATCACCATCATCACCATCACCATCACCATCATCATCATCATCATCATCATCATCAGCATCATCATCATCATCATCATCATCATCATCATCATCATCATCATCATCATCATCATCATCATCATCATCATCATCATCGTGATCAGCATCATCATCACCATCGTCATCGTCAGCATCATCAGCATCATCAGCATCATCATCACCATCAGCATCACCATCACCATCATCATTATCATCAGCATCGGCATCAGCATCATCATCATCATGAGCATCATCAGCATCAGCATCAGCATCAGTATCACCATCAGCAACATCCTCCTCTTCCTCCTCCTCCTCCTCCTCCTCCTCATCCCTGTCCTTCACCTTCAACCTTCGCCTGTTCAAAGAGACCTCCCGTCACGTCTGGACGGCACGAACGGCCAGCACGGGGGGGGCGAAGAGGTGGCTCCGCGGGACGCGCCGCGCAGGCCCGCGGGGGCGCGGGCAGGGAGGAGGAGGAGGTGGAGGAGGAGGAGGAGGGGGAGGAGTAATGGAGGGGAGGGGGAGGAGGGGGGGGAAGAGGAGGAGGAGGAGGAGGAGGAGAGGAGGAGGAGGAGGAGGGGGAGGAGGAGAGGAGAGGAGGAGGAGGAGAGGAGGAGGAGGAGGAGGAGAGGAGGAGGAGGTGGAGGAGGAGGAGGAGGAGGAGGAGGAGGAGGAGGAGGAGGAGGAGGAGGAGGAGGAGGAAGAGGTGGGCGGCGGCGGCGGCACGGCGGCGACACGGCTGCGGCACGGCGCGGCAGGGTACGGCGGCAGGCTGCAGCGGCAGGGCGCGGCAGGGCCGCGGCATGCCAGGGCGCGGCGGCAGGCAGGGCGCGGCGGCACGGCGCGGCAGGAGGGCGGCGACAGGATGGTGGCAGGGCGGCGGCGGCACGGCGCGGCGGCAAGGTGTGGCGGGAGAGGGCGTCAGCCGCACACCTGCGCCGATGCCCGTGGTGGCGCCCGCCCTGGGCCCGGCCAATCCTCTGGGCCACGCAACCGTGGCGCATCGCGCCCCGGGAGGAGGAGGAGGAGGAGGAGGAGGAGGGGGAGGAGGAGGAGGAGGAGGAGAAGGAGGAGGAGGAGGAGGCGGAGGAGGAGGAGGAGGAGGTGCAGGAGGAGGAGGAGGAGGAGCAGGAGGAGGAGGAGGAGGAGGAGGATGGCGCATCGCGCGCCGCCATGCGCGCGGCGCGGTCACCGTTCCGAGAAATCCGCGCGAACCTCAGAGTTTTTACGTTTATGTCATTGTTTGTTCCACTACATCCCCTGGCCTCGGGGCCGTCAAAAAAGAACATGTTTGTTTGAGGTCCGGGCAAGTTTACTGCATGGCGTTCGCCCCGCCCCCCCCCCCCTCGCGCCGCTTGAAACTCACACTGGCGTGCAAGTGCCTTTCGACTTGCGTGGTTGTCGCGCGTGCAAGTCGCTTGCGCAGCTCACTTCACGTTCAAGCCCCCCCCCCTTCATGCAATTAAAAAACTTGCCGGAGTCTAGAACAAAAACAGGCAAAAACGATTCGGGATGAACATCTGGTCCCCAGGAAGGGGTCCAGAGTCCTGGGGGGCCACATCATGTGGAAATCACGACGTCGGGGACCCAGAAAAAGAAATGCCGAAGACGTCCAGAGCCGAGACCCGAGACCCCCGACGTCGGCGACTTGTTCACAGCGTGGGCCCCCAGACCCTGGAGGTCTCGACACTTTTCCTGTAGAACTGTGATTTTTCATCCCGAGTATGCTTCATCTCCCACGAGCCCTCCATAGGCATAAACTTCCAAGCGCCCCCGACGTGATCCTTGTTCGCGACGAGAGCTTGGCGAGGTTCCTCTCGTTCATTTTGCGCGACCCCGTCAACCCAGCGCTCAAGCCGCTCGTCTTTAATTCCCTTGCTACACATCCCCATCCAGATCGCCTTACTTTTGCTATCTCGTCACGCCTCATGGCCTGGGCCCGTACCAGCAACACGGGCACATGTAGTCGTACCTGGCTTCGGGTTGTGCCCTCGGGCTGTACTTTGTGCTTCCTTGCTGCCCATATTTCAGAAACGCCCTGGATGGTGGTTTCCTCACATCGGGGGCGGCCAAGAGGGGGGGCGCAAATCATGGCCGGCGGCATGTGCGCGGCCCCAGGAGGGGGGGCGGGGGACGTATTGGAATAAGAAGGGTCGCCATGAAATCTGGGGAGATATCATGGCCCCCGCCATGATATCCACCTCCCCCCAGTCATCACCCCCCTTGTTGCCGCCCCCGATCACAGCGAACTCCGCCCCTTCCGGGACTTCCCCCCCGCGCTGTGCACGCTCTCCGGCACTTGCGAGCGAGGACTCCACGTTCACGTCCGGAGCGTGCGCCCCCCCCCGCCTCCCGCGCGCTCCCCCCCCTCCTCCCGCCGCCCGCTGTGCCAAACCCGGCCACGTGCATCCCACGCCTGCCCTTCCGGCGCGGCAAAGACCCCTCGCTGCTGGGATCCCTCGATCCTCGACCCTTCGATCCTCCGATCCTTCGACCCTCCGATACCTCGATCTCCTCGATCCTCTTTGGGGTCCTCCTCGATGGCCTCGATCCGCCGAGGCTGGGGCGGGGGCGGCGCCTCCTCATGGCTGCGCGCGCCCGCCCGCGAGCGGTGCCGGGGCGACCGCGAGGAACGCGCGGGCAGCCCAACTGCCTGGCCCGGCTCGCGCGGGCGAGCGCGGAGCTGCCCGGCTCCCGCGGAGCTCGGGGTCGAGCGACGCGTGCCCGGAGGTCTCGGGCGCTCTGGGCAGCAAGAGGTCGGAGCGGTCGGTCTCGGGCCGTCTTGGACCTCCGCGGGCCCTCGCCGGGGCTCGGGGGCGTGGGGAAAACGGCTCGGGGCGAAACACCGGCCTCGGGCAAGTTTACTCGCATGGCGTTCGCCCCCCCCCTCCCCCCTACCCCACCTCCCCCCCCCCCCTCGCACCTCCCCAATCGACTACCATTGTGTAGGTGCCTCTCGCCTTGCGTGACTTCCGCACGTGCAAGCCGCTTGCGGTTTGCTTCAGGTTCTGCCCCCCCCGTCCATGCCAGTAAACTTGCCGGGGCCTAACAAAAAAACAAACAACGTGCCCGAAGCTAACAAAACACAAGCTCCTATAGGGAAGTGAAGCAGCCGGGGATGCCTGGGTCAGCGCCGCAATCCTGCGGCGGCCCGTGCGGATTCCTCTATAAGGCCCAGCGCCGACGGAGGACGTCTAGCGCGAGTGCCGCCCGGGCGCGATCGTGGCCCAGGGAGGCTGGAGGCCCGAGAGCCGCGCTCCTTTCCCGCGGGGCGGCGCGGCAAGGGACGCAGGGGCCCTGAAGGGCAGCCGCCGGCAGCAGTGCGGACGACAAGGGGGGATGGTAAAAGCGGACGGGCAAGAGGAGGAGCCGGGGCAGCGTAGAGGAACTTGGAGGCGAGGCTGGCGCAGTGCAGAGAGAGAATGAGCATCTTCGCCAGCGTGGGCCTGGAGCACTTAGTTCTAGCCATCGATGTTGTGCAAATGTTTGGGGGCAACGTACGTGAAACAATATATGCGGTGAGCCCTACGTTGTACAATCTATGTTGCAGAATATGTGCGGGGCAACCTATGTGGCGAAAAATATGTGGAGTGACCGATGTTGTGCAACATATGTGGTGCAATCTACGTGGTGCAACTCACTTGTGGAACTCGCAATTGTCAATCCCACTGCTCGCGCAAGCATCCCTCCCACCCACCCGCGATTTGGTTTGCAAAACCCATGCGGCGTCGATTGCGATGAGTGCATGGCGTTGGCTGGTGCATTTTTGCGGCAGCACCAGCCCGCGCATGCTCGCGCGCAATGGTGGCGCGACCGACGCGGCCGCGGTGGCGGTGACCGCTGGGCACATCCCGGCGGGCACTTCAGTGCGACTCGGCAACTTGGGCAGGCGCGGTACCATGGCAACGTCGGCGACGGCAGAGAAGAGGTTGATAATAGCGATGCTGGCGACGATGCTCACAACGACGACGGCACGGACAAAGACGGCGTCGATGGTGAACACGCCGGCAACGTTGACGGCGTCCTCGCGTCGGTGATGAAGGTTTTGGAAGGAATTCGACATGCGCGCGCGGCCGACGCGCGAGTGGCCGCATGGTATTATTTGAACCGGATCGTGCCCCCCCAGCACACGCGCAAGGGCGTTCGAATGATTTCGGCATGCGGCACGAGAGGCCCGTTTGGCCGAATTCAATAACAAGGTTTTTTTTTTAAGAAAAACAAAAAACCACGGTTTCTGAAAAAGCCGCCAGAACGCGAGCTCATTTTTTTTTGAAACATGATGTTTCGAAACCAAGTTTGTTTGTCAATGGTTTCGGGACATTCGGTTTTGAAATCCTTACGAAACCTATGGTTGTTGACTGATTCCGGCACGCGCGCGCGACGACGCGCGCGTGCGCACTGCATCCATTTTCTGAAAGAGAGAGGACAAGGATCCTTGCGACAGCACGCGCGCAAGGGCGTTCGAACGATGTCGATTCGCGCGTGCGAAGCCCGTTTGATGCAAATGTTACAAAACAGGGTTTCCCTAAGAATTCGCAAGAGCGCGCGCGCAAGGCTTTTTGAAGCTCGTCGATGCGAAACCATGTGTGTTATATGTTTGTTGGGGCACTCAATTTTGCAATCCTTACGAACCGATGGTTTTGCAAAGATTTCGGCATGCGCGCGCGACGGCGCTCGCGTGCGCATGCCGTCCCATGTTTTGTAAGGGACTGTGGTAATGATTTTTGAAAACAAAAAAACGAAAGCGCGCATGGTATTCTTTGCGCAGGGTGGCGGGGGGTGTCGGTACCGTTTCGCCTGGAACGGTACGAATTCATTTTTTGGATGGACGGTGGGGCTTAATCATTTGTATAGTGCGATACGGAAGGGCGGAGGGATAATCCCGGGGGGGGTCTCTTTGGAGAAAAAACAAATTTTTGTTGTGCGATCTGCTCGCGCAGACATCCCACCTACCCACCTGCAACTTAGTTTGCACAATTCATGCGGCGGCGATTGCGATGAGCGCCTGGTGATGGCTGGTGCATCTCTGCGGCCGTTATTCCGCGCATGCTCGCGCACGCAGCGGCCAGCTAGTTTAGAACGACCGGCGCGACCGCGGTGGCGCTGACCGCTGGGCACATCCCAGCGGGCACTTCAGTGCGAGTCGGCGACATGGGCGGGCGCGATGTCATGGCAACGTCGACAACGGTAGACACGATGATGACAGTAGCGATGCTGATGACGATGGTGACAGCGGCGACGGCACGGCCAATGACGGCGCCGATGCTGATCGTGTAAATTTACGCGCGGACGCAGGATCCGTAATTTCGCAATTTGCGAGCTAAGGACAAGCGTCCTCGCGGAGGAGCAAGAGACCGTAGAGCTTGCAGAGGGCGCACGTACATTAACTCGAGCACGTACATCCCGTACATTTCGGAAAGCGTGGGCTGCGGAAAGGCGGCCGTGCGGAGGGGGGAGCGGCCGCGGAGGTCGCAGAAGGCACGCGTACAATCACGCGCGTATGTGGGCGATACATCGCCGATAGATCGGCGTTCCTGGGCCTGCTGGGGCTGTCAGACCCCTATCGGCGATGAGTGGACGATTGGGGGTCGAAGCATCCCCCGCTATACCTATCCCGCCCTACCCCAGATCTCCGACGACATGGTTTGTGCATAACGTCCACCCCCAAAGGTCTGGACCTATCCCCTGGGACCGTCTGTTCGTCCCGAACCGCTTCCTCAACGGTCCCACGGCAGGGCCCGGCGAGTGCCCCCCGAGGCCGACAACGGCGACAAACACCCCGTCGTGACTCTTCATGACGCGAGGGTGTTTTCGAGCCCCCCCCCCATGTCTATCCTTGTGGATAGCATGACAATGGACACTCTAACAACTCGATCATTGAATTAAACATGTGCTTAAACTGTGAAAAAAAAATGTACTGAACATGTTTCGAACATGTTTCAACATATTACAAACATGCTTGAAGCACCTTTTAGACACCTGGAAACTATCTGGCAGCACGCTTCCTCTCCATTATAATCGACCTCCACACGCCCCCCCCCCCATCGCTGCCCCTGGCACACGCTGCCCCCCGACCTCTTACCAGCCTGGAACATACCCCCATCCCCATGCTCGGCATCGCCTCATCACGATGCCGATCATAGGGATTCCCTGAGTTTCTGAGGGCGCATCCCTAAGATTGTCGTCGCCTTTTGGCACGTCAGTCTTATCGGGTCGGGCGAAAGGGGGGGATAGCAAAGGGGGGGTTTGAGAATCAGCTCACGTAGCTGATTTTCCCGGCGCCTCCCGGCGCCGGAGGCGGCTATGCATCGAGGCATGGGCCCCTCGGTGGGGCCGAAACCAGCTGCATGCACAGATTTCGTACCCCCCCTCTTCCCTATCCCCCCCTTTCGCCCGACCCGATCTTAGGGACAGGGATCTGTTCGAGGCTGGTGGCCCTCTGCGCGCGGCCCTCCGCCCCCTTTCTCGGCGCCGCGGCCGCTCCGCGGCGCCCGCGCGCCCTCGGCCCCTGCGCTCCCCGCGGGGCCCGCGGGGGGGGCGCACTGCCCCCGCCGCTCGGGGAGGGGGGCGCCGCGGTGTGGGCGCGGCGGCCGCTGGAGCTCGCGCACGAACAGGGCGCGCGCGCGCGCAGCGCCTCTCCCCTGAGATCCCGGCGTCGAGCCTCGCTCGCAACAGAACTTGTTCGCCTCACGCTGCCCCCCCTCGCACTGCAGGACCACCTCCCGGGACTCATTCCGAGCACCCGAGAGAGAATCGAGGCAGTGTCGAAACAGCATCGCCTCCCAGGGCCCGGCACGCGAAAGTCCTCGAAATGTCGGTGCTTTCTTGGTGCTCGGAATTCTTTCTGGCGGTCAAGCCTAACATAGGTTGCAGCATCCTCATGCTCGCGCGGTCTCGGGCCCCAGGACCATCACAGGTCGATCGGGCTCGAAAAGGTGGCGCAGAAAAATGGGGTCCAGAGCTCTGGCCGCGATGTCTCGCGGTGCTGCAAATCCTTCCCACCGCAGCAGCCCCGAGCTTACCGTCGCTCGGACGTGCATGCCCCGTTCGTCTCTCGACTTCGTGCGCGCTTCTTCGCAGAATGCCTTAAGATGCTCCTCGGTGGTCTTCGCGAGAAAGCATGCACACGTCCGAGCGATGCCAGGCGAACAACTAGCTGCAGGGGCAGGTGCCAACCAAGTGCACCTCAGGCCAGCCCTGGGAGACAGGCGACGCCCAGCCTGCCACAGCCGAGTCAAAGCGCGAGCCCTGAGCCTGTGCAGATAGATGCTCCAAGTCGGATCGCAGCATATGCGCCAAACCACTTCTCCAGGGATATCCATTCGCCCCTACGTATGTATGCATGTATATATGTATGTATGTTTGTATGCCTGTCTGTCTGTCTGTCTGTCTGTCTGTCTGTCTGTCTGTCTGTCTGTCTGTATGCATGCATGCATGCATGCATGTATGTATGTATGTATGTATGTACATGCGTGCGTATATATGTGTGTATGCGTGCACGTAGGTATGCATACATGTATGTTTGCATGCATGCATGCATGCATGCATGTATGTATGTATGTATGTATGGATGT
>CAUYUJ010019437.1:108135-143135 GCA_963575745.1 Prorocentrum cordatum
TACCTCCTCCTCCTCCCTCCTCCTCCTCCTCCTCCTCCTCCTCCTCCTCTTCCTCCTCCTCCTCCTCCTCCTCCTCCTCCTCCTCCTCCTCCTCCTCCTCCTCCTCCTCCTCTTTCTCTCCTCCTCCTCCCTCCTCCTCCTCCTCCTGCTCCTGCTCCTCCTCCCCCTCCTCTTCCTCCTCTTCCTCCTCCTCCTCCTCCTCCTCCTCCTCCTCCTCCTCCTCTCGTCCACATTCTCCGTGGATCCACCGAGCTTTGTTTATATGTCTATTGGTCACTTTTCCCGTCAGCTCGCATGGGCATGTTTGTGAATGGGCTGGTGGGGATACGCTAAGCGTGAATACTTGATACCGAAAAAGGGGGGGCTCAGGAAGAAACAGCGACCTGGGGTCGGCGATACATCGCCGATGGATCGGCGAGAGGTCCCTACGCTTCGGCGATGACTGGGGAATCGGGGGTACGTGCATCCCCCCTCAGCCAGGTCCCCAGGTCCCGTCGCTGATAGGGAGCGTAAGGGGGGGGGACCGACTCAGGGGGGTAAACGTCGACATGGGATCGGCGATACATCGCAGGTAGATCGGCGAGAGGCCCCCATGTCTCGTGGGCGCGCAAACATGGATCAGCGATCCATGGATTTGGCGCGCGGTCGCCAAATCCATGGATCGGGGAAGTGCCCTCCCCACAATGCGGCCGGTGCCGCCTCGCTCGGCAGCGGAAATCAACGATTTCCAATGGAAACGGGACGTCGCTTATCAACGCCCCCTTGATCCATGTTTGCGATCGCCTGACCCATGTCGGAGATGAGTGTGGGATTGGGGGGTACGTGCCTCCTCTCCCTCGTACTGTCCGAGCTTAACCTCGGATACCAATGCGCAGAAGCGCGCCAACTCCCCAAACCTGGGGTAACCAAAAGGTACCAATACGGCTACTCCCTGGGCCTCTCGTGGGGCGCGTTCTGATCAGGATTTCGAGGCGAATCCAGCGGTGGCGACGAGGGCTTCCCAGGAGGCCCAAAAAGGGGAAAACGAGAGCAGGGTAGAGGTATGGGTAATGTTTCCTCGGTCCAAGAACCAAACGAAAAACCTCCGAAAGTCAGCATCAGTCTCGGTGCCTCTCCCTCCTTTGCAAGCCCCGTCGCGCTGCGAAGCCGTCCGTCGCGAAGGGAGCTGCTCGAGCCAGCGTCGGCCTACTCTTAAATCGGGCCTGTCCTCCTACAGGGAGATCTTGGACGATCTTTTTTTAATATATATATATATATATATACATATATATATATATGTATAACTATATCCAGAATATGCAAAGAATAATAAAAATAGTCCCCAGACTATTTTAAACTACTTTTGGATATTCCCCCTGTAGAGGGACAGGCCCGACTTGAGCCTACTCTTGGGGCCCTGCCGTGCCCCCATACCCCCCGACCTCATATCTTCTTCACCATTTCGACCCCTGGAGGTCTCGACCCCTTCCCCTGGACTTGGGTCGGGCCTCTCCCCCTACAAGCGGCTTTTGGACGAAAAACAATACAGACCCACAAAAATATTCAAAATTATTAAAGCACGGTGGGGAAATCGTCCCCATACCATTTTCCCTTACTATTTTGAACATTCCTCCTGTCGACGGGCACGCCCGACTGAACCCTGGACCGGTTCTTCATCCCGAGCCGTTTTTTGACGGCCCCGAGGGCCGGTAAAGGCCCTCAGAGGCCGAAAATAGCAAAACACCTCCCGTCGTGATTATTTCTTTGCCCGAGGGGGCATGGTAGGAAAATCGTCCCCAGACTATTTTCCCTTACTATTTTTGAACAGTCCTCCTGCAGAGGGACACGCCCGACGTAACCCTGGACCGAATCGTTTCTTGACGGCCCCGAGGGCCGGTCAGGGCCCTCAGAGGCCGAAAATAGCAAAACACCTCCCGTCGTGATCCTTTCCTTGCCCGAGGGAAACCTTGCTCCCATCGTACTTAAGGGCCACATCCCAGAACTAATTTCGAGCACCCGGAAAAGTGTCGAAAGAGTGCCGAAAGAGTGTCGAAACAGTGCCGGACGAGTGCCTCCCAGGGCCCGACACGCGAAAACCCCGCGGCCTTGCCGTGCCCGCAGAGGCCGTCAACAACGGAAGCACGACTCGGGCGCCGAGCCGCTGGCCCCGCCGGGCAGCGTCGGAGAGCACCGCGCCGGGCGCCCTGCGGGAGTCCCCGCGCGAGGAGCACTCCAGACTTCGCAGCGAGGCGTCGGGGCGGCAGCTTCTTGGAGAGGAGGAGGAGGAGGAGGAGGAGGCGGAGGAGGAGGAGGCGGAGGAGGAGGAGGAGGAGGAGGAGGAAGAGGAGGAGGAGGAGAGAGGAGGAGGGGGGGTCCGATTACGATGTCTGACGGTGTCAGGCGGGGTGCAGATGGTCAAGCAGGCTCCGTATGGGAGGCCTTGGGATTCAGAGCCACCTCCTCTGCTATATACGAAGTTCGGAGTGCTCCTCCCGAACAGCTGCGTCTTGAGTGCCCCCCGCAAGCCACCTGGCTACTGAACATCTGAGCGCCCAAGACAAGAGCAATACCATCGACGGCAACATTCAGGACAGGATGCGTCGGTGTCCGAGTCGAAGCCGCGACAGACGTCGGAATGAAAGGAAAACAGAGCAGGAGGAGGGGAGAAGAGGGAGGAGGGGGAGGGGAAGAAGGGCAGGAGGAGGAGGAGGAGGAGGAGGAGGTGGAGGAGGAGAGGTGGATGGGAAGAAGGAGGGGGATGAGAAGGAGGAAGAAGAAGATGATGATGAAGATGATGATGATGAGATGATGATGATGATGAGGATGAGGATGAGATGAAGGAGGAGGAGAGGAGGAGGAGGGGGGGAGGAGGGAGGATGATGATGATGATGAGGAGGAGGAGGAGGAGGAGGATGAGGAGGAGGAGAAGGGGAAGGAGGAGGGGGGATGAGAAGGAGGGTGAGAAGGACGAGGAGGAGGAGGAGGAGGAGGAGGAGGAGGAGGAGGAGGAGGGGGGATAAGAAGGAGGAGAAGGAGGAGGAGGAGGAGGAGGAGGAGGAGGAGAGTGGAGGGAACTGGGGAAGGGAGCGCGGAGCCTGGGCGCAGGAGGGATCGAGGCGTCTTGCTCCGACCGCCGTGCGAGGACGGGGTGCGGCGGCTCCCCCGCCCAGGAGGGGACCACCGAGGGCCCCTCGCGCGCTTGTGGAGCAGGGACCGTCCGTCCCGGCAGTCCCGCAGGCCTGCCAGGACATGCTCACAGACCGAGGGAGTGTCCCAAAGCCCCTCGGGCAAGGAAAAATCATGACAGGAGGTTGTTTGCCATTTGCGGCCTCTGGGGGCCCTTACCGGCCCTCGGGACCGTCAAAAAACGACTCAGGATGGAAAACCGGTCCAGGGGAATTTGTCGAGACATCCAGGGGTCGACGTTATGAAAAAAAATCATGACGTCGGGGGTCTGGGAGGCGATGTATAAAAACGAGACGGCCTCCGGCATGACTGTTCTAAGCGCATCTCGCGCACGCCACCGAAAGTCCTTAGAACAGTCTGTGGTGGGCCCATTATTAGGCAGGCAGACGTTCTAAACATCCCGGATGTCGGCGGATGTCACATCCGCCGAAATGACTTTTTCAATCCGCGGCCCCAGAAATTCCGATCCCTTCCCCGGAAGTGGTTTTCCGTCCCGGGGACCATCAAGATTGGATCCGGGACGGAAAACCACCCCCCGGAAGGGGTCGCACATGCAAACCGCAACGAACAGCCGCAGATGGAATATGGAAGCCGCAGAGTGGAAAGCAAAACCGCAGATAAAAAGCATGGCAAGTTCGAACCGCAATTACCCGCAGACTGCAATCTTCATGTGCAATCTCATCGGTTTTTACTTGCGGTTGTTACTTACAATCTGCCGCCAGCGGCACGCGCGTGCGGCGCACGCGCGCGGATCCCCGCCGCAGGGGTTGGTGTTGTGCTGGTCCAATTTCTGCCACACTTCCGGATCCCACATCGACTTAGGAGCCTTGGAGGACCCGTCGGGCTGATCACTCTGGTCCTTCAGACCTTTGCCCTTGCCAGACTTGGGAAAATGCAATGTTATCTTTTTGGAGCAATGAAAACCTGTACCGTGGTTCGTGAGTAGTCGATCGTTCCACTCATGGTGCCCGCACGGAACACACGTCGACCAAAGAAGGGTGGGCGCCACTCCTCACTGGATACTTACCGCCTGTTCTAGTCAACGCTTGCAGCAAAGATGCAAGGATGGGGCTGAAGTGTGGTCCCCCACTCACCACACGGAGGTAAAGGACGGTAGGCTCTCTGCAAAAATGGTCTGAGCTCACGCTGCTCAAGGAGGGAGGAGGGAGGAGGGAGAGGACGATGAGGCAGGGAAGGAGACAGGAGTGCGGGGAGAATGCGGAGGAGCACGAGGAGGACGGGGAGGAGAAGGGAGTGTGGACTAGATGCCAAATCACGCGTCGCTCACGCAAGCAGCCCTAGGCGGAGGCTACCCAGCAAACATGGTGCTGGTCGAGGGTGCCGGCGACGTCAGACACCCAAAGCTCTTGCCTGAATCCGGGGCGCCTCCCCCTCATAACAAAGCCTATGACACGTCACCATCGCTCATCGCGGTACCTTCACTGGCACTCCCCGTTCATCGATCAAGTCCCACTGCCACATTTACTGGTGAGACAGCGGCGCCTGTCCCGCCCTCGAGAAATTCAACGCGCAGGTGAACCCAACGCGAGCTGAGCCCGTCAATGCCAAGCGCGTCAAGCCTTGGACACAGGCCCGGGGGCCTTCATTGCGGGGACAATCCCTGCGAAAAATCATATGAAAACCGCGGCGGGCAGAATCCCTCCAGCCCTTTAGGACGTTGGTGGTTGAGAGCGTTTCCTCTTCCAAGCCCCCTTATTCCTCTTCGGGGAGGCGTTCCCCCCCCCTACCCAACCTCCCTGGGTCTGGAGGGGAGGGGTCGCGACCGATTAGAGCGTCCAAGAAGGCCTCGGCGAGAAGGCGCAAATCAGTGGTAATCCTTCGGTTTGGGGCCCATTTGGGCCTCCTCCGGGGGGGCCCTAATTTCATGTCACCCCTTCTTTGATCGAATTCCTCCAAGATGGCACCAAGATGGCCCCCAACGCTCCCAAGAATGCTCCAAGACGGCCCCAAGAGGCGTCCAGGAAGCCCCAAGGGGCCCCCAAGAGGTTCCCAGAGAGGTCTCCAAGAGACCCCCAAGAGGTTCCAAGAGGCTCCCCCGAGGCACCCAAGACGGCCCAAGAGGCCCCGGGGACCACTGAGAGGCCCACAAGACGCCCCAAGAGGACCCCAAGAAGCTCTCAAGAGACATCCGACGAGACATACAACAGGCCTCTGGCCTTTCTGCTCGCACTCCTCCTCCTCCTCCTCCTCCTCCTCCTTCTCCTCCTCTTCCCTCTTGCCTCCTCCCCCTGACCCTGCTGCTCCCCCCTCCTCCTGCTCCTCCTCCTCCTCCTCTTCCTCCTCCTCCTCCTCCTGCTCAATCTCCTTCTCCTCCTGTTCTCATCCTCCTCCATCCTGCACTTCCGAGGGTATGACGGCTTCCCCAACCCTTTTTTCCACGGCGTGCTCCCCCTCGGGGCACCTCGCCTAATGAGTCATCGTCTCTGGATGGGCTGGCAGAGGTCCGCGAAGCGCCTAGGATAGTTACCAAGTCCGACAGGGAGAGCTCGGGACCTCCGAGAGCCAGCATGCCTGGCAGGCGTATCGGCCGCCGTGGCGCCGTCCTGGAGCGCTCCGCGGCGCTCGGAGGGCGCGTTCTGGCATGCGGGGGCCCAGGACGGAAGCACACATCCTTCAAGAACGTGAGACCCTCCGCCGGCGCCAAAACACCCCAAACCATAAGATCGCTCGAGGGTGCCCCCCCCCAGGGTGCACGAGAGCATCCGGCAAGCACAACGAACGCCAGGAGACCCTCCCCGAGCCGACCTCGACCTTCTACCTCGGTCCGACCGGAATCGGCATCGACGTGTGACTTCGTGTTGGGCCTGTGTGATGCGGCAGGCGCATCACACGAGAAACAGGCCTGCAGGCGGGTGCACCAAGACCATGTCTTACCTCCCGATGGGGCCGCGGAGCCCTGGAACACCGCGCGAAGTGCATCGTCGATATCGTATGTGCCTACAGTGAGACTTCGAGAAGCAAGATTTGGAGAAGCACGGCGACGTTGACGTTGACGTTGACGTTGACGTCGACGTCGACGTCGACGACGACGACGAGGGGGAGAGGGAGGCTAATCCGTGCGCTGCACCCTCATGGAGGCCTCCAGGGAGCTCCTTCTGGATACCTCTGGGAGACTCTCCGAAATCTCACGTCACCGTCGTGACAACAAAAAACACCTCGCGACGTGAAACACTGACGCCAGGAGCTCTCGACACCGTCTTCGTGCTGGAGTTCTTGAGCAAGCTGGATCCGCTGAGGCACGGGGGCTCAAACCAGGGCCAACACGCCCGTCGTGATGTGTCTTGGCTGCGCATTAGGATGCCCCCCCCTGCCCAAATCGGCCCCCCTGGACCGGCCCTGGCGCGTGTTCAGAAAGATGTTTGAGCTGCGCACAGCCGTGGCCTGGCGACGAGGTCCCTCAGAAGCAAACAATCAAAAACAAGTCGTCGTCTCCTTCCACCTCACCATCTATGCATCGCTGTCGGTGCCTAAGGGTGCTGGCTGGGCCTGTGCGGTTAATTGCATGCGTGCCGCTAACCTGACTGACCAACGGAAAAAAAAAAACACACGGGTCACATCCAGGTTGGGTTCGCTTTCCATCCAGTCGTTCAGTACGATTGCGAGGGGAATGCCTGGATCCTGAATGGACCGATCCTTCACTCTGCAGACCGAATTGCTTTCCTTTTTCCGCTCGCCCTCCCGCACGAGGGAGAAGGATCGTGGCGCAAACGGGATCTGATGGGATCTGCATCCAGGGCCCTCTGCCTATGTGTGCACAACTCGATCTGCTTGTGCCTCGGCTTTCGGCCAGCTCCTCGTCCTGCCTCACTCGGGGCTCGGAACGGGCCCTGGAAGGAGCTTCCGTAAGCCGCCCATGGCGGCCCCGCTCTCTCGGGCCCTGCACCGGTCCCCAGGGTCAGGTCGGGCGTGTCCTTCCACAGGCGGACGTTGGACGAAACATAAGAAATAGCCAACAAATATTCAAACATAGCCACACAAATCTGTATATATATGTGTATTCATAACGTAGCCACACGTCTCTCTATATATATATATATACATATATACATATAAAATATAAAAATATACATTCACATATCTCTATATATGTATGCATAATAGTGTTATTTATATTTTGTTTTTTTTTAGGTTCGTCCCCCGACGATGTTCTTGCTATGTTTGACAGCTCCTCCTGTGGAGGGGCACGCCCGGCTTCACCACAGGGGCTGCGCTCTCGAGGAGCAGCCGCCCCGGCAGGGCCCGGCTCCTCCCGGCCCGGGGCGCACGGAGCCGCGTGGGCCGCTGCCGGGGACCTCCGTTCGTCCTGAGGTGCTGCTCCGTACACTGCACCGCACGGCTTCGCGCCCTGCGCCCTGCAGTCGGGGGCTTGACCTAAGGAGCCCAAAAGAAGGAACGAGGCCCCTTTTTTCCACGAGTTGAATTTCGATTTCCGATCGAAGACATAAGGAACACCTGAGGCAAGCTGCGAAACACTTGAGGAACGTGGAGCCCCTCCCCAACGAAAAGGGTTCCTTCTTCAGGGCCCCGACTGTACAGTCGGACTCGATCGGAGAGGACACGCGAACCCTACCCCTACCCCCCACGATTTCTGGGGGGGAGGGCGGGGTTCCCTGCGCTCGGGAGCTCCCGAACGAAGTGAGCCCCACCCTCCCCCTCCGAGATCGTCGGGGGTGGGGGTAGGGTTCGCATGTGGCCACCTATCGATTGGAGAGGACACCCACATCGGGCGTTGGTAGAACTGGGTGTAGTGGAACCTGGTTCAATGATCTGTACCGGGGGCGCCCCCCCGTCCCATTTCCACTAACCGGAACTGCCGCCACCCGAAGAAACACCAGCTATGGCAAACCTGGTTTAGTGATCCTGGCCAATTCGAAGGCTCCGGGGCCCAACCACTAACCGGGTCCCCTTACCCGGGGTCCTGGCCATACCCGACTACAGTCGGACTCGATTGGAGAGGACACGCGAGAGGACACAAGACGAGGCCCTTCCGAGGGCCACATCGCCACTGGAGTGTAGGAAGGCACGTGTCGCGAGGCACGGGACACAAGGGTACCCTTGAGCTGGCAGGGTGGACCTACGAATCCGGGCAGACTGTACTGCTCCGTACTGGTCCCTCGTCCGGCTCACGACCGTGTTGGCCAGAAAGCGCAGGCCACGACGCTGCATCCTGTAAGATTTCTCGGTGCGCGCGTCGCTCCTGGGGGGGGGGAGGGGACGCGCACACAGCATCAGTATGCTGGGGGGGCGCCGATAGCTCTTTTACACTCGAAGCCCGTGGAGAGAGCCCCCTTGAACAAAATGATACTGGAGAGAAAACCCAATCACGGCTATAGGGCTAGGGGGCTATGGGGCTATAGGGCTATTGAGCTATTAGGCTATAGAGCTATAGGGCTATAGAGTTGTAGGGCTATAGGGCTAGAAGGCTATAGGGCACTCCCGGGCACCCCTGGGCACGCCCGGGCACCCGGGCACCCCTGGGCCCCCCCCGGGCACCCGGGCGTGCAGCGAAAATCGGCGGCCAATCTCACCCCCGGGCACCCAGGCGTGCGGCGAAAACCGGCGGCAAACCTGACCTGACCATATGAACCCGCCAGGACCCCTACAGAGGCAAGCCCTGATCGGAGAAAAACGAGACAACAAAAGGAGGCACTCGCCCATCGACTTGGCAGGGCGGAGGGGGCCGCTACGGTCGGACCGGGGCCAGAGGAGCATCCCTGAAGAACATTACGGCGCCGCCCCTGGCGCGCTCCGCGCGTCGGGGGCCAGCGCGGAGCGCCAAATGCTTATGTTTATGACGCTTCTCCTTCTTCGAAACATGAGACCCTCCGCCTGCCAAAACGCACAGAACATCCGAGGGTACAAGTACCCTCCCCCAGGGTGCACAAGAGCATCCAGCGACCACGAAAGAACACTAAGGTACCCTCACCGAGCCGACCTCGATCTTAGATCTCGGTCCGACCGTAACAACTGCCGGCTCATCTCCACGGCGACCCCCCGGGCGGGCAAGGTCGCGCCGACCAGGCTGCAATGGAGGTCCGTGGGCACGGAAGGGCCCCCGCAAGCAGATGGGATCCAGGGAATCTGCTCAGACATCCGAGGTCTGAAATGTCCAGCGCGGGGTCTCAGAAGTCCCGGCCCTCGCCCCAGGGCAGATGTTTCATACCGAATTGTCGTTTGAAGGTCCCGGGGCCCGGCGAGAGCCCCAAAAGACCAAGAACGGCCAAAAGTTAGATCGGGCATTTCCTCCTATACAGGCGGATTTGGGGAGAACAATGAAACACACATCAAACAGCACGCAAAATCTTTATGAACAATAAGAATATTTCGCCAGACTGTTTTTGGTCTATTTTTGAATACTCCTCCTGTAGAGGGACATGCCCGACTCGAGCCCAGAACAGTCCGTCATGTGCTGTTGGCTTGCAGCCCGGGACTGCCCGGGGAACACCACCCCCGCGGGTCCCAGCGGGCGGTCGACCCGCTCTCGAGCCGTGGTATACAGAGGTCCGTGGCGACAGGAAGGTGCCTACATAAGCAGATCGGAAAGCGGAGCCCAAAGAGACAAGCGATGAAATGGAGTTGTGGATACCACGACAAGGGAAACCCTAACAGTCCTATCATTGAATTTCAAACGTGCTAAACTGTAAGAAAATGTTCTAAACATGTTTTAAACATGTTTTTAACATGTGTAAAACATGTTTAACACATGTGTTATAGACATCCGGAATTTATTTGGCAGCATGCTTCCTCTCCATTAATTCATCGACTTTCACTAAAAAAATTGAGCAACCCTGAGATCCTCGTGTTGCTCTTCTTTCACAACGGGCGTTGTCGCCCCATTTCGGGCCCCGGGACCCTCGCAGGCCGGCCCCCGTGCTCGAAAAATGGCGCAGCGAGATGGGGCCCGGGGCTCTGGTGGTGGTTCCCTGCAAGCTGCCATGCTCCTGCCACGTCGGATCTCAGGGCAAGACACCAACTGCGTGAGCGCAGACCTTGTGGGCCCCGGAAACGGCAGGGCCGATTTTTCACCGTTTCCAAAAAAATGTCCCTTGAAAATGGAAACGGCAAAAAAAAACGGCGACCGGAAACGCCAAAAAAACGCATCCAGGATTGGAACCGGAGCCGGAGCCGGTCAAAAAACGGCGACGGAACCGGTAAAAAGCATCAGGGGTCGCTCGGGCCAGGGCTAACTCGGGTGCGCTCGTCGGGCTTCCGAACCCGAGTTGCCCCGGACCCGAGGTATACCCCGGATAACTCGGGCGCCCAGAGCCCCGACGCATCAGGGGTAGCTCGGGTCAGGGCTAACTCGGGTTCGTTTGTCGGGAAGCTGAGCCCGAGTTGCCCCGGACCCGAGGTATACCCCGGATAACTCGGCGAGGTCGGGCGCCCAGTTCCCGGGCGGGGGTCGGCCACATGTGCGACGGGAGGTCGAGGCATCCCCCCCGAGAGAGCCCGTTCCCTCCTATAGTCGGCGAAGCCCCTGGCGCTCGGGCCATGCTCGGCTCTCCGGTGTCCGCTCCAGAGGATCCGGGCACCCCTGGAGGGGAGGTTTTTTTGGGGGGTCTACTTTTTGAAACAAAAAACTCGGACAAGCTTACTGGCATGAACGGGGAACGGGGGGGAGGGGCCAAACCCCCTCGGGCACGGGAAAAATCATGACGGGAGGCTGTTTGCTCTTTTCGGGCTCTTGGGGCCCTTACCAGCCCTCGGGACCGTCAAAAACGACTCAGGACGAAAAACCGATCCAGGGGAATGGGTCGAGACCTCCAGGGGTCGACGTTATGACAAAATCATGACGTCGGGGGTCTGTGGGAGGGGGGGGGCTGAACCTGAAGCAAGCCTCAAGCAACGTGCACAAGCGGAAAACACGCAAGTCGAAAGGCACTTGCACGCTAGTATTCGTTTGAAGCGGGGCGAGGGGTGGGGGGTGGGGTGGGGTGGGGGAGGGGGGAGGGCAAACGCCATTCAAGGAAACTTGTCTGAATACAAAAAAAAAAGCAGGCCTGAACGCCCACGGCCAGGCGCAGCTGCTGGAAACCGCCGAGAAGAACCGCCGAAAACGCTTGCACGTCGATCATGTCTAATCGTGCTCATTTCTGATTGTGCTCGTTTCTGATTGTTCCTGACCCCCTGTCTGTAGCGGCCAGGAAAAAAGGCCCAGGACAGAACAATCGGAAACGAAAGGATCTTCTGGCCCCCAGAAAGATCAAGAACTCTCGAAGAATTTAGACGTGAACCGTGTGTGGGAAGACCTCGATCAAAACTCGACCCCGAACAGGAGGACAAAGAGGACGAGGAGGACGAGGAGAACGAGGAGGACGAGGAGGAGGGGGAGGGGGAGGAGGAGGAGGAGGAGGAGGAGGAGGAGGGGAGGAGGAGGAGGAGGAGGAGGAGGAGGAGGAGGAGGAGAGGAGAGGAGGAGGAGGAGGAGGAGGAGGGAGGGAGGAGGAGGAGGGGGGAGGAGGAGGAGGAGGAGGGGAGGAGGAGCGGGGGGAGGAGGAGGGGGAGGAGGGAGGAGGAGGAGGAGGAGGAGGAGAGGAGGAGGAGGAGGAGCAGGAGGAGGAGGGAGGAGGAGGAGGTGGGGGGGGGGAGGGGAGGAAGAGGAGGAGGAGGAGGGAGGGAGGAGGAGGAGAGGGGAGGAGGAGAGGGGGGGGAGGAGGGGGGAGGAGGGAGAGAGGAGGAGGAGGAGGAGGACGATGAGGAGGAGAAGGAGGAGTAGGAGGAGGAGCACGGGTGAGGACGAGGAGGAGGACGAGGAGAACGAGGATGACGAGGAGGAGGAGGAGGAGGAGGAGGAGGAGGAGGGGAGGAGGGGGAGGAGGAGCGGGGAGGAGGAGGGGGGAGGGGGAGGAGAGAGGAGGAAGGAGGAGGAGGAGGAGGAGGAGGAGGAGGAGGAGGGAGGAGGAGGAGGAGGAGGAGGAGGAGGAGGAGCAGGAGGAGGAGGAGGAGGAGGGGGGGGGAGGGGGAGGAAGAGGAGGAGGGGGGAGAGGGGAGGGGAGGAGGAGGAGGAGGAGGAGGAGGAGGAGGAGGAGGAGGAGGAGGAGGAGGAGGAGGACTCCCTGGACCTCTCCCGGGGCGCACCCTGCCCCCGATCTCGCGGCGGAGCTCCGGCCCTGGCCAGCTGGGGGCTCCCCAGGACGAGCAGCAGCCTCCAGAGAGCGAGCCCCGAGCCCACGAGCCTAACTCTCATCCCCCACTTGGGGGCCCCCTTGGGGTGCTCCAGGGCCGCCTCAGAGGCCATCTCTTGGGCGTCTCGGAGGCCTCTTGGGTCGTCTTTGTGCCCTCCGGGGGCCGTCTCGGGGGCCGTCTTGGGCAGTCCTGAGGCACGCTGCCCCTGAGACCTGGAGGCGGCAGGGGGGGGGGGGGGTGAACTGGTCAGGACCCCAAGAAATCGCAGGCAGGAGGGAAGCCAAATCCGCTCAGAATTGGCCCCCCGACCCGCCCTGGGGTCCATCCGGTGCAGTTTTTTCCAGCCCAGATCCGTGTTTGATGGTCCCGGGGCCCGAGGACGGCCCCCCCCCCCGGAGGCCGAAAGAGGCAAGCACTGTCCCGAGCCTTCCTGCGGACCGACCAGACGGCTCCCACCTGAGACCCTCCGCGGGCGTGGAGGGCAGTCACCCCGATGGAGCCGTAGTGGAGGTCCGTGGCCAGGTCCTGCAGCCAGGAAGAGACGTCCATCTCCTGCGGCTCGCCCTCGCCTCACGGGTGGGGGGCTGAGGGAGGGCCCCATGCCCAGAGGGGAAGAGGAGGAGGAGGAAGAGGAGGAGGAGGGGGAGGAGGAGGAAGAGAAGGAGGAGAGGAGAGGAGGAGAGGGGAGGAGGACAAGCTAGGTGCGCTTGCGTCATATCTGACATCCTACCCCTCCCTCCCATCCCTTACCATGGCGCAGATCCCCTCTCTACTCGCACAGTCGGATGTCGAGCAGGGCAATGATCCCGAAAGGGTACGCGATGCATTGTAGAGCACGGCATGGCATGGCGTAGAAGAGCACCGCAAAGCGTAGTATCAACCTAGCATTGCATTGCACGCCGTGGCATGGCACGGGAAATGACGCCAGCGCTGCAGCGGGAGCACGAGTCGAAACGAGCGAAAGCGCGGAAATGAGGCCAGCGCTGCAGCGGGAGCACGATTCGGAACGAGCGGAAGCACGGAAATGAGGCCAGCGCTGATGCGGGAGCACGATTCGGAACGAGCGGGGCCCGAAAATGAGGCCGGCGCCTCAGCGAGAGCAGCATTTTGGAAAAAAATGCAGGCGAAAACCCAACTCCGGGGAAACCTGTGTAAAAAACAGTACGCGGGGGGGGTCGGACACTCCCAGGCCGTCATCAGGGGAAGAGGGAGAGTAGTATTCATATTGAATAATTGTGGAGGAGGAGGAGGAGGAAGAAAGGGAGGATGCTTTTTCACTCGACAAGTGAACACTTCTGTCTCAAGGGAACTGATGCGGCACACACACACGCACACACGGCAGGCTGTCGCCAGGCCGCACCCTGGCCCTCACACGAGGGTCCGCCGCGCAAACCTGGGGCGCGCGCCCTCTGGCGTCGACCGCAGGGGCTGGGGCATTGGGAGGCAGCGGGTCCGGGGGGGGGGACGGGGGAGGAGGGACGGAAGGGGGAGATGGCGGGGGAAGGTAAGGATCTTTGCTATTCCGCCTCCTCCTCCTCCTCCTCCTCCTCTTCCCTCCTCCTCCTCCTCCTCCTCCTCCTGCTCCTCCTCCTCCTCCTCCTCCTCCTCCTCCTCCTCCTCCTCCTCCGCTTCGCTCCCCTGGGGCAGCAGCGTGTCCGGCGGCTCGCCCTCGCCTCGAGGGTGGGTCTCCAAGCGGGCTGCATGCGAGGGGGGGACGAGGGAATGTCTGGGGTGGGGGCCTGGCTCGGGGGGGGAAGCCTGAGATCCGGGAGCCGCACATATTTCTCGCTGTTCACTTTCGCCTGGCTTCGGGCCCCGAGGCCACCACAGATCGGTCCGATGTCCATAAACATGCAGCAGAAAGATGGGCTTTGGGGCTCCGAATGCGATCTTCCCCACCCGGCAGGTAGCGGTCGTTAGATCTCCGAAACAGACCCACCGACCCTCCCACCCTGCATACCGCGCCCGCCACATCCCCGGGTCCGCCGAGAGTCCCCCGAGGCCCGAGACTCCCGCCCCTTCAGACCCGATTCGCCCACTCTGCATACCGCGGCTGCCAGAGCCCCAGGTCCATCGAGAATCCCTAGACTCCCACCCCTGTGGGCATGACAGAAAATAACTCACAACACATAATGCAATGACATAACAAAGCAGCATGGTTGAACATAACAGTACATACAAAAGCATCACATAACATACCATACCATAACACACTTGGGCATACCATGGCAGAACAACGAATGCCCAGACAGAGCGGAGCATGAATTCCATATCATGGCGTAACACAACGTAGCGTAGCAGTGCAAACCATACCATATCATAACACCATATTTCATACCATAACATAGCGTGACAGGCCATAACAGTTCATGTCAGATCGTGTCATACCATAGCATACTCTTACATGACAATTCATGCCATGAAAAATGACGACACCACATATAATATGAGGCCAGGGCATCACATGCATATCATGTCCTACCCGAAAACGCGCCATGGCAAACCCTACTATACTATAACACAGTGTCGAACACACCATCATATAAGCATACGAGGGTCTAGCAAAACAGTTCCTGATCTAGAAGACCCTAACCAATGGATGATTGCAACCACGACGACGCCCGCTAGAATCGAACACCATAGGAGTGTGACACGTTGGAGAGGGATCTCCGCACACAACAGACCATATCATGAGGAGCAAGGCACAACGCAAACAACATAACATACCATACGTGTTCGACTACTGCTACCAACAAAACAACGAATATGACATGGCATCACAAGTTACACAATGATCGAATAGGTATGCCAAATCCGTAAATATCCTGACATGGGATGCGAAGCATTCTACAGCGTAAAGATCACAACATGGCATAACAGACCATGTGATCACAGCATAACATGACAATTCATATTTTGACAGAATTGAAAATAACACCACACGCTTTAACATAGCCAAGCGAATCGCAGCTAAACAAGAACATCATAACCTGATCGGCTGCACCCTCATAAAATCGAACGCGACGTGCACGCCGAGGTCAGGCTGACCATAAGGACAAGCAGGCGCAGCAACGGCCGATTCGACGTGTCAATCGTGACAGGCGTCATGACCTCACGCCGGCCCATCGAGAACACTACAGAGCATAATACAGTAAAACGTACTAAGAGCATGATGGAACATACCATAATTTAATGCCGTTGAAAACAGCAACGACCGATCCGTTGTACCCTGTCAAACGCAGCAACCACGCCAACGCAATGCTGGCCACGGGACGAAAACAGACGCAGTAACGACTGTTTAGAGACCGAGTAACGCCGTCCTATCATACGCGACATGCGCGCCGATCCCACCGCAGAAACAAACAGTAGTTAACAGCAACGACCGATTAGATGACATGCCGACGGCCGCCATAGACCACGACCAAGATGGGCATCGAAAAGGTCGCGCGACATCGTGGTCGCGGTCCCGTTTCTTCTCTCGAGCTGTTCGGTGGAAACTCATGGGAATCTTTTCGGCTCTTGCGAATCGACGCTGGTCGACGCTAAATCAACGTTACTCGACGCTAGATTGACGCTAATCGACGCTAGCCGACGCTAAATCGGCGCTCTCTCATCGACACCCAGACGCTCATGGACGCTCATCGACGCCGAAGATCAAACTGCGAGGGTACACTCGGCTCCCATGATTTGCTGCGGCAACTTCGCGTCGTGTCGACCCCGGCGTTGGTTCCTGACGCCGCGGGGATCGTTCAGACAAGAAGGATCGGACGTTCCGTGCACGCCAGCCAGATCGTTCCACGACGGGCCGACTCTGGGCCACGGGCGGCACTCAACCTTAAACGCACGCGTCCTCCTTCTCCTCCCCCTCCCCCTCCTCCTCCTCCTCCTTCTCCTCCTCCTCCTCCTCCTCCTCCTCCTCCTCCCTTTCCTCCTCCTCCTCCTCCTCCTCCTTCTCCGCCTGCTCCTCCTCCTCGTACCCAAGAGTTGCCCTTTGAGGCGGCGGCGGCGGCCTTGGCCCACAGTGAAGCGGGCCGGCTGCCCCGCGGCGTCCGCGGCGGCCGCGTGCGCCGTTGGGCGCTCCGCCTCCGCCGCGCACGGGCGGAGGCAGAGGCGAGGCGGCCGCCCGCTGCCCGCCAGTCAGCCAGCGGGCATCATGATCACGATCATCATCAGCATCGTCGTCACCGACACCCTCACCGTCACCATCATCATCATCATCATCATCATCATCATCATCATCATCATCATCATCATCATCATAATCATCATCATCATCATCATCATCACCATCATCATCATCGTCATCATTATCGTAAATCTCATCATCCTCGCCATCGCCATCCTCGAAGTCACCATTAACACAAGCCTCATCCTTTTCCTCATCCTCATCCTCATCATCATCATCATCCTCATCATCATCATCATCGTCATCATCATCATCATCATCACATTCACAACCACAATCATCATCACAACTATCATCACCATCATCATCCCCATCCCCATACCCATCCCTATCACCATCATCATCATCAACACATCACCGTCACCAGCATTTCATCAGTATCTTCATCATCATCAGTATAATCATCAACAACGTCATAATCATCATACGTCTCATTGTCATCACCACAGACAAACATCACTACAGTGACCACCATCGTCAACAACATCAGCACAACAATTATGACGTTGATGATGATGATGATCATCATCATCATCACTATCAAATATAGTACAAGAACGAAGCCAGTGCACCGTGCCATCTTTGGTCTCCGTTCAGGCCCCGCTCCAACGCGGTGCGGCGCATAGTTTTCGAGCACGAGGGCCGAAACACGGTGCACCGCACCAATCCTGGATCGAGGATCGGAACCGCCTCGGGAGATGCCAACGCCGTGCGGTGCACAGAACTCCTCTGTGGATGTCGTCGGGCCAATTCGGGACTACACTCAAGGCACAGTCGGGGCGTTGACCTAAGGAACCCTAAATAAGGAACGGGGCCCCTTTTTCTCATAAATAGAGCTTCGATTTCCCGTGGAAAACCTCAGGAAAACTGAAGGCAAACTGCAGAACGATCAAGGAACGCCGAGCCCCTCTCCAACGAAAAGGGTTCCTTCTTCAGGGCCCCGACTCTGTACAGGTTTCGAGCATCTTCCCCAAACAGTGCTTGCACCTCGGGCTCCTTGCTTCTTCTCTAGGCCTGGGTGGCGGTCCAACGGCAACGTATGGCAATGTTGCCGCCGTCGCGGCCCCGTCGCCGCCTCGTCGGCGCCCGGCGTCCGGGCCGGGGTGGCGGTCTGGCGGCTCTGTTGACGCCGTCGTCGCCCCGTCGCCGCCTCGTCGCCGCTACATTCTCCGGTCAAAACGAGTAAATGAACTCCACCCCTCTGACGGTACCGTTTCGCCTGTTGAGTTTTCAGATATACTCTGTTCACTCGTCCAATCTAGATATGAATCCGTACTATCCCAGCTAAACCGGTATCCCCCCACCCATCCTCGGCAACAAAGTCTATGCGCGCGCGCTCGTTTATCAAATACCATCCGTGCCCAATACTCTGCTGCAAAACAATGAAGCGAAGTTCGCGCGCGTGTCGTCTCGCGTGAATGCCCGAATCCTTCAAAAACCTTAGGTATCGCACGACTGTCTAAATTGAGTGCCCCGAACACATTCAAGAAAAAACGCATAGTTTCGCAAGAAGCATGTCCCCAAAACACCTGCGCCCACGCTCTTGCGAATCCTTCAGGAAGCCATCACCAGCGTGTTTCAGCATTCTCGCGCGCGCATGCCGAAATCATTCGAACGCCCTTGCCCGCGAGATCGCGAGCGCATGCCGAAACCCTCCAACCTTAGCTTCCGCGGGGATTTCAACATCGAGCGTCCCGAAACATATAAAAACACATGGTGTTGCATCATCACTTCCTCACTTCCCCCTCCCCACCCCAAAAAAAAGAAACGGCGTTCACGTTCCTCCGACTTCTTGAAACAACCATACATTGCTTCTCCCAACATTGTCAGTGAATTCTGCCAGACGGGCCTGTCGCGCCGCATGTCGAAATCATTCAGAAATCCTTGTCGCGCGTGCTGGGAGGGGAGGGCACGATCCGTCTCAAATAATACCATGCGTGCCACTCTCGCGCGATGGCCGCGGGGCTGCGCGCACTCATACCCAACCGAGCTCGATCCCATATGATACCGCTGATGGTGATGACGATGATGGTGATGATGGTGATGATGATGCTGATGATGATGATGGAGATGGCGATGATGATGATGATGATGATGATGATGATGATGATGATGATGATGATGATGATGATGGACATGATGGTGGTGCTGATTATGATAGATACACTGATAATGGTAATGATGATGATGATGATGGTGGTGGTGGTGATGCTGATGCTGCTGAACATGATGGTGGTGCTGATGATGATAGATACCATGATTATGATACTGATGATGATGATGGTGATGATGATGATGATGATGATGATGATGATGGTGATGCTGCTGATGATGATGATGATGAAACTGATGATGACGATGATGATGATGAAGATGATGATGATGATGATGATGATGATGATGATGATGATGATGATGATGATGATGATGATGATGATGATGATGATGATGACGGTGGTGACGATGATGATGAAGAGCCAGCGGGAGAAGGAAACGGAAGAGAATGGAAGTGGAGGTGGAGGGGGGAGGAGGAGGTGGAGGAAGAGGTGGAGGAGGAGAAGGAGGATGGGAGAGGAGAAAGAGGAGGTGGAGGAGGAGGAGGAGGAGGTGGAGGAGGGGAAGGATGGGAGAGGAGGAGGAGGAGGAGGAGGAGGAGGAGGAGGAGGAGAGAAGGGGTAGAGGAGGAGGAGAAAGGGAGAAGGAGGAGGAGGAGGACGATGAGGAGGAGAAGGAGGAGTAGGAGGAGGAGCACGGGTGAGCCTGGGAGGCGTGCCTCCTCTGCGCGCCACGGGGCCCGCGGCTGGGCCCACCGGGGCGCCATGGCGCGACTCTGTCGCAGCGGAGAGGAGATCATCTACCAGCCTCGAACGTATCCTTATCCCTAAGATTAACACGCCAACAGGCGATGACAGTCCTAGGGATTCGCCCTCAAAAAATAAGGGAATCCCTAAGATTGGCATTGTGATGAGGAGGTGCCCAGCATAGGGATAGCGATATGTTCCAGGCTGGTAGATCATCTTGCGGAAAGTGCACGGCCAAACGTTTTTTTCGACACGGAGGCCCCACAGGGCGTAAGTCGGGCCTGTCCCTCCACAGGAGGAATACTCAAAATTTGAGAGAAGATGTTTTGAGGACGATGTTGCTAGCATTCCTCAGTTGCTTGGGGGGGACTTCTCTACATTTTTTTGGCTTCCGCCCAGAATCCGCCTGTGGGGGGACATGCCCGACCTAACACAAGGCGCGACCCTTTGCCCAAAGTCGGCTTCTGATCCAGAATCGTTCTTCTACGGTCCTTGGGCCCGGCGAGGGCCCCGGGAGGCCGAAGACGGCCAAAGACTCCCCGTCGTGACTCCTGGGCGAGGGCCACGGGAGCCCGAAGACGGCCAGCAAAGCAGCAGAGCTAGACTTCCCGCCGTGAGGCCTGTCACCGCGCGAGCACGCCTGGGCGAGGCAGGGGACCGACGGCAGTCGGCCAGCGGGACTGCGAGGACGGCGGGGGCCTACTCGCGAGGCCCCCTCCCCGTCGCCGCCCTGCCTGCCGCGCCGGGGGCGCGGGGCGACCGCCGTCGGCCGCCCAGCAAGGCAAGAGGATACGCCTGGGTCGGGCCAATGTCCTCCTGCAAGCGGCTTGTGGATGAAGAATGGAGAAGAGCCAAATCATGCCCAACATCCTCAAAAAGATGATATGAAAAAAAGATCGTCCCCAGACCATCTTTTTACTATCTTTGGATTTTCCTCCCGTAGAGGAACATGCCCGAATGACAGATACGCTCAGGAACTCGTGCGTAAAGTGTCGCGGCGGATCGCGTGTCACTCCGCTCCGCGAGGCGGGAGGCTGGGAGCAGCTCGGGCCGACGCCGAAACGTTGGGGGGCCTGGACCGGCGGGGCGACACGCTGAGGCAAAGCTCCTGACCGGAAGAGAAAAGCCAGGACTAGGGCAACATCGGACTGGGACAAACCGGGGATCTCTGAGATCCGGCGGATTCTGGAGGCTGTCGGGCGCCGCGGCCGTTCAAGAGCGCTCGGGGCACGCTCTGAGAGTGCTCTGGAATACTACAAGGCGGTTTCTCCCCTCCTCCAAGGCCCCTGCCGGGAGGAGGCAGGCTGGCAGGAAGGATCGAGAATCGAACTTCAGGGCCTTGTTTTTGCCTGCACGTCTTGGCCTCTGGAAGACCCCCCATCGCCATGGACGGATCGGCTCCGAGGTCGTGTCCGGAGCGCATCACAAGGAAGATCCGGGCGCTGGCTTGTGAAGGAGGGGGGTGCAGGCCCCCCCCCGCATCCTCAAGCAGGTAACGACAACAATATCTGGGCCCTTCCGACATATCGTCTCAGAGCGGCTCGACAACGGGTCGGGAGGGTCCAGCCAAGTTCCGCCCGAGCCCCGAAGCTTCTGGCAGATCCTTACCTCCAGGGTCGTCTGGGGACCTGTGGGTCAGGCAACCTCAGAGCCCAGGACATCCCAGGAGGCCCAGCTCAAGGCGAGGACCGAAGGTCGGGGACAGCGATTCGATCGAACGGGGAGAAGGAGGTTCCCTCCTCCCTCCTCCTCCTCCCACCCCCCTCCTCCTCCTCCTCCTCCTCCTACTCCTCCTCCTCCTCCTCCTCCTCCTCCCCCTCCTCCTCCTCCTCCTCCTCCTCCTCCTCCTCCTCCTCCTCACTCCTCCGCGTACAGGGGGAAGAAAACTTCAGACAGCCAGCGCTTGACCAAATGATGGTCATGACATAATGTTTTCTTCTGATTTCGGCCACCTGGAATTCGCCCGGTTCGGGTTGTGGGACAAGTAACAGAGATCCAAGATGACAGATGGGTACCCGGGAAACTGTCGATGAGAGCGTGGAATTTATCCAACACGGTTCCATGCCCTCTGGAGACATTCAACAAAGCAGCAAACGATGACGGCCACGGCAGCGACGAAAAACGACCAACATGTGCACAACATCGGTCCCCTGACCAAACAATGATCCGCCCGCCGCGGCTGGCTTTCATCCCGGATCGAGTTCTGCCTGCCCCGTGGAGGCCGAAGCGGGCCCAACCCAGACACCGAATGTTGCGAAACGTCGCCTCGAACCTCGAACCTCCATTGATCGATCGGCGGCGGCGACGGCGAACTCGACGACAACACCCTCAAATCTCGACTCCTGGGCCTGCCGGGGGAGGGCTGCAGCCAAAACTTCGACGAGAATCTGGCCGCGGCTAATGCCAGCTTGTGGTGAATAAGAACGAGGAGTCCCGAGCTCCACGCGTTGCGAAAAGAAAAAACACACGACGGATCTGTTTTCCCTATTTTCGACCTCCTGTGGCCTTCATTGGGCCTCGGGGCCGTCAAATAACGAGACAGGATGACAAACCGGTTCCCGGGAAGAGGTCCAGACCTCTGGGGGGGTCGACCTTATGGAAAAAACACGCCGTCGAAAGCCTGGGCAGGCGGGCGACTTTGGAGATGGCTCCCCTGCTCGGGCGAATCGCAGGAAGGACGCCCGCCAGATGGACACACACACGCACACACACACACACACACCACCTCGGCGCCGGTGATTAGCGCCAGCACCCGGCCACCAGCGAGAAGGCGACAGAAGCAGCAGCGCTCCGCTACAACGGAGCGCCAAGGCCAAAATGGCCACGGACTTGGGGGGGAGGAGGAGGGGGGAGGGAAGGGCGGCAGAGGTAAGGGCCCTCGCCGCCGCTGCCGTTGCCCTCCCCGCCGCCGATGTCGTCAGCCTGCTCTTCTCGCGGGGTCTCCCTGCGGTGCTGCCAGGCAGCCACTTCGGAACCAAGGAGCCAGGCGACCCGCGAGCAAGGCGGGCTGTCCTCGTTGTCCCCCTGGTCGTCGTCGTCGTCATCGTCGTCGTCGCCGGCTCATGCAAACAAGCGATGCAGCGAACAACGCGCACTGCAGCACCCGCGAACCAACGAAGTTGCCTGTGCGCAGCACTCACACACGCAGGCGCTCCACTGCGCGGGAGTGCTCCCCCTCGGGAGCGGCGCTTCGCTCACGCCGTCTGTCCTCATCCGCGGCGCGGTGGCACCCCGAGCCCTGCGAGGCATGGGGCGCGTGGTTGCAAAACTATCTTCGCGCCCCGCGGGGCCTATTCATCTCTTGGGGGCACATCTCTTTCACCTCCGCCGCCTTCCGCCGAGCTTCCGCCGCATTCCGCCGGCGCCGGCGGCCCCGCTTCACTTCCGCCGACCTGCCGCCGCCCATCGGCCGAGCCTTCCGCCGAGGGACGCCCCATGTGTGTAGAGAACAAGCTGACGTTGGGTACGCGAAGCCTCCGACCCCCCGAGAGCCAAAACCAGCGAAGGAGCCTCGATCCTCGGAGCTCGGGGCGGCGCTGGCGGCGACGGCGACGGCGACGGCGCGACGTGGTCGGCCACGGCGGCGGCGGAGGCATTGGCTCCGGAGGCTCCGAACGCCCTGCGAAGGCCTCCGATGGCCGCCGACGGCACTTCCCAGACCTCAGACATCCGCCGTCTGAATGTTTTCAAAGGTGGGGTCCCCAGGAGTTCCGACCCCTTGCCAGGGCCAGCTTTTCATCCCGAGCTGTTTTCGGACCGCACCGTGGCCTGTCGAGGTCCCCCAGAGACCAAACCAGCCTACAAACCTCGCCTCCTTCGGTGGCAACTCATGGGAGCCTCCCATACCAGCTTGTCGGCTCTTGAGAATCGATGCAAGTCGAGGCGACGCTACATCGACGCTAAATCGGCGCTGTCTCATCGATTCCCAGACGCTACTCGACGCTAATCGATGCTAAAGACGGAATTAAAAGGGTGTACCGGGCTCCCATGATTTGCGGACGAAGCCCCCCGTCATGGTTCTTATAAAGGGGGAACCAAAAGATACCGATACTGCTACTCTCCAGACCTCTCCTAGGGTGCGTTCTGACGAGAATTTCGAGGCGAATCCAGCGGTGGCGACGAGATCCGCCCAGGAGGCTCCAAAAAGGGAAAAACGCGGGAAGGGTAGAGGTATGGGTACCCTTTCCTCCTCCGATGTTTGACGACGCGAGCACGTCTGGGTCTGGATTTAGGTCGGGCATGTCCCCCATACAGGGGGATTTTGAGCGACAAATAAGAAACAGTAAAACCAGACTCCAAAATTAGCAAACATGAAGACAGATCGTCCCCTGACTAGTTCCCCACATCCTAAGATAGGGGTTATTGTTATTACTTGGACGCTTCCTGCTCCTTCCTCTTCTTCTCCTCCTCCTCTTCCTCCTCCTCCTCATACCTAGACTTACTCATACACAGACTTACTCATACTCAGACCTGGTCATATTAACGTGCTCATACTCAGACCTACTCATACTCAGACCTACTCATAATCAGGCTTACTCATGCTGAGACTCACTCATACCCAGACTTCTCATACTCAGACCTTCTCATTGTCTGACTTACTCAACACACAACAGATTGTAAGGATGTCTCAGGCGGGGCGCTGGTTTCAGCACCCCTAAGGGGAGCCGCCGAGGGGTATTGCACGGACCCGTTCGCGGCCGTTTTGTGGGAATGCCTCAAGCGGTTTGCCTGTTTTCTGTCTCAACATCCTTTGCTTGGAGAGCAGATTGTGAGGGTGTCTCAGGCGGGGCGCTGGTTTCAGCACCCTTAAAGTGAGCCGCCGATGGATATTGCACGGTCCCGTTCGCGGCTGTTTCTGTCTCAGCATCCTCAGCTTTCGGAGCAGATTTTGGAGATGTCTCGAGCGAGGCGCTCATTGTCACCCCCAGGTGGGTCAGATTTTGAGGATGTCTCGATCGGTTTGCCTGTTTGGGTGGCCAGACTCGTGGCACAGATTCTCCTCAGGATGCCACAGGAGGCTCCAACAGGCTCCAGGAGGCCCCAGGAGGCCACATGAGGTCCCAGGAGGCATCAGGAGGCCAGAGAAAGACTCAAGAGGCCACAGGATGTCCCAAGAGGCTACAGGAGGCCCCAGGAAGCTCCAGGAGGCCTCAGGAAGCCACAGGAGGCCCCAGGAGGCCACAGGAAGCGCCAGGAGGCCTCGGAAGGCAACAGGAGGCCCCGAGAGGCCCCAGGAGCAGGAGGCCTCAGAAGGCAACAGGAGCGGCTCCAATCTCATTTGTTTTGCGTATGCTCCGATAGTGTGGGCCTCACCTGGAGCACGAATCCTTGATGTTATACGTATGCTTCTATAGATTGTCCTTCTCCTGTGTAGACAATCCTAACTGTTTTACGTATGTTCCTATAGCTTGGGCCTCTCCTGGGGCACGAGTCCTTGGTGTTTTACGTGTGTTCCTATAGAGTGCCCTTCTCCTGCGGCTCCAATCCGCAATGTTTCATGTACGTCTGTTGCTATAGATTGGGCCTCTCCTGGGGCACGAATCCCCCCTAGGAGGTCCCAGGAGGCCCCAGGAGGCCCCAAGAGGCTCCTGGAGGCCCCAGGAAGCCCCAGTAGGTTTCAGGATGCCCCAGGAGGCCCCAGGCTCATGCACAGAGACGCGCTCGTATTACTGAGGCTCATTCACACTCCAATTATTCATTCGCAGATAGATTCATGACCAAACCGTCACAACTGAAGCCCGTCTATATTCGAAAACTCTTGCGCCTAGACGTTCACGGCGGACAGGTCCATGCGAATAGATGCACATATGGGGAGCTCCACGCAGTGAATATCTTTTGCCTATTTCTGACACGTTCCTCCTGTAGAGGGACAGGCCCGACTTAAGCCTGGATGCGGCCACACGAACCTGCCACGGCCTGGCGGCGGCGGCGGCCGCCGCCGGCTGGCGACGCGCGGCCTGACCGGGCGGCTCGGCCCGGGCGGCGGGGCCGCGCTCCGGCGGCTCCTCCGCGGGCGCCGGCGGCGACCAGAAGAGGGCACCCTCCTCGGCCGCAGCGGGGGGGCGACGGGAGAGAGGAAGGTCCGGCAAGAGCAGCAAGCGAGCAACCCCCCCCCGGGCACCCTGACCCATCGGTCGGAAGAAATAGGAAGTAGGTAGAAACATGAAGTAGGAAGGCGGATAGAGTAGATTGGGTCTGGGCCCGCCCAGAGAGCAGCAAAACGCAGCAAAAGCACATCAATTCTTGAAGAAGGAAGGCGCTTGAAGTAGATTGGGTTCTCGGAATCCGAGAAAGCCTACTTTCAACGACCGATGGGTACCCCCTTCCAAAGAAAAGCAGCAAGCAAGCAGGCGGCTGGCCAGACCCTTGCGCCTCCAAGACCGAGTGGCCTCCCCGGTTCGGCCGCGGCGGCGCGCGGCGAGGGCGGCTCGCGTCAAGCTCGCCGCCGCCGACCTGAGATACTATCCGTGGAGTTTCGAGCAGGGTGCGTCGCGAGGGTCGGCCTCTGGGGACCCAGGGATCGCCGACGCTCCAACAGAAAAATACAGTCGGACCGCTGAAAGAAGGAACGCTACACAAGGAACGAAGCCCCTCCTTGGCCCCGTGAGCGCCTCCGGGCCCCAGGAGGGCAAGAGCGACAGCACTGGAGGAACCGAAGGAACATCGAGCCCCTTCCGAACCGAAACTGTTCCTTATTTCAACGTCTTGACTGTAATCGGGAGCGGCCAAGAGGGGGGTGTCCAAGAGGGGGGGGTGCAAATCATGACCGGCGGCATGTGCGCGGCCCAGCGGGGGGGCCAGGGACGTAATGAAACAAGAAGAGGCGCCATGAAATCTGGGGAAATATCATGGCCCCCGCCATGGTATCCACCCCCCCCCTAGCCATCACCCCCCTCTTTGCCGCCCCCGATGTAAGAGCGGCGGGCTCTGGGGCCGTGTTCGGCCTCCGGGGGCCCTCGCCCGCGCCTCGGGAGCGTCAAGGAGCGATTCGGGACGAACAGCCGGCCCTCGGGGTGCGACAGGGAGGAACCATATATGAGGAAAAGGCATGGAGGCGGAGGAGGAGGAGGAGGAGGAGGAGGAGGAGGAGAGGAGAGGAGAGAGAGGAGGAAGGACGAGGTGGGGGGGGCAGTGGTGCGGACCTCCGGGGCCCGCGCACCGAAGACAGGGGGCAGGCGGATGTCTGGGAGCAGCGGTGTCGCGAGCGTCGGCCTCCCGGAAGCTCGCTTCGAGGCGGGGCCGCGAGTGCCCGAGCAGGGACGAGAGCTGGCCAGGGTAGACCCTGGAGGGGCCAAGGGACCGACGTTGTCCAGATTTCTTGACGACGGCGGATGTGCTACGGACTGGCCTGACGGGAAGACGATGCTGTCTGGCACCCAGTAACCCAGAAGGGGCCAGAGCATGAATAGGATTGAGTAGGACACTGACAAGGTGGCCAGAGACAACTACAAGACAGTAAGCAAGGTTCGTCTACAAGAGTTGGATGGGAATCAGTGGCTCGAGCCGCAAGGTGGACAACAACTCTCTGTAAGGAGGCGGGGGTCCACAGCGGGGGCGGTGGGGGAGCATCGCGCAACACTGCGCGCGGGTGGGCGAGGGGAAAAGAAGATGAGAAACGAGAAGGACGGGAATCGGCGGCGAGCGAGGGGGGGAAGCGAGAAGGAGAGAGCCTTCGCAGAAGGTTCGAGAGTCCCTCGGCCTTATATGAGAAGTTGCTAGGCCTTCCACTGGCACACAAGACACCTCTCAGAGGGCGCGAGGGCTCCTGAGAGGCCAAGCCACCTTCTGAGAAGCCCTTCTCCTTCTCACTTCCCCCCTCGCTCGCCGCCGAGGGAAGGGGCGCTGTCTGTCAGCCCTCGCGCCCTCAAGCAGGCAACACGCGGGCGGAGGGGGGGGGAGGTCGCATGGAGAGACTGCCCTCGCTCGCGCCCGCGCGATTCCCAAAGGACGGGTCGAGGAGAAGGAGGCGAAGGCAGGAAAGGAGGAGGACCAGTGTGAACCCAAGACCCACCCACGATCTTGGAAGACAACCTCCCTCCAAGCCCCCTCTTCATCAGCCCCATACACGGATTCACTGCCACCGAAGGAAATGCCCGGTTGGGAGACAAATATGCAAATCCTGGCCCGCCCCGAGACACAACTCTCAGGAGTCCTACGCCACGAACCAACCTGACTGTTGCGTCTTGACGATCCTGAAACGTGCCAGAACACCGTTCCCGGGACTTCTACACCGCGAATCAACGTAATTGCTGCGCCCTGGCAGCACTGCCTGGCCCAGAAGCAGATGTTCTGCAAGGCTTACCATGCGAGCCGGCGAAACTCTTGCAAAAGCTCACAACGAAATGTGCGCGGCGCCAAGGCGAGAGCCACATGTTGAGAACGGCCCGCCCTCCATCCGTGAAGCTCTCTCAAAAGATCTATACAGCGAATGTGCGCGGCGCTGTGGCGAGAGCTACACTTTGAAAAAAAAACTCTTGCCAAAATTTGCAACGAATGTGCGACGCGCTTAGCCGAGAACTGCATTTTGAATACGGCCCACCCTCAACCCGTGACATTCTTACAACTTTGACAACGAGTGTGCGCGGCGCTAATGCGCGAACCACTTTCTGAAAACGACCCGCCCTCACTCCGTGAAGCGCTGGCGAATTGTTTAAACGAGCGAACGCGGCGCCATGGCGAGAACCACATTTGAAAACAACAAGCCTTCAATCCGTGAAACTGCTGCAAACGTGGAAACGAAGGTGCGCGGCGCCTCAGCGAAAGCCACATTTTGGGAGCGACCCGCCCTCCATTAGCAAAACTGCTGCCAGCTTGTAAGCGTCAAGCTCATAAACGGCAAGGATATCTCAAGCGAAACACCCAGTCCACCCTCCCGACCAGCCTCGGGGTGCGACAGGGAGGAACCATATATAAGGAAAAGGCATGGAGGCGGAGGAGGAGGAAGAGGAGGAGGAGGAGGAGGAGAGGAGAGGAGAGAGAGGATGAAGGACGAGGTGTGGGGGGGGGGGGGGGGGGCGAAGGACGGCGGCCAAATAGCTTCGCAGTGGCGGGGAAGGCGCCCAGGAGCAAGCGGGGACGGCGTCCAGGAGCAAGCGGGCCCGCCCTCATCTCCGGAAGGGGCCGGGTGGGGGCTGCGTGAGCCCAGGGCCACGTCCCCTGGGAGCCCATAGGCCACGTCCCCCCCCCCCCCCCGGAATGCGCGGGGGGGGAGGCTGGGGGCGCAGCACCGGAATTATACGGCAGGGGCCCCGCGAAAAAGCATGCTCCGCCGTCGCGTGTGCACACACAGTTACGGTGAGGGCTTTGGATAAGGAACCATTGGATATGGAATCCAGGGTGTGGAAGCTGGTGAAGCACCAATCGTGGATTGGCCATGGATACCACTGCCGACCTCGTCAGATAAGGTATCCTCCAGGGTCTGAAGCCTCCTGGGCACATTCCTTAACGAACGCCCCCACTGTATTACCACATCGCAGCATCATATGATTTAGGCATCGTCCTCTGGCAGACGTTCGCCAGGCAGCGGACAACAAAGGCTTGGGCTTTGCCCGGCCTTGCATCCCCCAGGTGAAGTCGATGGAGGCCCGAAAGCGACCCATGATCGCGATTCGAAGCACGATCGATCGAAAAGCCTCGATCCTCGAGGCCACCTCGTCCTAACCGTTCTCCCCGCCCTCCGCCTCATCTGGAATTCCTGGGTCGGCGCTGAGACCTTCCCCTCCTGGCGCGAAAAGCACGCCAGAGGCGGCACCGCAAGCGCCGCAAGGGGGAGCCCAGTGCCGACCAAAGAACTTCTCGCGGGCATCCGAGGGCTTTTCTCGCAGGCTTTTTTAGGTGGCCAGGCACGAGAGCCTCAGGTGATCGCACGAGCACGTAGTTACGTAGTGAGACTTGGTGGCTCCCACTGAACCCACTACATCTCAGCAAATCCCACCTGCGATCACACTAGTTCCCGCTAAAACCCACGAGAATCCCTTTGTCCGTCGGCGGCGAGGCGGAGGCGATCCGCACCAGCGAAATGGCTCATCGGGGGCACCGATGAGCAAAATTGTCCAGCGTGCAGGAGAGCGAGGGGGAGAGGAGGGCGGCCGCGCGGGGGGAGAAGGAGGTAGGCGCTAAATCCCACTAAACCTTACGAAGCCATAGCTCGAGACACCCTCTTGGGGTGGAGCAGAAGCTCCAATACTTGGCCACCCAGCAAAATTTGTTGGCGCCTTGAAAAAGTCCTGTCCTCCGGCTCGTCCGGGTCGGTGAGCAAATATGTGCGGCAGATGGGCGCGCACGTGGAAAAATAGGTGTTCAGCACCAGCCTGGCCAGGGAGTACGTCATCCCGCCGGGCACCACGACCTCCGATCGGGCGGGGGCGCCAGCAGCAGGACTCTCCACCTCCTCGTGCTCCTTCTCCTCTTCCTCCTCCTCCTCCTCCTCTTCCTCCTCCTCCTGCTCCTCCTGGTCAACCAAGTCATCTCCTCCCTAGACCCAATCGCGCCGTGAGAGGAAAATATGACGGAACGTGTTCGGCACTTTTGGGCCTCTGGGGGGCCCTTGCGGGGTCCAGGACCATAAGAAAAGCTGCTCGGGATGAAAGCCCAGTCCTGTGGAAGGGGTCGCGACCAATTGGCGGTCCACGCTGCGGAAAAATCGCGACGTCGGGGGTATGGGTCACGCTGCTGGTCCTTCTCCTTCTCCTCCTCCTCCTCCTCCTCCTCCTCCACCAGCCTCCTCCTCCTCCAACTCAAACTCCAGCCTCCTCCTGATGACGACGCGAGCGTCCACTGCACTGCTCCAGGCTCCAAGCACCGCGCGGCACCAAGGACCGAGCAGAGATGAGAAGGACACGGGAAGGGGCCCCGAAACGGCCACCACCCTCGACCCGGGACAACCTACCACCATTTTCGGCCTCTGGGGCCCTCGCCGGGCCTCTGGAGCGTCAACAAACGATTCAGGATGAAACACCGGGGACGGGGAATGGGTCGAGACGTCTGGGGTCGACGTCATGGAAAATCATGACGCCCGGGGGTCTGGCTCCGCTGCTCCTTTCACCAAGTCGCACTTGCAACCATGGTTGTCCTTGCCAGGTCCGCCGTCCAACTCGTCGCACCTCGTGCACCCGACCCTGGAGGCCTCGGCAGCGACGGCGGTTTCGTGAGTCGCTAGACGGTGACCGAATACGATGAATACGACAAGACGACAAAGACGACAAAGACAAAGGCAAAGATGAAGACAAAGGCGGACGACGACGACGACGACGACGACGACGACGGACGACGACGACCAAGGCCCGCAGCAAAGAGGCTCGGAGAGAGGCTTGGCCTTGCAGGCGAAGTTCAGCCTCTGCCACCTGAGCGGCGGAGAGGTGGGACCTTTCGCGCGAGGGCACTGCGACCAGCGACCAGCAAGATGTTCAGCAATTCTCGGCCTCCTGGGGCCTGCCGCCTGCCGGTCACAGGGGCATTACGGCATCCTCCGTGCCGACATGGAGTTGAGCTTTTATGTTATTTTTTTGTAAAACATCATAAAAAAAACACACACAAAGTGCTTCTTCGTGAAGCCCTGAAGCACATAGCAGAATCAGAAGCCTTTGCCGCACTCTCCGCCACCGAGCCTTCAGCACGTAGTGGAGTGCACCGAGGCTCGCACGAGGTAGCGGCCCCGCACGGTTCTTACGGGCCCAGACCTAGATCTCCCAGCCGCTCCTGGGCGTGGCCAGGCACCGCTGGGGGTTCTCGCATGGGCCTCTGGGAAATCTCCTCCAGGAGGAGGCCCTCAAACGGGCCAACAAAGCCTGCCACCGAACTTGCAATTGTCAACTCCACTACCCGCGCAATCATGGCGACGTCGATAACGGAAGACACGATGACGATCGTAGCGATGCTGGTGACGATGATGACAGTGACGACGGCAAGGACAATAACAGCGCCGATGCTGATCACAAAGATGGCGATGATGGTGTCTTCGCGTCGGTGATGCACGTTGCGATCGGGATTTTGACATGCGCGCGCGGCCGACGCGCGCGAGTGGCCCGCATGGCATTATTTGACAAGGATCGCGCCCGCCACCTGCACAACTATTAGGTATCTATATGTTTTTGGGACCGTCGGCGTTGAAATCGCTGCGAAATGTTTGAATTGTTTGGAAGGCTGCGGCATGCGTGCGCGACGACGCTCGCGCGTGCACGTCGTCCCGTTTGTTGACAATAATGCGACACCACGCGCGCAAGGGCGTTCTAATGATTTCGACACGCACCCGTGAGAGGCACATTTGGCAGCATGTGATGCACATGTTGAGAAACCGATGGTGTTCTGCAGAAGCCGCAAGAGCTCGAACGCATGTTTTTGTGAAAAGGTCCTGTTGCAAAACAAGTTGTTGGTTCACACATGTTCGAAGCAGTCGGTTTCAAAATCTTTACGGTAGCTGAGGCTTTTGAAACGTTCTGGCACGGGCGCGACGACGCGCGCGTGTGCACTGAGTCCCATCTGTTGCGAGGGATTCGTGCAAACTGCTGGTTTTTCAGAATCGAGCGCGCGCATCGTATTTCTTGCAACAAAAAAGATGCGGGGTGGGGGCGATAAGAAGCTGCCTGGGATAGAGCGGATTCCTATTTCAGATGGACAAGTGTGCAAAGTCATGTGCGGAAAACAGCAAAGGTGACCCGCTAGGTCCGGGGGGGGGGGAGATCCTAACAGTCCTTCGACAAGGAAAATGCACTCTGACTTCCTCGCGCGTGACCATCTCCCACGCTCGCGAAATCATCCCACTCACCCACCCGCAACCTGGCTTGCAAAACCCATGCGGCGGCGATTGCGATGGCTGCTTGTCGCTGGCCGGTGCATCGCTGCGGCCGCGCTAGCCGCGCGCAGGCTCGCGCGCAGAGCGGCTTGCTGGTCTGGCGCGACCGTCGCGGCCGCGGTGGCGCTGACCGCTGGGAACTTCCCAGCGCGCATCGCAGGCCGCGCTGACGCGCGGCCACTTCCCTGCGAATCGGCGACTCGAGCGGGCGCGGTATCATGCAACCGCGGCGACGCGCGCGTCGACTCTGTAAATTCGTTTGGCCCGGATTATTGGCAAGTGGTTATGTCTGGGAAACCACCGAATGCGCGCATAGAATTATTTTACGAGGATGAACGGGCGATGCGACAATGGCCTGCCTGGGACGTTGCAAATTCAAATCTACAACGAACGCTGGGGCATAGTGATGTGTAAGTTGTACTATCCCAGGGGAAGCGATAAACCTGGGGGGAAGGGGTGGTAAATCTGCATGTCACTTCAGAGAGGAATATATATATATGTATATATACATATGTATGTATGTGTATATATATATATATGTGGTGCAGACGGCGACGGGGCGGCGAGCGATCACATAGCCGGCAGACCGACGGGCAGGCCCAAAGAGACGGGGCGGCGACGGCGACCACACACCCGCCAGACCGACGGGCAGACCTAGAAGACGGGCGGCGACAAGGTGTCGACGGAGCGGCGACGGCGACCACAGAATTCATTAGAAGGGAAGCAGAAACCCTAAGTGCAAGCACTGTCTGGGGAAAATGATTGGACTTGTTGTCCTCGATCCTGTCGCAATCACTGGGGGAACTGTTCGCCTGTCCGCCACAGATCGGGCGGTGCCTGTTATTGACGTTGGGAAGACAGCGTGCAAGGTCGATCTCCGACAAGCACGCTACCCCTGAGAGGCGACTCCGACGCGGGGGGGGCCGTCTGTGCACGAAGCCCCCTGCCAGGGCTTCGTCGGTGCACTCCGTCCCCAGGGCGGGGGAAAATCGCGTGAACAAGCCGGCCGGCGGCGCCACCTCCCAGGCCTATCCTCCCCACGCCAGCCGTAATGGGCGAGCAGTGACGGGCGGGCTGAGGCGAGGTGCGCTCCTCGTGCGCACTTTCGTGGCCCCATGGGGCACCCTTGAGGTCCCCTGCTCTGCGACCCCCGCTTCCTGACTACCTACCAGACCACCCCAACCCAACCCGAAGACCCGAATTTCGGGTTGGGGGGGGTAAGGGTTCCACGTGTTTTTTCTCGATGTTTCCCGACCCCCCCCCCCACTGGAAATAGAGGGTAAATCTGAGCCTTCGGGTTGGGTTGGGGTGGTTTGGTGGGTGGTGACTTCCTCCCTGGGCAGCGCCCGAGCACATCCAGTGGCGAACGCTCCGGGGCCCGAGCAAAAATTGCCGACGCGGGCCGCGTCTTGAGCCGTCCGCCCGCCGACCCAGCCCCCCGAAGTCGTGATTTTTGTCACAGCGTCGACCCCCAGAGGTCTGGACCCCTTCCCCGGGACCGCTCTTGCATCCCGAAGCGTTGTTTGTGGCTCCCGAGGCCCTGGGAGGGGCCGCCGGAGGCCGAAGATGGTGAGAAGCCTCCCGTCACGAGTTTTTCACAACGCGAGGGGCTCTGGGAAGGCCGCGTCTCGAGCCGCCTGCCCCCCGACCCCTCTTGCACAAAGCGCCCCCCGCCACCTCTCCTTCCGGGACGGCTCGTTGCCCCAGTCCGCGAGCTGCTGCAGCATGCTGGGGGCGGTGCGGGGCGGCCAGGCGAGGAGTTAAGGAAAAGGGAGGGAGGAGGTCACGACGGGACGAGACCAGAGCAGGAGGAGTAGGAGGAGGAGGGGGAAGGGGGAGGAGGAGGAGGAGAAGGAGGAGGACGAGGAGGAGGCGGAGGAGAAGGAGGAGGAGGAGGAGGAGGAGGGGAGGGAGGAGGGGAGGAGGAGGAGGAGGAGGGGAGGAGGAGGAGGAGGAGGAGGAGGAGGAGAGGAGGAGGCAGGGAGGAGGAGGAGGAGGCAGGGAGGAGGAGAGGAGGAGGCAGGGAGGAGGAGGGGAGGGAGGGAGGGGAGGGAGGAGAGCAGCGGCGAGCCGAGCCGCGAGCCAAGCCGGCCCGTTGCCTTCCAGGCGGGGTGGCCCCGTGCGCGCCGCGCCGCGTGCGCCCGCGGGCGCGGTCGCCGCGGCAGCAGGGCGGGCGGCTCCGCCTGCCGACCGCGGGGCGGCTCCTGAGGGGAGACCCCGCCGGCCCGCCGACGGCACCATTCGGCCCATATGTAAATGTGTATGTGCACAGATATGCATATAAGCGCATATATATATATATATATATATATATATATGCGTGTGCACATGTATATGGATATATATATATATGTATACGTGTATGCAAATGTATGTGAATACTCCATATGTGCATAACCATATATATATATGTATATATGTGTGGAGGCCTTCTCAGAAGGTTCGGAAGACCCCAGGCCTTCTCACAAGTGTTCCACCTAAGCCTTCTCGGGGAGGGCGCGAGGGATCCTGGGGAGGGCGCGAGGGCTCCTGGGAGGCCCCGCCGCCCTCTGGGGAGGCCTTCTCCTTCTCACTTCCCCCCCCCTCGCTCGCCGCCGAGCCATCCATCCGAGGCAGCGAGGGGGACACCACGGGAGCGCTGCCGGGCAGCCCAGGGACACCCAGGCAGCCTCACGGCGAGCACGGGGAGGGGGGGGGAGGGGCAAGCTGGGCGCGCGCACGCCACATCTGGCAGCCCATCCCTCCCGCCCGCCCCCTTCCCGCTGCACCGGACGGCGACCAAAATAACACGCGCTTTCGCCGCGCTCGCAAAGCGCACGTTCCGCGGGGGGGGGGGGGCCGCGGTCGGCGCGCGCTCTCTTCGGGGAAACGTTGAGCGCACGCGGTTTCCCCCGCTCCGCCGTCAGCCCCC
>CAUYUJ010019437.1:148135-180317 GCA_963575745.1 Prorocentrum cordatum
GAGCAGCAGCAGCAGGAGGACGAGGAGGAAGAGGAAGAGGAGGAGGAGGAGGAGGAGGAGGAGTATGAGGAGTATGAAGAGGAGGATAAAATGGGGCGAGAAGGAAGTTGCAGGGGACCATGGGCCAGAGACAAGGTAAGCTAATAACCTCATCAAACCATTAAGGACCCCCCGGGATTATCATTAGCACCGCACCGTAATAACCCAGTGCGATAAGCTAAAGCTAAGCTAACGCCAAGCTAAAGCTAAGCTAAAGCTAAGCTAAAGTTAAGCTAATGATAAGCTAAAGCTAAGCTAAAGCTAAGCTAAGATAAGCTAAGCTAAGCTAAGATGAGATAAGCTAAGCTAAGCTAAGCTAAGCTAAGATGAGACAAACTGAGCTAAGCTAAGCTAAGCTAAGCTAAGCTGGGTGAACCCAGGGGGCGCAACTGGGGGAACCGCGGGGCGGGGACTGGGGGAACCGCCCGGGGCGTTTTACACTGCCCGGCTCCTTTAAGAAAATTACTCCGACGGAAGAACCCCACATAAGAATCCTCTGGGCGAATCTGGAAAAAACCATCACCGTCGTCCTCGTGGTTGGTGAGGCGTCCTGGCTGTCTCTTCTGCGTATATTTCCTGTCGCCTTGGCGCGGGCCCCCCTTCCACTCCTTACGTTGTCCCCATCCTCGCCCCCCTGTTTGTTCCGCGCCCCGCCACCTCCTCCCCTTCCTGTTGCATGAGCGCGCATGTCGATGTTCCTCGGCGCCGTCGCCGCCACGGCCAGCACAGGCGCGTTCTCTACTGGTCACGTCGCGCAGCCGTTGGGACAACCCCGCGGGCCAGGCTGTCGGGACAACCCCGCGAGCCGTTTGCGCGCCCAAGAGCAAGCCGTTGGCGCGCAAGACCAAGCCGTTGGGACGACCCCGCGGGCTTCGAGCGAGGCGCAGCCGCGCTCAGGCGGAAGGCAGCACGAAGCCCAGCTCTGCCGCGAGCTGCTTCGCCTCCGCCCTGGACAAAACCGCCTGAGACTTCCTCCATATTCAGGCTTGAGGAGCCCAAAAGTGACGACAGTTACAGGTTCCGATGACCCGCTCGGATTACAACATGATCTGCGGGCCCCATAGGGAGGGGGCTCCCGCTTGAGACTTTCCTCACATTCACTCAGCGACGAGCTCCCGCCTGAGACTTCCTCCAAATTCAGGCTTGAGGAGCCCAAAAGTGACGACAGTTACAGGGTTCCGATGACCCGCTCGGATTACCAACATGATCTGCGGGCCCCATAGGGAGGGAGCTCCCGCCTGAGACTTCCTCCCAATTCACTCACAGACGAGGCTCCCGCCTGAGACTTCCTCCATTTTCAGGCCTGGGGAGCTCAAAAGTGACGACAGTTACAGGATTCCGATGACCCGCTCGGATTACCAACATGATCTGCGGGCCCCATAAGGAGGGGGCTCCCGCCTGAGACTTCCTCACAATTCACTCACAGACGAGGCTCCCGCCTGAGACTTCCTCCAAATTCAGGCTTGAGGAGCCCAAAAGTGACGACAGTTACAGGATTCCGATGACCCGCTCGGATTACCAACATGATCTGCGGGCCCCATAGGGAGGGAGCTCCCGCCTGAGACTTCCTCCCAATTCACTCACAGACGAGGCTCCCGCCTGAGACTTCCTCCATTTTCAGGCCTGGGGAGCTCAAAAGTGACGACAGTTACAGGATTCCGATGACCCGCTCGGATTGCCAACATGATCTGCGGGCCCCATAGGGAGGGGGCTCCCGCCTGAGACTTCCTCACAATTTACTCAACGATGACGAGGATGAGGATGATGAGTGGTGGTGAAGATGAGTGGTGAAGAGGATGATGATTGATTGTGAGTGGTGGTGGCGATGATGATGTTTGAATGAGGGTGATGCCGATGCCGATGATGATGATGATGATGTTCATGAGCGTGTGAGAGACTGCGAGTGATGATGATGATGAGTATGTGAGTGACTAAGCATGTGAGAGAGCATCATCGATGATGCTGATGAGGTTGATGATGAGAGGGTGTGAGTGAGTGTGAGTGGGTGTGTGTGTGTGTTCATGTTCCTGCGCGGGGTGTCCAGAGAAAACTACTCCGACGGAAGAACCCCACATAAGAATCCTCTGGGCGAATCTGGAAAAAAACAATCACCGTCGTCTTCGTGGTTGGTGAGGCGTCCTGGTTGTCTCTTCTGCGTATATTTCCTGTCGCCTTGGCGCGGGCCCCCCTTCCACTCCTTACGTTGTCCCCATCCTCGCCCCCCGGTTTGTTCCGCGCCCCGCCACCTCCTCCCCTTCCTGTTGCATGAGCGCGCATGTCGATGTGCCTCGGCGCCGTCGCCGCCACGGCCAGCACAGGCGCGTTTTCTACTGGTCGCGTCGCGCAGCCGTTGGGACAACCCCGCGGGCCAGGCTGTCGGGGCAACCCCGCGAGCCGCTGGCGCGCAAGACCAAGCCGTTGGGACAACCCCGCGGGCTTCGAGCGAGGCGCAGCCGCGCTCAGGCGGAAGGCAGCGCGAAGCCCAGCTCTGCCGCGAGCTGCTTCGCCTCCGCCATGGACAAAACCGCCTGAGACTTCCTCCATATTCAGGCTTGAAGATCCCAAAAGTGACGACAGTTACAGGGTTTCGATGACCCGCTCGGATTACCAACATGATCTGCGGGCCCCATAGGGAGGGAACTCCCGCCTGAGACTTCCCCACAATTCACTCAGAAACGAGGCTCCCGCCTGAGACTTCCTCCAAATTCAGGCTTGACGAACTCAAGAGTGACGACAGTTACAAGGTTCCGATGACCCGCTCGGATTGCCAACATGATCTGCGGGCCCCATAGGGAGGGGGCTCCCGCCTGAGCCTTCCCCAAAATTCACTCACAGACGAGGCCCCCGCCTCAGACTTCCTCCAAATTCAGGCTCGAGGAGCCCAAAAGTGACGACAGTTACAGGATTCCGATGACCCGCTCGGATTACCAACATGATCTGCGGGCCCCATAGGGAGGGAGCTCCCGCCTGAGACTTCCCCCCAATTCACTCACAGACGAGGCTCCCGCCTGAGACTTCCTCCATTTTCAGGCCTGGGGAGCTCAAAGATGACGACGGTTACAGGATTCCGATGACCCGCTCGGATTACCAACCTGATCTGCGGGCCCCATAGGGAGGGGGCTCCCGCCTGAGACTTCCTCACAATTTACTCACAGGCGAGGCTCCCGCCTGAGACTTCCTCCAAATTCATGCTTGACGAACCCAAAAGTGACGACAGTTACAAGGTTCCGATGACCCGCTCGGATTACCAACATGATCTGCGGGCCCCATAGGGAGGGAGTTCCCGCCTGAGACTTCCCCCCAATTCACTCACAGACGAGGCTCCTGCCTGAGACTTCCTCCATTTTCACGCCTGGGGAGCTCAAAAGTGACGACAGTTACAGGATTCCGATGACCCGCTCGGATTACCAACATGATCTGCCCTCCCCATAGGGAGGGGGCTCCCGCCTGAGACTTCCTCACAATTTACTCAACGATGATGAGGATGAGGATGATGAGTGGGGGTGAAGATGAGTGGTGAAGAGGATGATGATAGATTGTGAGTGGTGGTGGCGATGATGATGTTTGAATGAGGATGAGGCCGATGCCGATGATGATGATGATGTTCATGAGCGTGTGAGAGAGTGCGAGTGATGATGATGATGAGTATGTGAGTGACTAAGCATGTGAGAGAGCATCATCGATGATGCTGATAAGGTTGTGTGTGTGTGTTCCTGTTCCTGCGCGGGGTGTCCAGAGAAAACAAGAACCCCACTTTGGATGCGGGGAACAAGAACCCCACTTTGGATGTGGGGAACAAATTAAGAACCCTCTAGGCAGAGCCTAGATAGGGAATTATGGGGGACAGTTTTCGCAGAACGATATGATGAGCAACGCGCAAATGGAACGAACATCAAAAAGTCCCGCGCCCCGGCTCGGGTGGTATCCCAAGTGGAATTGGAATAGCAATAAATAATAACAACAATAAGAATAAGAATAGGAGTGACATACGAGTAATGGGAATAGCAATAATAATGACAATTGTAATAACACAAAAAATAACACTGAGAGTAATAATGATAATAGTAAGAGTGATAATCATAATGATAAAACTATGAATAATAGTAATACTAACCGTAAGAATGATGATACGAAGAAGAACCATGCTCCGAATAATAATAAAGATAAAACTAATAATAACAATAAGCTTCAGAATACTTCGGGGGTACTAAAGTTTTTGACAAGATGAGAATTGCCTCGCTGGTCACGCGTGCCGCGGAGGACCGATCAGGGTGCAAAGGTGCCTTGATGCGGATTCGCGAGCCTTTGTGGGCCCTCTGGGACGGCCAACCAGTGAACCGAGAGCGACCGCATTGGAGAAGGATGCCCAGGGTCTCACAGCATCAATGCAACAAGGAATACAATGAAACATCGCGTTGGCATGATAAGGACAGGGTCGATGGGGATGATGACACGGACGATCAAACGTGACCCAAGCGGAGTGGTTTACTGTGAATGGGTTCAAGTCGGAGTGTTTTCCGGCCCTATTGTAAATGGGACGGAGTAATTATCACCCTGTTTTAAATATATATTATTATATTCTTACAGGGTGAGAGCCCATCGGAGTCGAACCGCCGCCCGACCCAAAACATGTCGCTAAGATTCTACGGGGGGGCAGGGGGCGTCGAGAGCATGACGTCTTATGGTCAAAACTATAGTACCCCCCGCGCGGACTTTTCTCACCTGCACGGCCAACGGCCAGGGCAGATGGAGTGCTCACCCGCGCGGCAAACGGCCGACGCTGATGAGTTGTCCACCTGTGAACGCGCCAATGCGGCCCGGGGGCTTGGCCCGCTCAGAAGCCCGCGGCCGCGCCCTTCTTGCGCACCACTTCCCTGCAGACGCGCTTCATCAGCTTCGCCTGCGCCGCCCCCACGGACTGCGCCTTCTTGCTCTTCACGACGCTCCGAACCCGCGCCCTGTACGCCGTCTTCCCCAGCACGGGCCGCTTCTTCACGGCGTCGTCCAAGTCCATGAGCCGCAGCTTCCGACGCAGCCAAGACCAGCACCGCTCTGCGGGGTTCAAGTCAGGGGACTTTGCTGGCATCTTCCACAGCTTAACCCCCGCCGCCTTCACCGCGGCGTTGCTGACCTTCGCCCGCAAGAAAGACTCGTTGTCGCAGAGGACGGACCACGGGCCCTTCTTCCTCTTCGGGTTCACCGACTTCACGGCCTTCACGAGGTCGCCCGGTTCACGATCTTCGCCCAGTCCTCGCCGCAGAGCTTCTTCGTGGGGTGGAACGCTACAATGGACAGCCCGCCCGCGGCGCAGCCGGCCCACATGGGCACTGCCCGAGCCAGTTGGACCTGGCCACTGTACTCGTCGTCGCCAGAGAGCTTCGGGGTGAATGCCTCCGTGTTCTTTCGCCACATGTACTCTTCCCCGTGCCTGCAGAAGTTCATCCGCTCGGTCTTGTCCTTCGGGGGCATCGCAAGGATGACGCCGTCCATGGCGCATGCCAAAGCCGTGTTCAGCTCCGCCGAAGTCATCCTCAGGACCTTCTTCGCAAACGTCAGGCGGGCTTTCTTCTGACCCTTGGAGTATAACCGCTTCTGCCTCTTGGGTAACCAGCGAAGGCCTTTCTTCGAGAGGACCTTGCGCACGTAGCGCACCGTAACCTTGACTTTCATTTCGGAAGCCAACAGCAATTGCAACGTAGTCGACGTGCACTCGGTGCGGCATCGCAACTCCTTCAGCTTCTTCACCAAGAAACGCTCCACCTCCTTTGTCACCTTGCCCGGCTTCTCGCCGCACTTTTTGTAATCGTACTTGAGGGGCCCGCGGCGCGCCGTGGCCCGGCGGTACGTGTTCGCCACGTGTCGTGGTCGTGGCCTCTTGCCCACGAGGTTCTTCACCTTCTTCGCGATCTCCGACCACTCCATGTGGCTGCCGTCGCTCTGGGTGGCCTCGCGGAGAAGTACGATCCTGCGCTCCTGCTGGAAGCTGAAGCCCTTGGGATGCCGCATCTCGCTGACGACTGGCATCTGGGGCGCGTCTCCCGCGCGCGCAGTGGCCCGCGCGGCAGGAAGGCTTGAGCCTGGGAAGCTGCGGCAATGGCAATGGAGATGAAGAGGGCCGCGAGGCGGCGACGCGTCGCCGCGCGGCCCCGCGCGGGGCCGCGGCGCGGCACGGCGCGGCACTGCGCGGCACGCCACGGCGCGGCGCGGCACGGCGCGGCGCGGCACGGCGCGGCAAGGCCAAGCACTGCACGGCGCCGCACGGCACGGCGCGGCGCGGCACGGGATGGCATAGCACGGCACGGCGCCGCACGGCACGCGCGGCACGGCACGACGCGGCACGGCGCGGCGCGACGCCGCGCGGCACTCGCAAGGCACGGCGCAGCGCGGCCCGGCACGCGGCGCGGCGCGGCGCCGCGCGTAACGGCACGGCACGGCACGGCACGGCACGGCACGGCACGGCACGGCGCCGCGCGGCACGGCGCGGCACGGCACGGCACGGTACGTCGCAGCACGAACCTGCACGGCACGGCACGGCACGGCGCGGCACGGCGCGGCACAGTCCACGGAATTGTATCACTGGACGTCGCTCGCACTCTGCTTCTGCATCAGCCCCCATACGTAGAATTGCAGTTTTCCTACGGGAAAAATGCGATTTTCTGGTACCTCTCTCACCAGGCGGGTTGTGCCTACAGACGAACAAAGTTCCTCCTAGAACATGGGCCCCCCCCACAACTGTGCCCAGAAATCCAGGAGTCGACCTGGTGCGCAAGCCTTTTCTCTCGTGCAACCCCTGAGAGTCAAAGCGCGGCTGGCGGCTGGTGCGGCGGCGCCTTAGTGCGGTACCTAAGGCTCCGGGTCGGTGCGGGTGGAGGTGCGGGCGGTGGCTGGTCTGGCTGCGTGTTAGGCGGGAAGTGCACCAGCGTGCGGTTCCCTGGGTTCGCCAAGAAGTCGTCGGTGTCCAGGAACCCGAGGTTCTTCGTGGTGTAGTTGCAGGTGGCGACCACGGGAACTGCGAACAAGTCCTTCCAGTAGGCCAACTCGCCGCCCGGAGTGGAAGCAAATTCGACGGGCGAGTTGCACTTGCCTTGGACCTTGTCCTGGTGGTCCACCAAGAACTGCAAGTCCCTCAGGTCGTCGAGGACCAGCCCGTCGTGCTTCTCCCTGTCGAAGGCCCTCATCGACTCTGGGAAATGTTCGAGCTTGCCCACCTTCACCACCAAAGGGTTCTGGAACAAGGTCTGGGCCCATTCCGTCGTCCTTGTGTGCGACCTGCCGAGGACCACCAAGACTGGGTACCGTGAGTTGTCCACCTGTGGGCGCGCCAGCGCAAACTCTGGACAACGCCCTTACCCCCGCCCCTTCCACGGTCGGGCCGAAGACGCCCCGGAAGGCGCCGCAGCTGCCCGCAGAAGGGCGGGTGGCAGTGGTACTGTCTGGCTTGCGCGCCGCAACGGGCCTTGCACTGCTCTAGCCACGCCACAGCGTCGGGCACCGTGGGGAAGCCCGGGAAGAGGTCCTTGTTCCCGCGGAGCCTCTTGGTCCTTGCCTCGATCTCCGCTGTCTGCTTGTCCCGTGCCTCTCGCTCTCTGCAAGCGTCAAGGTTCCTCTTTTTCGCTAAGACCCCGTCCCGTGTCTTGTAGAGGTAACCGTCGTAGGTGCCGTGCGAGAGCTTGTACGCCTGCCACAAGTCCTGCGCCCACCGGCTCTTCACGGTGTAGGTGCAAGCTGCGTCCGTCCAGGCGGGCTCGTAGTTGCCGCCCGTGCACTGCCGGCCTTCCTCGTCCCTGACCGTGCCCAACTTATCTGCCCAGCAATAGAACATGCCCCTGTTGAGGCTGTCCTGCAGCCGTTTCCGACAAAAGCCACCGCCTAGCAAGTCGTTCGCGTCTGCTCTCGGGCCCGTCCACCCCTTGAAGGCGAAGCTGCGGCTCGTCCTGTCCACAGGTTGCGTGAACTGCAGCATGAGGTGGACGTGCAGACGCCCCGTCTTCGTCCGCCCCAGCGTCGCGCACCAGTACCGCACCTTCCAAGCCTTCTCCTTCGAGCGCGCGTGCGCCAGAAACTGCCGCCACTGCGTCAGGCCCTGCACCCCGAAGTACGTGAGCAGCACGCCCGCGGACTGGATGCGGTAGGCTTTCGTGGAGACCTCCCAGACGATCAGATCCTGGAAGGTTTCGCCAGGCGCGCCGTCAGCAGCGGCCGCCCCTGCAGGCGCCTCGGGCTGCTCTGCGCGTTTCGGGCGGCCCCTCGGTTTCTTGGCCTGGTCCCAACGCTCCTTCGCGGCGTTCAGCTGCTTCGCGTGCTCGTTTGCCCCGCCCTTGTCCGGGTGCGCCTTGCGGAGCACCTTTCGAAAGGCTGCGATCACCTCGCTGTCCTGGGAATCCCTGTGGAGGCGAACCACAACCGAGTACGCCGCAGCAGCCGTGAGGAGCAACTTCACCAAAGCCCTCCGGGCTTAAACTGCGCCAGTCAACCCCATGACCAACAGCAGAGCAAATCCTTGCTAAGGTCTTGAGCCAAAGCGGCTGCAAAGCGCGTAATCTTAGCACCGCACCCGCACAACATAATTACGACAGCTTGTCCAAAAAGACAAGAAGTACAATAAGACCAATACTAATACAAATAAGAAGTTTGAAACCAATAAGAAGAGTAACAATACGAATAACATTTAGGATACTGATAATCATAAAGATCCGAAAACCGACGGGTTCCCCTGCTTCTTTCCTACCTCCGCCCCTTTTTTCATGTTCTTCATCATCCTTCTCCTATACGATTATTATTACCACCCCTATTGAAACATGTTTTTTCCCCAGCCGTCGTGTGGGGCAGTGAATCCGAGGATATCGCCCCCGCCACGCACGGCGCGTTATCTTAGCACCCGCACCGCCAAAAGTATTCGCCCCCCATCGTAGACACGGACGGTTCCTTTTCAAAGCTGGGATCTCCATTGCTGGGAAGCGCGCTGGGAAGACGCGCGGCCACTCCAGTTCTCGCCCAGACCGACCACCTGACGCAGACTCGTCTGCGTCCAGAGCAGTTTCTGAGGATGTCTCAGGCGAGGCGCTTGTTTCAGAACCAGGGAGACCATATTGCGAGAATGTCTCAGGCGGTTTGCTTGTTTCGGCGAGCAGACTCGTCTGCGTTCACATAAAGGTGCGAGGTGCCAGGGTAACGCTTCTGGGGTGCCGGGTGCGTTGTACTTTCGCCGGAAGGGGGGGGGTCTTAATTGCTTGATGAGATTAACCACTTGTTTTGCCTCAACTGAGGCTGGGGCACAGGGAGACGAAGCAGGAGGAGCAGCAAGAGGTCGAGGGAGTGCAGCATGATAAAAAGGAGCAGCAGCAGTAGGAGGATGAGGAGTCGGAGGGGTCGGAGAGGCGGAGGAGCATGAGCAGGAGATGCACGAGGAGGAGGAGGAGGAGGAGGAGGAGGAGCAGGATGAGGAGGAGCAGGAGCAGGAGATGCACGAGGATGATGAGGATGATGAGGAGGAGCAGGAGGAGCAGGAGGGGCATGATCAACTGAGGAGGAGGCGAAGGGCCAGGAGAACAGAGGAGGACCCCGTGGACACCCCGGATGGAGGACCCCCCTGGAACCCATGAGACGCCCTCAGTGTCCCAGAACGCCCCCCCCCAATCCCCCCCCACACCCCTCCCCAACGCACTGGACGCCATGGCTCTTGTCGCAGCGTGGCTCCCCAGAAGTCGGGACCCCTTCCGGCGGACCGCCTTCTCATCCGGAGCCGTTGCGTTGAGGGCCCCTTGGGCCCCCCAGAGGCCAACAAGCGCGAGCATCCTCCCGTCGCAAGTCCTCCGCGGCGAGGAGGAGGGGGAGGGGGAGGGGGAGGGGGAGAAGGAGGAGGAGGACGAGGAGGAGGAGGAGGAGGAGGAGGAGGTGAAGGAGGATGAGGAGGAGGACGAGGAGGCGTCGGCGAGCGACCTCTCTCACTCGCGGGGAAGCGCGAGGGGCGGCACGGGCTCAAGGGCCGATGACTTTGGCGCCTCCGCACTCGCTCCCCGGCGGGGTAGGCTCTCTCTCGGGCCCCCCTCGGCGGTGCACCTGCTGCTCCCTGGAGGACCATCCGCCGAGGAAGAACAGGGCCCCACTGGCGTCGCGTCGGGCACGTCCTCCTACAGGCGGATGTGGTAAGCAAGAATATGAAAAAAGACAGTCAGACATATTTTCAGAAACGATAAGCCGTACTAGACACATCGTCACCAGACTAGTTTGGGACTGTAGAGGGACGCGCCCGGCTCCCCATTGGCGATGCATAGCCGATTGGGGGCGACGATTGGGAGCCGATGCGTTCCCAGAGATCCGCAGGCAATCCGCGGCCCCGCAGGGCCCGGCCCCTTCCCTGCGGGGGGGGCTTCGCCCTGGATCCATATGTCTGATGGTCCCCGGGCTCGATAGCGGACGCCGGAGGCCGAAATCCAGGAACAGACGCCGGATTTAAGCAAAGTAAAAAGTCATATCCTCGGGCCTCTAGAGACGAGGAAGACGAGGAGGCCGAGGAGGAGGAGGAGGACCAGGAGGGAGCGTGTGTTCGTTTGACTCCGGCAAGTTTACTTGCATGGACGGGGGGGGCCTGAACCTGAAGCAAGTCGTAAACAACTTGCACGTTCGGAAACCACGCAAGCCGAAAGGCACTTGCACGCCAGTGTTGGTGTGAAGAGGGGCGAGAGGACGGGAGGGGGGGGCGAACGCCATGCAAGAAAACTGCCTGAATCTCAAAACAACTCTTTTCGATGGTCCCCAGGCCCGATAGCGGGCCCTGGAGGCCGAAATCCAAAACAAAATCGCCGCATTTGAAAAAGCATATCCTGGGATCTCTGGGGACGTGGAAGACGAGGAGGCCGAGGAGGAGGAGGAGGACCGAGGAGGAGGAGGAGGAGGAGCAGGAGGAGGACAAAGAGGAGACCAAGACCAAGACCAGCTCAAGGAGTCCGTGCCATCCCTGATGCTACACAACTAGCATGTTTGCACAATATAGCTGTACTCTGAGCGGGAGCCATGCAAACATTCAGCAACAGCAACATGCCGCTGCATTCTGCACTCGAAAACTCCAACATAACTGTACAGTGGCTCTCGCACACTTCACAAGGCAGCACGGGCCGATCGGGACCCCTTCAGGGCACGCGGCCCCCGGCGGGGCCCGTGACAACAGCGCAAGCGATATGCAATCTCACTCACCTCTCGCCCTCTTCTTGAAGAGGAGGAGGAGGAGGAGGAGGAGGAGGAGGACGAAAGGAGGAGATGAAAGAGGGGGGAGAGGAGGAGGAGGAGAGGAGGAGGAGGAGGAGGAGGAGGAGGACGAGGAAGGAGGAGAGAGGAGGAGGAGGAGAAAGAAGAGGAGGAGAAGAAGAGGAGGACGACGACGAGGAAGACGAGGAGGCCGAGGAGGAGGACGAGGAGGACACCAACGCCGACGAGCAGGCGCCGCCCCCCACCCCCCCGGGGTTGGTGGCGGCGCCGCCCCTAATCTCAGCCTCCGCGGCGGGGGGGCCCCGCCTCGCGAGGCGAGCTCGGTCCTGAGCGCTCGTGCTCCTCCTCCTCCTCCTCCTCTCCTCCACCTCATCCTCCTCTTCCTTCCTTCTCCTCCTCCCTCCTCCTCCTCCTCCTCCTCCTCTCCCCTCCTCCTCCTCCTCCTCCTCCTCCTCCTCCTCCTCCTCCTCCTCCCCCCTCGTCCTCCTCCTCCTCCTCCTCCTCCTCCTCGTCCTCCTCCTCCTCACCTCCTCCTCCTCCCTCTCCTCCTCCTCGTCCTCCTCGTCCTCCTCGTCCTCCTCCTCCTCCTCCTCCTCCTCCTCCTCCTCCTCCTCCTCCTCCTCTTCATCCTCCTCCTGCAAGGTCCTCCGCATCCTCCTCCTCATCCTCCTCCTCGGTCCTCCTCCTTCTCCTCATCCTTCTCCCTCTTCTCGGTCCTGAGAGCGCGCGCTAGCGTCGTCGTGGCCGCCGCCGCCGTCGCCGCCGCCGCCGCCGCCGCCGTCGTCGTCGTCGTCGTCGTCGTCGTCGTCGTCGTCGTCGTCGTCGTCGTCGTCGTCGTCGTCGTCGTCGTCATCGTCGTCGTCATCGTCGTCGTCAGCGTCGGCGTGATCGTCGGCGTCGTCGTCGGCGTCGTAGTCGTTGTCGTCGTCGTTGTCGTCGTCGGCATCGTCGTCGTCGTCGTCGTCGTCAGCGTCGGCGTCGTCGTCGTCGGCGTCGTAGTCGTTGTCGTCGTCGTTGTCGTCGTCGGCATCGTCGTCGTCATCGTCGTCGTCAGCGTCGGCGTCGTCGTCGTCGGCGTAAGTCGGCGTCGTCGTCGTCGTCTTCGTCGTCGTCGGCGTCGCCGCCGTCGAGGACGAAGCCATGACGAGGATAAAATCGGGTGAGCATACATCGAGAATGTCTGGGAACCAGCGGCGTCAGAGGATGCCTGGGGCGCCGTGGCCTTCTCAGAGTGCTCCAGACTGCGCTCAGAGCGCTCCAGAATGCTCTGGAGAGGACTTACCCTCGTCCTAGCCCCGTCCGATCGGCGTCGTCGTCGTCGTCGGCGGCGGCGGTGGCAGCGGCGGCTCTGGCGGCTGCGCCAGGATCGGTTGTCTGTACGGCCAAGAAGTTTGCCCAGCGCGTCGCGGAGGCGGCCCCGGTGGCACGCTACACCTGGCGAGCGGAGAGCGTGCTGCCCCGCTCCGCGGGGCGGGAGGTCGGGAAAGGCTCGGGAGCCCACGCTCGGGGACCAGTAGATCGTCGGCGTGCCGCGCCGAAGCGTGGCAGGACCGAGCCGGCGGAACGACATGTGAAGCCCAAATCCCTGACCGCACATCTAATCGCACCGATCCTGGCTGGGCCTATCCCGGGCCCAGAATCGCTATATATGTGTAAATATATATGTGTGTGTATATATATATATATATATATGTGATACGCCCTCCTGAATGGGCGCACGCGGCGGGCCTGGCCAGAACCGGTGCACGGGGTGTAGATGTTGCCCCCGCCGTCTCTTTGCCATGCTCGATGCTCGGGTGCGCTCAGAGAAGTGTGTGTGTGTGTGGGGGGGTGCTGCTTAAGGAGGAGGAGTGGGACGCACAGAGTCATACTGATGCTACATGTCCTCCTTGGAGGCGCGCGTCCGACCCGAACATATAGTATACCCATCTTGTAGCATATAGTATCCCGAGCGGCGAGGCCAGAAAGCGCCCGCCACGACGCATATACTATATAAGATTTCTCGGTGCGCGCGTCGCCCCTGGGGGAGCGACGCACATATAGTATAAGTATGTTGGGGTGACGCCGAAGGAGAGGAGAAGATGAGGATGAGGAGGAGGAGGAGCGCAACGACGATGAGGAAGAGGAGGAGGACGAGGAGGAGGAGGAAGAGGAGGAGGAGGAGGAGAAGGAGGGAGTCCAGGGGGGGGGGCCCTTGTTAGTCCAGGAGGCCCCTATAGCCAGGGGGGGGCCCTTGAGTAGTCCAGGGGCCCCTTGTAGTCTGGGGGGCCCAAACCTATCGAGGCACTAAGGACCCAGACCTCCCCGACGTCTCGATTTTTTCACTACCGTCGATCCCTGGAGGTCTCGACCCATTCCCCTGGACCGGTTTTTATCCTGAGTCGTTTTTCGACGGCCCCGAGGCCCGGCGAGGGCCCCAAGTGGCCGAAAAGAGCTAAAAACCTCCAATCGTGACTTCTTCACTGCCCGAGGGGGTCTGGGGACCCGCTTCCACCGTCCGTCTTCGTCCCCCTTCTGTCCGTGCCCGTTTCCGATCGCACTCCGAGCACGAGGGTGCGGCCGCGGCCCCAGCGCCCGGGCCGCGAGGAGCACACGCCCCCCGCCCCTCCTCCCTGGCCTGCGCACGACAAAGGGGGAGAGAGGCCTCAGCAGAGGTCCCCCCCCCCCCAAAAAAAAGAGCAGGCAGACGGACGATGGAAGCTCCTCCTCCTCCTCCTCCTCCTCCTGCTCCTCCTCCTCCTCCTCCTCCTCCTCCTCCTCCCTTTGATCATCTCACCTCCCCGCGTCTCATTTTTATTTCGAGCCGGGCGTTTTTTTTCGAGCCGGGCGTCCCGGTCAGACACTGTGATCCTGCATGGCGTCTCCATTTTTTCGAGCCTGGCGTTTTCGCACAGTTACGGGCCCTGGGGCCCTGCCAGATCGATCCAACTCGAAAAATGGCGCAGAAAGATGAGGTCAAAGGCTCCGGTTGTGATTTTCAGCGATGTTTCGACTCTGTCGCGCCGCCGGATCTCAGAGTTTCCTCCTCCTCAAGCTGCGCCCCCCTTCCTCTGGCGCACCCGAGCGTCGAGCATGGCTAGTCGGGAGTCGCCAGCTCTCCTGCACCGACGCGGCCCAGAACCTTTTGCCTCGCGCGTCGCGGCGGCGGCCCCCGGAGCCGCGCCATGCCCCGAGAGCGGACGGCGCGTCGCTGCGCCCAGCGGGGCGGGAGGCCGGGAGAGGCTCGGGACGTGGCCGCTCGGAGCCCGGGGCGCGGATGGCGCGCGTGGCTCCGGGGCGTGGTGGGCCAGAGCCGGCGCAGCGGCGCGCAGGCCCGGAACTCCTGGCCGTGGTGGGCCCGACCTCCGCAGAAGCGGAGGTCGGGGAGAGGCGAAGCCTGCGACGGAGCTGCACGTGTCCAGCACTGCGAGGGCAACGAGGGCCCCGGTCTGGGATCGAAAGCCGGGAGAGTTTAGGTCGGGCATGGCATCCTACAGGCGGGTTTTGGACGAAAAACCAAGAATACTCAAAAACAGAATTGTTCCTAGACTGTGTTTGAACTGTTTTCCTTGCTCGGTCAGAAAATCGTTCCCAGACGATTTTTGATTACTATGTTTCAATATTCCTCCTGTAGAGGGACACGCCTGACTTACAGGAAGCGGGGGGGGGCTCGTGCGGCACGTCCCGTTGCGCGCTGCGCGCGTTCGAGGTAGGGGGGGCAGGGGACGTGCCGAAAGAGAGGGAGGGGGAGCAGGCCACGACATCTGAGAGGCGCCTGGGCCCCGGCCATGATGTACACGCACTCCGCTGGTCCCTGCCCCCTATCTTGGACGCCACCATCTCTTCCGCCGTTCTCCAACAACCGGAGGACCGGCTTCCAGGACCGCAGCCGATTTCGAGCGGCTTTCGGGGTCGACTGTCGTCATACGCTACACAGTCTACTGGATGACTTCATAGAGTTCAGGGCTTCCTCCTCCTTCTCTTCCGCCAGGAATGTCCAGGCAAGAGGCAGGGGGGAGAAGAGGGAACGAGCATGAGTGAAAACAGATAGGGGGCAGCGGGGGATCGGCAAGTAAGAAACCTCTCAGTGCAAGCAACGCTTCGGGAGCAATCTGGGATTCGAGGCGAGGACGCTCGCCGCGCCCCTCCCCCCCCTCCCCCCCCGCCCATCGCCCACGCCACCCCCGGCCCCCTCCTCCTCCTCCTCCTCCTCCTCCTCCTCTTCCTCCTACTTCTCCTCCTCCACCTCCTCCTTCTCCATTCCTTTTCCTTATACATGACTTCTATGTGTCGCGCCCCGTGGTCTCTTTTTAGGACCGGAAGGGTGTTTCGCCCGTAATTTCCTTACCATTTGTGACCCTGAACTTCAAAAGTGGCAACAGTTTCACAAATCACAAATGGAGGGCGGGTCGGTTTCAAAATGTGGCTCTCGCCTTCGCGCCGCGTACTTGTTTTGTTTTTTTGTTGTTTTGTTCTCTTGTTAAACATGCAAGAGCTTCACGGATTGAGGGCGAACCGTTTTCAAAATGTGGCTCTCGCCTGAGTGCCACGTACACTCGCTTTAAACTTTTCTAAGAGCTTCAAGGATTGAGGGCGGCTAATTCTCAATATGTGGCTCTCGCATTAGCGCCGCGTACATTCGTCTTTAACGGTTGCAAGAGCTTCGCGGATTCCATTGGTGTTTTGGAAGGGTTCAGGGTACTGAGGGTGCAACAGTTACGTTGATTCGCGGTGTTGAAGTCCCAGGAATGGCGTGTCGCACGATTCAGGATCGTCAAGACGCAACAGTCGGGTTGATCCGTTGCGTTGGAATCCCGAGAGCAATGTTTTGGCATGTTTCAGGGTCTTCAAACAAATGTCTTCCAACGAGGCAGTTCCCTCAGTGGAGATGAACCGTTGTATGGGGCCTATGAAGAAGGAGCTTGGAGGGAGGGTTTCTTCCAACATCGTTGATAACTCTTGGGTTTACATTGGTCCTCCTCCTCCTCCTCGTCGCTCCCTTCCCTCAACCCCCATCCATCCATCTTCGCCGCTCTTCCTCCTCCTGCTCCTCCTCCTCCTCCTCCTCCTCCTCCTCCTCCCCCATCCCCTTTTCACTCGCCACCCGATCGCCCCACTTCCTCCCCCCTCGCCCTCATCATTTCTGTCCTACCCCCCCCTCGCCCCCACTCCCCACATATCATATCATATGCTCTATCTCGCCCGTCCCCCCCCTCACATTCCTCCTCGCCCAATCTCTCCTCCCCTCCGCCTCGCCCGTCGTCTCCTCTCGCCTCCTCCCCTCCCCGCCCTCTCTTCTCGCCTCCCCACCCATCCCGGAACACGCATGCAGCAGCCTGGCCAGCGCAGAGGGGGCCGGCCCGCCGCTCCTGGAGAACGCGTCCATGTACTCCATCGCCTGGAGCAGGCCCTCCTCTGCGAGGGCGGCAGGCGGGGGCGCCGCAGGCGGGGAGGCAGAGGAGGCGGAGGAGGTCGTGGCTCCATCTCCCCACCCCACCTCCCTCGTGCTCCTCGTGTTCATCGTGCTCCTCCTCCTCCTCCTCCTCCTCCTCCTCCTCCTCCTCCTCCTCCTCCTCTTCCTCCTCCTCCTCCTCCTCCTCCTCCTCCTCCTCCTCCTCCTCCTGGCACCTGTGCCACTGGGTGCCCTCGGGCGTCCCAGAAAAACAGGCGCGTTGCAGCCCCATCGTCACCCCTGTTTGCCCGTAGTGGGTCAGGGGGAGAGGAAATTGCGCTATCGTCGCCACGTTGCGTCCCCCTTGCGGTGGCCCACCTGTTACCCCGCCAGGGCTCGGGCGGGGACGCGGGTCGCCTGCGGGCGGCTCATCGGGGGATCCCCACCCGTTCTTCCCACGGCCTGGGTGCCCCGCCTGGTGCGTGCGTGGGGGCGTGAGTCGGCCAGGGGAGTGGCGCCCCTCGGCTGGCTTGGGGCGGCACTGGGGGTGTCGTTGTCTGATCCCTGGGTGGCGGGCGCGGCATGAGGAACTGGCGGTAGGCAGTGAGGCTTGTTCCCCCCCGGCTGTCTCGTCTAATCTGCGTGTCCCTGGGTTAAAAGTGCACTCGGGGCGCCCTTCCCTCAGTGGGATGGCTTCCTGTCTTCCGACGGAGGCACTCCGTCCCCCCTCTGGCTCCCGCCTCCTCCCCCTCCTGGGAGGTGCCCGTCGTCCCGTTTTCGCGCCCCTCGGCGCGAGGCCGCTGGCTGCTCGTCACACTGCACCCCCTGGCCCCAACAGCACAAACTCCTCCTCCTCCTCCTGCTCCTCCTGCTCCTCCTGCTCCTCCTGCTCCTGCTCCTGCTCCTGCTCCTGCTCCTGCTCCTGCTCCTGCTCCTCCTCCTCCTCCTCCTCCTCCTCCTCCTCCTCCTCCTCCTCCCCGTCCCGCATTCGGTGTTCAGGCGGCATCGGCGGCGTCCGCGTCCGCGTCCGGCATCGTCGCCGTCGTCGCTGGCGGTTTCGACGTTGGCGTCGGTGTCTTCCCCCGTACGTCGTCCGTGGGGCGTCATATCGTCGATCGTCGCCGCCGTTGCCGTCGTCGACGCCGAAGGATGAGGGGGAAGGGCCTGTTGAACCGTCATAGAGGCCTCAAGGGGGCATCGAGAAGGCCTGGGGGCTCAAGGGCGGCCCGAGGGGCCCCTTGAGGGGCAAACGAGATGCCGATACCGCTGCTCAGTGTGCCTCCTCTCCAAGGGAAGAAGGCTCTGGCCAGAACCTCGAGGGCGAATCCAGCCGTGGCGACGGAGGGAGGCTAGCTGCATCAGCATGATTTCTTCCTCTGACCTCCACCCCTCTCCTCGCCGCAGCCGCCGCCGCCGTCGTCGTCGAAGGGCCAGGCGACCCAGACCCCTGACGTCATCATTCTTTCACACCCAGAGGTCGGGACCCCTCCCCTGGGACCGGTCTGTCGTCCTGAGTCGTTCTGTGAGCAAAACAACGTCCCGTTCCGATATCTTTATTGACAGCCCGAAGAGGTCTGGGGAGGGCGCTCCGAGGGGCCCTCCTCGGGATCGGACGGGACCCCCTTCAGCAGAGCACCGCCCAGGGAAAGAAGCCGCCCGGGAAGAGGCACGGCAGGCGCGGGCCGGCAGCCAACTGCGGCAACGGCAGCCACGTTGAGCAGGGGCCGACCGCCAGCCTACTGGGACATGCTCCCAGACATGACCGCTCGTTAAAGAATCAGGACAGCAAATCTTTCGCTATTTTCGGCCCCTGGGGGCCCTCGCCGGTCCCCGGGGCCGTCAGAGAACGACTCAGGATGAAGAGCCCGTCCTGGGGAACGGGTCTGGACTTCCGGGGACGCCGTCCTGGAAAAATCAGGGTGTCGCATGTGTGGACAATGTTCTTTTAACGCAACGCCGATGTGTTTCAACAATGCGGCCCCAGCCAGAAATGTTCTAAGAGCATGTCGTGCAAACCGCATGACGTTCGTAGTTCTTAGAACCTTCTTTGGCGGGGCTTTGGGCCATGCAGGACGCCTCGCCACTGCTTGACCTCTCGAAAACCTGAAAAAGCCAATTCGATTGTCGACTTGGCAAGGCGGATATTCTATCAGCCTCCGATCTCCAGCCCCTCCCCGGATCCCCTCGAGTCGTGGAACAAACTCACGACGGGAGGCTCTTCACTCTTTTCGGCCTCAGGGGGCCCTCGTCTGGCCCCGAAACCGTAAAATAATGACTCAGGAAGAAAGGCCGGTCCCGAATGGTTCGAGAACTTTAAGTGGGGTCGACGTCATGAAAAAATCCTGACAGGGTCTGGTCCCAAGACATCTGGCTGCTCCACTGTGTTCGATGCGTGGGCCGTGGAGGTCTGGACCACTTCCCCAGGGCTGGCGCTTCGGCCCAAGTCGTCTCTTGACGCTCCCGAGACCCAGCGAGGGCCCCCAGAGGCCGAACACGGCCAAACACCGCCCGCTCCCCGGGAGACCAAAAGGTACCGATACCGCTACTACCCAGATCTGACCAGGATTTCTAGGCGAACCCAGCGGTGGCGACGAGGGCCTCCCAGGAGGCCCAAATAAGGAAAACGAGGGAAGGGTAGCGGTATGGGTACCTGTTACCCCTCTGCTCCAACATTTTGTCGGAGCGTCGGATCTCCAGGTCCTCGCCGCAACCGCCGCCGCCGCCGTGGTCCTCGCCGCAACCACCGCCGCCGCCGTCCCGGGGCCAGGGCGAGGGCTCGGGGCAGGCTCCTCCGACGGCTTCGCCCGCTTGCCCAGGAGGCACAGCTCCCCCCTGCCGTCGGCCCTCTCGCCTCGCCGCGCCGCGCGGCGGGGCAGCTGCCGGCCAGGCGCGCCTAAGCTCGGCGTGCCGCGGCCAGGGCCCCGGCGACACGCCGTGCCCTGCGAGCCCCCTCGCCTCGGCGCGCGCCGCGCGGCGGGTCCGAGACGCACCGGCCCCTCTGTGCAGCAGGGCGGCCTCCGGCCAGGGCTCGCTTGCTCGGCGATCCGCGGCGAAGGCCCCGGCGACAAGCCGTGCCCTGCGAGCGGGTGCCGCGTCGCTCCCGCGTGGCGCAGCGACACGCTGTGAGGCTCAGTGCTTCAGGGCTCCTCCTCCTCCTCCTCCTCCTCCTCCTCGTCCTCGTCCTCCTTTTCCTCCTCCTCCTCCCTTTCCTCCTCCTCCTCCTCCTCCTCCTCCTCCTCCTCCTCCTCCTCGTCCGTCCTCCTCCTCGTCCTCGTCCTCCTTTTCCTCCTCCTCCTCCTCCTCCTCCTCCTCCTCCTCCTCCGCCTCCTCCTCCTCCTCCTCCTCCTCCTCCCTCCGCTGCACTTTGAGAATCTACCCCCAAAAATTTCTCCCTGCGAAGGGCCTGGGACGCTGCCGTTCGAGGACGACTGGGGTGTGGTGGGCGCGTCGCGCCGGAACGCGGCGGGCCAGAGCCGGCGGCGCGAGAGGCGCGCGAAGCAGGGGCTCCTGGCCGCAATGAGCCCGAACCAACTGGGACTCGGCAAGGATCACGCCAGGGGGCGCCAATGCTCCACAACCTCGGGCCTCCGAGGGCCCTCCAGCGCTGGCCCCGAGGAAGGAGACAAAGAGCTCTGGGGCCTGGCGGCCGCGAAACCATGGGGCCGTCGGAGGTCTGAAGAGACTCACACATAGATACATGCATACATACATACATACATGCATGCATGCATGCATGCATACGTGCATACGTGCATGTATGCATACATGCATACATGCATACATATATACATGCATACATGCATACATGCATACATGCAGACATGCATACATGCGTGCATGCATACATGCATACATGCATGCATGCATACATGCATACCTGTAGACATGCATACATACATACATACATACATACATACATACATACATGCATACATACATACACACAACACACATACATACACCTACATACATACATGCATGCATACATACATACAGACATACATACATACATACATGCATACATACATACATACATACATACACACATACATACATACATGCATACATACACGCATACTTACATACTTACATATACATGTACATCTACATATACATGTACATATACATATACATATACGTATACATATACGTATGAATATACATACATACATACATGCATGCATACATACATACATACATGCATGCATACACACATGTATATACTTACTTACATACATACATACATACATACAACCATACATTCATACATACATACATACACATGTACACATGCATACATTCATGCATACAAACAAACATACATGCATACATTACAGTACATTGCATTTCATTGCATTACATTACATATATACATCCATCCATACATACATGCATGCATGCATGCACACAAACATGACTATACATCTATATATAGTTATATATATGTGTGTATGTATATATGTGGGTATGTATGACTAGATCGCCCGATGCGCTTGCACGCTTGTGCGCAGGCGTAGTGGAGGAATGATGTTTCTTGCTTCACGCGCGAAAGTCCTTTGATGAAATAAGGAACGCTCCCGTGACACGCCGACGGTGCCGCAGTACCTCCGAACAAATCGATGTTCGGTCGTCTCCTGAGTGCCTGGAGGGCTCCAGACACTCAGGAATTCTCCGATCGTCGAAACATCGAATCTAGATCCCTTGCCTGTCTCTCTCGATCGAAGAACTTAAACCTCGAGCCTCAAGCGTGGAACCAAGAATGTCGTGTCAGCTCGATGTACTTCGTATGTAACGCCGTCTGGGCTTTTGGGGGACTCTTTTGGGCCGCTCTGGGGCCCTCTTGGGCCGTCCTGGGGCCTTCTTAGGTCGTCTTGGGGAGCTGGGGCCCTGCAGAGGTCTTCTGAAGCCGTCTAGGGCCCTCTTGTGGGCCTCAAATGGCCTTCTTGGGGGTCTCCCATGGCGTGCGTGGGTCTCTCTTGGGAGCCTTCTGGGGGCATCTTGGGTTTCTTGTGGGCAGTGCCGGGGCTCTCTGGGGCAATCTTGGGGCCCTCTTGGGCCGTCGTCAAGCCCTCTGGGGGGCCTCTTGGGCCGTCTTTGGGCGATATCGGGGGCCCATCATGTCGTGTTGGACGCTGCGAGGACCCAAAAAGGAGATATGTTGAACATATGCGTTTTCCTGAAGGGATGGGACGATGTTTGCTTTTTCGGAGCTCTCTTAACGGCCTCTTGGGGCGTCTTGGGCTGTCTTCACACCATCGAGGTTCTTGGAGCGCTCTTGTGCTGTCTTGGGTCTCTCTTGCGCCTCCCCGATGGCCCCTCTGATCGCCTTGAGTCTGCTCGCAAGGCCAGGCAAGGCGCCGTGGTAGGCCCGGAAGAACCAGCGGACCTTTTCCAAGGGCGTCCAAGGGACCACCGAGACGTCCGAAAGGGCGTCCGGGGCGTCCCTGGGGGGGGGGTCCAGTTTAGGGGTTGGGGGTTGGGGGAGGTCCCGGCAATAGATATTAAGAATATGCTTGCATACGCGCATCGATGTGTGTATGCATGCATGCATGCATCATGCATGCATGCATGCTGCATTATATATATATATATATATATATATATATATATATACACGCATACATATACATACATACATACATACATACATACATACCTACCTACATGCATGCATGCATGCATGCATGCATGCATGCATGCATGCATGCATACATACATACATACATACATATATACATGCATGCATGCATGCATGCATACATACATATGTTTATGTAGATGTAGATGTGTGTATAAATATATACATACATACATAGGTGCCGGGTTCCCGATACCCTGAACCCCAAGAGCATATCATCTTTTGGAGGGCAACGTCGTACTTCCGCCGGCTTCCGCCAGCCTTCCGCCAGCCTCCGCCGGCGGAGGCGGCCTCGTTTTAATTCCGCCGCCTTTCGCCGACCCTCCACGGAGGAAGAGATGGCAACTCCTTCGGCCCTCGAAGGCGAGGCCCTGTCTGGAACGCCTCGTAGATGCATCTCTGTACACACGGTATATACCTGCACGCGCACGCGTGCATGTGCAATGGGGTGCGTTTCTGGCGGCCCGCGCGGCCTTTTGGGTGGGGTTCGGCGCTGGCCCCCTCCCCCCCACGGCCCACGGTCACCCCCGCTCGGGGATCTACCGACCCGGGTTAATCCAAACCCAGGTCAGTCAGGCCGTGCAGGATCGCGCAAGATCCTGCAAGATCCTGCGCCCACACCCGGGCCGGTTCACCCCCTGGCCCGGCAGTATCCTGCAAGAGCCGGCGGTCTGACTGAGCCCCATTTGCATCGACCCCTGTCTCTTGAGCCCCGATCCCCCAAGGGGGCGCGGAAACGCCACGGGTGGGGTGGGGCGGCGCTGGGAGGGGTCGCCACGGGGTGTGGGGAGGTGGTCCGGCGCCGGCCCCAGAGCCGGGCGCACGCTGACGTGGACATACGCATGCTGGTACCAGGGCGGATCTGCACACCATGTGGATGGTTTGTGTTCCGAGGCCAGTTTGCAGCTCCTCTTCTGAAGGGTGCTCTTTTCCATCCTCGGCGGCTTCACGCTAGACCCGTGAACCCTGCATAGGCAGCGTTTGCGGCACCAGGCCTCGAGCAGCCTACCGCGCTCTTTTCCCAGAGGACAGGCAGCCCCCTTCCCTTTCGCGCCAGCATGGACAATAGGTGGGCTGCTGAAGTGAGGAACGCTAGATAAGAGAGAACGCGTTTCACGGGCGCTTGCCTGGGGAAGATTCAGCGGCGCGTTTCGAACCGGGGGGTGGGCCCCCTCCCCAACACTCAGCGCCGTCGGTCAAAACCAGAGGGGCCTCCCCTCCCCCCCAACCCCCCCCCCCTCCCGAACCTCCTTCCCCCCCCCTCCCCTTCCCAATGGGGGGGAGTTCAAACCTCACCCCCCCTCGCGCTGGCGCCAGCGCTGGCGCTGGCGGCAGCCAGCAGCGCCAGCGCTGGCGCCAGCGACGGCGGGGATGCAGCGACATTTACCACCACTACCACCACCACCAGCACCACCGCCTCAACCCACCACCACCACCACCAACAGCACCACACAACCACCACCACCACCACCACAGCCACCACCACCACAACCACAACTCACCACCACCACCACCACAAAAACCCACCACCACTACCACCACCATTACAATCTACCACGCCACAACCACCACCACTAACAGCACCACAACCCACCACCACCACAACAAACCACCACACCACCACGACCACCACCGCCACCACCACCACCACCACCACAACAAACGTCCACACACACCACCACACACCACCACCACCACAAACCACCACCACACCACCACCACACCACCACCACACCACCACAACTACCACCACCACAACTCACCATCACCACCACCACCACAAAAACCCACCGCCACTACCACCACCACCACCACAATCTACCACAACACCACCACCACGGCCACAACCACCACCACTACCAGCAGCTCAACCCACCACCACCACCACAAACCACCACACCACCACCACCCGCCACCACCACCACCACCAGCACCACCTCCACAAACCACCACCAACACCACCGCCACACCACCACCAAACCACCACCAACACCACCACCACCCCACCACCACCACCACCACCACCACCACTACCCACCGCCACAATCACCACCACCACAACAAACCACCACGCCACCACCACCACAACCACCACCACCGCCACCACAACCACCACCACCACCACCACAACCCACCACCACCACCATCACCGTCGTCCTCGTCGACGCTCACCGCCACCGCCGCCCGCCGCCGCAGGCGCCGGCGCCGGCCCAGAAATGGAAATCGTCGCCCCCGCCGCCGTCGCCAGCCGCCGCCGACACAAGCGCCGGCCCGAGGAGAGGGGAAGCAGAGGGATTTGGGGGGGGTCCGGTTTCTCCCCTCCCCTCCAAGCGACCACAGAACGCGCTCTTTCCTAGATAAGGGAGCCCCTGCTTTCGCCTTGGAAGCGCCTGCGTGGGCGAGGAGCGCTAGAGAAAAAGCTATGGAAAGACCTACGGAACATCGAGCCCCATCCGAATCCAAAGTGGTCCATAATTCAACGTTTTTTAACTGTATGGGCCCGATCGGGAAAAGTTCCCCACGAAACGCAAGGCCAGCGCCACCTCATGGGGTAACGGAGCGGGCCGATGATTATGTGGAAGCGGGGCCCGCTGGTTTGTTGTTCGTGTGTTTGGTCCCCGGTCCACGTTTCGTTGCGTTGAATCACGTGCTGCTTGGTGATGGACAAGTCCTGCTTGTATGGAAGCCTCGTCGCTCATCCGCGTCTACGTTCCTCGGCAGAGGTCCGCGCGGGCCTCCACAGAGCCTGTCTCCTCCTCGTTGCTCCTCCTCCTCCTCCTCCTCATCCTCCTCCTCCTCCTCCTCCTCCTCCTCCTCGTTCCTCGTTCCTCGTTCCTCGTTCCTCGTTCCTCGTTCCTCCTCCTCCTCCTCCTCCTCCTCCTGGCGCCAGCTCGGCCCGAGCCTTGGCTCGGACGCCGCCGAGCCAGCGCCACCCCCCCCTCACTCCCTCCACCCCCCTCCTCCTCCTCCTCCTCCTCCTCCTCCTCCTCCTCCTCCTCCTCCTCCTCCCTCTCCTCCTCACTCCTCCTCCTCTCCTCCTCCTCCTCCCTCCTCCTCCTTATCCTCCCCCTCATCCTCTTCTCCTCCTCTTCCTCTCCTCTCCTACTCCTCATCCTCCTCCACCTCCTCCGCTCCTCCTCCTCCTCCTCTGTTCCTCCTCCTCCTCCTCTTTTCCTCCTCCTCCTCCTCTTTTCCTTCTCCTCCTCCTCCTCCTCCTCCTCCTCCTCCTCCTCCTCCTCCTCCTCCTCCTTGGCGCGGGTCTCCCCTCAACGGCCCGTCGGCGATGGCTGCCGCTGGCGGCGCGGCGCCGAAATGTCACCGCCCCAACCGCTCGGCTGCTGTGCGCCGCGCCCTGTACGTCAGAGCCGCGGGTCGGGCGGCCTCTCGCCTCCTCCGCGCCTTGGCCGAGGTGCAGCAGCACATGGGCCAGAGCCTCACTGGCCTCGCCCGTGCTCTCTGCCTGGCGCTGGAGGCGCCAGCCGACGCCGCCGCTTGCGGCCGCCCCGCGCCTCCAGGCCCCGCGCCCGGCGCGCTGGGCGGCGACGGCGCCGCGACGGCGTTTGGAGCGGGCCGCGGCATGGAGACCGAGGCGGAGCTGGCCGCCCTCCGGCGCTTCGCCGCGGTGGCGGCAGCCGGGGCGGCCATCCCACCCCTTGCGGCGCCCGTGCAAGCCGCGGAGGTCGCGCCGGGCCCGGAGGCGCCGCCGGCCGCGCCGAGGCCGACGGCTAGGACCGGGACAGCGGCGGCGGGGGCTACCGCGGCAGTCGAGGCGACACGAGGGCGGGGCCGGCGGCACCCTCGAGGCGCTCAGCTGCCGCGCAGCGCCCCTCCCGCGCAGGACGGCTACGACAGCGAGATCGAGGTCGAGCTGGCGGCGCTGCGGGCGGGTGCGCCGCCCACCTCGTGGCGAATGCCGCGGGTACACAGCCGACGGTCGGAAAGTACCCAGAGCGTAGATCGGTTCTGGAGGCGTTGAGGGCGCCGTCGAAGACGCTGGGTGACTGGAATGAGCTCTACGCTTCCTCAAAGTGTAGCAGCTCTTCGGGGCGGTCGAGCACCCGGGCAAGCTCGGTCGGCACGGCGAACCAGACATACAGCGGAGGCCAGTCCACGAGAAACCTCCCACAAGAACCCAACCCTGAGACCCCAGGACGTCCATCGACTCCTGCTGTGGGAACGTCACGCTTCCCATCGAAAAACCATCGAAATCCACGGCACCCTGGAGGCAAGCAGGGTGTTTCTTGGCAGGGGTCTCCACTGTGCGCATCATGCTCGGAGATCTGCAGGTGATGCTGCGCGCGAGGGGCGCGCGCCGAGAAGTCGTCGAACAGGCGCGAGGTCCTGGCGCCAGGCAGCCCTGCAGACCCATGGAGCGAAGCAAGGCGGGCGCGGCAGAGGGTCGATTCAGACGCCGGCCCCAGGGAAGCACTTCGAGCGACACGAGCAACCTCTTTCAGCGGCGTCTTGAAGTACCGGAGGCGGATCGGCGGCGACGGCCGGTCCTTCGGGGCCGCTCCCAGGCCTGCATGCAAAGACCTCTGGCACTCAGAGGCGCCGAGGAAGTCCCTGTTTGTCGCTCGTGCGGGGGAGGTCTTAGGGGCCTGGCGGAGGTCACATTGGATGGCAGCGGGGTCAGAGGGCTCCTTGCGAAGGACTACGTCAACCAATCCCTGGGTAACTCCGCGCACTCTGGGATGCAGCAAAGCCCAGCCGGGTAAAGAAGTGAACGCCCTGTCGACAATGCTCACCGCGGTTTCGGGGCGCGCACGTGAGTCGGACCATTCTGCTGGACCCCGACCAGCGACGAGAGAATCTTGCGCCATATTGCGTCCTGCGACGCGCGCCAAGTCTGATAGCCAGCGCCGTGGGTTCTGAAATTATGCAGGGTTGAGCGGGGTCGGCGGCGCGGCAGCAATATTGAAGCTGCCCGCGGCAACCACGAGCCTGTTAATGGGGGTCCTCTGAGGCAAGACGGGCCTCGGTGAGACTGAGGTAAAGGATGAACTGCTTCTGGGCCCGCGAGGGGCCGTAGTTATGAATGTTACAACGAGCGGTCCAAGACGTCCCATCATTTATCTGAGCTCTTGTATTCGGATACATCCCTTGGACGAGGATCTCGGAACATGTCTTCACAGAGGAGACCTCCAGGTTCCTTGGCTGGGGGATCATCGTTATGGCGCCGCCCGCTGCATTCGGCAGGAGCTTCAGTGGCACTCATACGGCGTGTGCAAATCATGGGTCGTATTCGTGGCCTCGGCACCTAAGCCTCGACAACTATACCTGTGGGAGCCAGACGGGAGGATATGCAATTGAACTTCATAGTCTTGGTGGAAGGGTGGTGGTGGAAGAGAGCATCAGTGTTCCAGCGAATAGAAGACATCAAGGCCTCATTGGGGCTGACCCCCATCCATGGCTTCAGGAAGTTAGCAAAGAGACCAGGTGCCATCAGAAGCCACCTGGGGGGCAAAAGCACGCGCGATCTCTGGACCTCGGGAAACATTTATTGACAGACCCAGGTCCTGCATATCCGGGATGTTCCACTCAAAAGTTGGCGCCGTACCCATCGAAAATAAAGTAATGCGAACGAGCTTCTTCCAAGATAAAGAGACGGTGCCTTGTTCCTTGTCCACGTAGAAGATCTTATGAGCGTGCTCGGCTTCAAACTCTCGGCGCATAGTTGTGAATTCAAGCTCTCTGCGCGCCTGTGCCTGATACTTGTCCACACTGACGAGAATATGAATTGCGGCACCGATTTGGTGCTGCCGCGAATGACCGCCATCCACCCGTACTCGCACGGATCGCCGACGTAGCTTGGCGTACAGCACGGCCTGCAAGATCGGCATGACCTGAGAACTGGATGATGTACTGCTTGTTCGTCGGGTCCGAGGAACGCTTCAGGTCGTATTCAATGACGTCCAAATTGGCGTCGGTGAGCCAGCCCGAGATCGCGTCCATAACGGACGATGGGTGATTAGCTTTTTGCTGTTCACCACCACGATGGTCGGATCCGTCGGCCTGTCGAAGCCCGTCGGCAGCTCGGACTTGGGGCGGTTCCGTCTTGACAAAGTGCAGCTGTCGCTGGAAACGCCGAATATGTTGTTCGAGGTACGGATTGTTCCATCATGTGCATCCACTTAGGCTTCCACTTTACGCATCCTCTCTTCCACTTGCCTGTCCACCCCTGCGGCGAGAGTAGCAAAGGTTGGTGATTGCGCATTGACGCTGGACTGGATCGAAGCAGTGGCAGCCATAGCGTACTTGCGGGTACTGTTGACGTGAGCACGCAGGCCATCATGACCGCCGTCGACGTGAGCGGAGCCCGCAGCGGTAGCCGAGTGTTCTGCGGATCGAACTTTTTCGGCGTTAGAACGCGCATCGTCAAAATCAGAGCGAGAGCGGTCACGAGCTGCACGATCGTCACGAGCAGCCGATCGATGTCCGCTTCCTGCTGGGCGAGCCCTGGGTGGCAAAGACATTTTTCCAGATCCGCGAAGAGCTCCATTATCACCCATTCCGTCGCTCCACAGCCACGAGCGATGCACCAAAGAACTGGGATACAAATCACAGGATCAGTATGATGTCAACCTACGCACAACACGCAGGAAAGCCCTGAAGAGTGAGAGCTGTCCGCTCTTGACTTTTCAAAGGCGCATGGGTAGCCTCGAGCCAAAATGGCACCGGAGGGTCTTTCTTCCTCCTACTGCTCCTCATCCTCCTCACACCCTCCGCGCTCCTTCAAAACAACGGAGGGGGACGCCCCCGTGCCCTCAGAACACGCGCCAAGGCTGATCCCACAACGCTCGATACATATATATATATATATATATATATATATGGGGTGATGCTAGAGCTGCAGGTGTCCCGAGTGGCGCCTGCTTGGATATCAGTTTCTGAAGTCCTGGGGCTCCAGTTGTCCTGCGTCCTGGCAGCGGCTGCGCATGGCATATTAATGATACTGGAGCCTAGGAAGTCGGACTATTCGTCCATCGCCTGTAAATAAAAACGACGAGACGTTAGGAAAACCGCGAAGCCCCCATCTACCCAGGTTACCAGAGAGCACATCATCTACGCATGGCCGCTGAGTTTACAAGCGCGCTGGCGAAGCACCTGGAGGTACAGAGTCCCTCCCAGCGCTGTGGCAGAAGACGGTTTCTTCGCCCTCGGCTTGATAATCCGCAAGCGAAGCGTATTGCGACTCCAAGCGATATTGCCTGTACTCGTTTGCGTTGCCCCCTGAGCAGTTTGCTGTGCTTGCGAATGCCTCGTTCCACTCGCCTGCTACCTCGCTCGCTAGCGCCTTCCTCTCCCCTCCTCCCCCAGATGACCACAACCGGCCTCTGTTGTCGCTTGGGCCTGTGCAGCACTCCGTCGCGATGACAAGTCTGTTACAGCTGGCAGGCAGCATTACCGAATGCGCTCCTCTGCTGAAGTTTGAAAAAACTGCCTACGTCGCCTAATTACGCCATGCTACCTCAAGAGCCAAACGCCCACATGGCAGGGCCAGCGCTTCCGACGGTGCCGTTCTGGAACATCATGCCCATGATGGCCACCATGGCCAGACGACCGTTTGCCAGCTCGGCATTCAGCTTCTTCTTCCTGCCCTCAGCGTCCCTCATCGGGCCGCTGGCGTTCGGGACACCAAGGATACCTGCATTCTCGTAGTCGCCGGGGTCCCGGGACGGGTCTGCCCTGTAGAGGCCGAAGTCGATCAGGCCGCAGAACAAGATGATCTGGGCCCAGCCGAGGAAGGGCACCTTGCCGAGCGCACCCAAGCCATTGGGCACGTCATCGAAGCTGATCTTCGCCGACGGGGACAGGTATCCAGGGAACTTGACATACTCTGGCACGATGTAGCCCATGGTGGCAAACATGCAGACGCGGCCATGCTTGAGCTCAACCTCGCGCCGGCGCTTGAAAGCGTCCACATCACCATCCGCAGCGAAGCCCAGCGGGTCCCAGTAGCCCACGGGCGCCTGCACACCCAGCTCGTTCTCGAAGGCGGAGGATCCGAACGCCCACATGGCAGGGCCAGCGCTTCCGACGGTGCCGTTCTGGAACATCATGCCCATGATGGCCACCATGGCCAGACGACCGTTTGCCAGCTCGGCATTCAGCTCTTCTTCCTGCCCTCAGCGTCGCTCATCGGGCCGCTGGCGTTCGGGACACCAAGGATGCCTGCGTTCTCGTAGTCGCCGGGGTCCCGGGACGGGTCTGCCCTGTAGAGGCCGAAGTCGATCAGGCCGCAGAACAAGATGATCTGGGCCCAGCCGAGGAAGGGCACCTTGCCCAGCGCACCCAAGCCATTGGGCACGTCATCGAAGCTGATCTTCGCCGACGGGGACAGGTATCCAGGGAACTTGACATACTCTGGCACGATGTAGCCATGGTGGCGAACATGCAGACGCGGCCATGCTTGAGCTCAACCTCGCGCCGGCGCTTGAAAGCGTCCACATCACCGTCCGCAGCGAAGCCCAGCGGGTCCCAGTAGCCCACGGGCGCCTGCACACCCAGCTCGTTCTCGAAGGCGGAGGATCCGAAACGCCCACCAAGTGTTAAGGGCCAGCGCTTCCGACGGTGCCGTTCTGGAACATCATGCCCATGATGGCCACCATGGCCAGACGACCGTTTGCCAGCTCGGCATTCAGCTTCTTCTTCCTGCCCTCAGCGTCGCTCATCGGGCCGCTGGCGTTCGGCACACCAAAGATGCCTGCGTTCTCGTAGTCGCCGGGGTCCCGGGACGGGTCGGCCCTGTAGAGGCCGAAGTCGATCAGGCCGCAGAACAAGATGATCTGGGCCCAGCCGAGGAAGGGCACCTTGCCGAGCGCACCCAGGCCATTGGGCACGTCATCGAAGCTGATCTTCGCCGACGGGGACAGGTATCCAGGGAACTTGACATACTCTGGCACGATGTACCCGAGGGGGCGAACATGCCGACGCGGCCGCGTGCTTGAGGAAAACTCCGCGCCACCACGGCGCTTGAAAAGGTCCAACACGGGGGGGCACAGCGAAGGCCAGCGAGGTCCCAGTAGCCGCACGGGCGCCTGCGCACAACGAGCTCGTTCCGAAGGCGGAGGATCGAACGCCCACATGGCAGGGCCAGCGCTTCCGACGTTGCCGTTCTGGAACATCATGCCCATGATGTCCACCATGGCCAGCGACCGTTTGCCAGCTCGGCATTCAGCTTCTTCTTCCTGCCCTCAGCGTCGCTCATCGGGCCGCTGGCGTTCGGGACACCAAGGATGCCTGCGTTCTCGTAGTCGCCGGGGTCCCGGGACGGGTCTGCCCTGTAGAGGCCGAAGTCGATCAGGCCGCAGAACAAGATGATCTGGGCCCAGCCGAGGAAGGGCACCTTGCCCAGCGCACCCAAGCCATTGGGCACGTCATCGAAGCTGATCTTCGCCGACGGGGACAGGTATCCAGGGAACTTGACATACTCTGGCACGATGTAGCCCATGGTGGCGAACATGCAGACGCGGCCATGCTTGAGCTCAACCTCGCGCCGGCGCTTGAAAGCGTCCACATCACCGTCCGCAGCGAAGCCCAGCGGGTCCCAGTAGCCCACGGGCGCCTGCACTCCCAGCTCGTTCTCGAAGGCGGAGGATCCGAACGCCCACATGGCAGGGCCAGCGCTTCCGACGGTGCCGTTCTGGAACATCATGCCCATGATGGCCACCATGGCCAGACGACCGTTTGCCAGCTCGGCATTCAGCTTCTTCTTCCTGCCCTCAGCGTCGCTCATCGGGCCGCTGGCGTTCGGGACACCGAGGATGCCTGCGTTCTCGTAGTCGCCAGGGTCCCGGGACGGGTCTGCCCTGTAGAGGCCGAAGTCGATCAGGCCGCAGAACAAGATGATCTGGGCCCAGCCGAGGAAGGGCACCTTGCCGAGCGCACCCAGGCCATTGGGCACGTCATCGAAGCTGATCTTCGCC
>CAUYUJ010019438.1:0-45000 GCA_963575745.1 Prorocentrum cordatum
AATTATGGAAACCCGTATTGGCAATTATGGAAACCCGTGTCTCCCGAAGAGGACAACGATACGAAGATGGACAAAGAAAAGGAGCAAGAGCAGGAGGACAGTAGTAATGATAGTAGTAGTAGTAGTAGGTAGTAGTAGTAGTAGTAGTAGCTAAAGCTAAGTTAAAGCTAAGCTGCAACTAAGTTGAAGCTAAGTTAAAGCTAAGCTAAATCTTTTTAAGCCCAAGCTAAATTAAAACTAAGCTAAAATAAACCAAGCTAAGCTAAGACGAGATAAGCTAAGCCAAACTAAAGGGGGCGCTATGCTAAACTATGCTAAACTATGCTATGCAATATTGTGCTATGTTATGCTATGCTGTGCTATGCCTTGCCATGCTATGCTATGCGACGCTAAGCTACACTAGGCTAAGCTAAGCTTGGGGACCCGGGGAACCGCCCGGGGCGCATAGCACTGCCCGGCCCCTTTAAGCTAAGAGAATAAGAGCCCTCTAGGCAAAGCCTAAGTAGGGAAAAACTGAAAAGTGAGAAAGTAGTCACTTTTTTCTGGGTCTGAGCTTTGCCTTATTGCTAAATATTCCATAATACATAAGGGAGCTAAGCCCTCATCACAGCTACGAAGATCTAAGTTTGTCAGGCCCTTATGACTAGCGTGCATATCTCGAATTTCTAATGAAGATGTGCTGTCGAGCGCCGGGTAGCAACCTGAAACGACGCAGCTTCATCAACTTCTATGGTTTGGAAAATACGTGGGGCACCAAACTCAGACTTTCTGCGTCGTTTTATTTTCAAGGTAGTTGTGTCCGACCAGCCACCGACGCATGCACCAAAACTGAACGAAATTTACATGACGCCATAGTGCCGCATTTTTCCATCGAAAACGCTGTAATATAATGCGTTGGTAAGTGGACTGAAAACGATCATATCTCCTCGTCCTCTCCCTCCTCTTGTCTCTCTTCCTTCCCAATCCCGCATTTTAAAACCGTAGAGAACTCCAGAATATTTGGTCTTGAAAAAGAAAACCCAAGTTTGTAGAGTTCCAGACTTTCGTGGAAGAGTTCCGGGTTTTTAAACCTCCGAGATTTCAGAATGGAAAAACATCCGGATTCTCACCTTTGGAATTCCGGGTCCATCACTTAACGACACATTGCGGGACACTGGCCACCGCCGGCCGGACAAACGAACGGACGGAGCAGGAAACCATTTGATTTTTTGAGGCGCATAGACCCATTTGGTTTTTTGGGAACGCATGGACGGAGACGACGAACGGACGAATGCAACACGCATTCACGCAACTTCGTTTTTCTCGCACGCGCGATTTGAACTAATATATTTTTGGCATTTAGGGTTGTCGGTGTACGGTTGACGGATTTGCAAGATTTATACAGCATATAACAAAAAACAGAATTGGTGCCAATGAGCAGCACTGGCCCGAACGCTTGGCATCTCGTATACGCTAGGTAGGCGCTCGCAGTCGTCTGCGACTGAAAATTTCGATTGCCCCCCAAAACGGTAACAATATATGTTTGTTGAGTGTCAGCATCATGGTTATCACATGCACGGAAATCTTTGTTGATGTGTGTGATACCGAAACCGGTGTTGGTCAATACTTAACCTTGTGCTTGACGGATACCGAAACCGATATTATTGAAAACCGTGATGATTGGCATTGAAAACGGTGTTTGGAGACCGTAACCGTTATGTAGATACCGATTCCATTTCCGCCGTAAGCAGACACCCCGGCCAGAATTTTTCGGAAGGAAAGGCGAAGCCGTTTGCGTTGACGGCCCGCAGTGGGACGACGGTGAAGGCTCATTGATAGCGCCAGGTCGTGACTCCCCGAGCCGGGCAGGCAGCTGAAGTGTTCCGCCCGGCCGTTTGCGCATGGTTGTCTTTGAATAATTAAGTAAGTTTTTTTGGTGATATTTGATTTTTGTTCTTGTTGCAGAGCTGCCGTGGCTACGCACTCTCGTTACTGCCCTTGGTACGAGGACTCAAGACAAAGAAGGTCCACAAGTGCAGCAACAACAAATTAAGTGCAGCCATAACCACGGCAGCAATACCATCCGACCGGCAGTACAAGGAATCAAAGTTCCCGAAAGGTTGCGCCCGTTTTGAATTCTGGACGCCTCGGGTATCCCCACCAGCGCCGCCGCGCCATTTTAGCTGCGCTAACTTGTTAATCGCCACTGGGAGTTCCACGCCACCGGGGGGAATATCGGGTTTGGCTCTCTTTCTGGGTGGTTGCCCGTTCGCTCCTTGCAATTGCTTTTCCTTTTTTGTTGTCCAATCGCGCCCCGACTAGTGTTCGGACGGTTTTCCCTTGCCTTGCGAGATTTTGGACTAAAAAAATCCCCACCAACGGTTATTTGTCTCTTCCCCTTGCTTGTTTTTGTAATTTTTGTTTTTCCCTTTTGCGCTAATTTCAAGCGTTGCTCCTCTGCAATGCCCTAACGCCGCCTGACGTGTCTTTCGCCGCAGTCGCAACTAAAGAATCTCCAGCAACCCATCTGGAAAACCGGAGCTTTTCTCGCGGCCTCTAGGAGTTATCATAAGCTTTGCTCGGCTGGAGGCTTAGAGGCTGTCGGATGCTATTTGGAACCATGCTCAGATATGTTCGACAGTTATGTGGTTATTGTGCGGTTATTTTGCGCAGTTATGTGGTTAGTGTGTGACTGCTTGGAAATCAGCCCGAATCTATTTTAAGCCATGCTTGCCTTTTTTGGAACTATCTCGGGGATACGACGAAAAGAAAAAAAGGTCGAAGAGGACCGGCACCAAGGAAGGGTTTCCATAACTGAACACGGGTTTCCATCATTGAACATAGGTTTCCATAATTGCTAACACGGGTTTCTATAACTGCCAACGCGGGCTTCCATAACTGCCAACACGGGCTTCCATAATTGTTAACACGGGTTTCTATAACCGTCAACACGGTTCCCCATAATTGCGAAGACGGGTTCCCATATCTAACGTAATTGTCAACGCGGGTTGTCCAAACGGGTTCCCATATCTTCCACGACCCGTGCACGGCCTTCTGTCCCTCGCTACGCGGGCGCAACCCGGTTCGCACCATGTCGTCGTACCTCTTGTCGTAATGTGCATCGCGGCGGCCAATAATGGCATCGTGGTGCCGGTTGAAAAGGAGTTTTCTTATGCTACGCTGCATTTGGGATCAACTTGTCCTCACCAAAATCGTCGGCAAGTTCGCCTCGTAAGCGAAAGTTTTTTTTTTTGTTTTTTTTTTTTGTATATATAAAAAAAAACACGCGCTTAAATCAGTATCGGTTCACCTAACCCCAACCCCATGAAGCCTCCCACCAGCCCACCTCCTCCCGCCGCCCCCGACTTGGGGATATACCCTCCAAAGCCCGAGGGAGACTGCCTATATCCCCATCTCGGGGGGTAAATCCCCAAGTGGAGAAAAGGCCACCTAGATGGGGATAGGGTTCGGATAAACGATGCCCATTAAATTCATCGATACAAAATTACATTAGGGTTTTCGTGTGCGGGCATACGGCTTAGGGTTATAGAAACCCTTAGTGGTCATTGTGGAAACCCATGGTGGCTGCTTTGGAACCCGTCCTGGTATTTATGGAAACCTCAAGTGGTGAATATGGAAACCTGTGGTGGTAAATATGAGATTTCGTGGTGATAATTATGGAAACTCATGGTGGTGATTATGGAAACCCATGGTAATAGTTAAAACCTACCACGGTATGGAACCCCTGGTGGTAGTTATGGAAACCCGTGGTGGTGAATATGGAAGGCCATGCTAGTAATTATGCAAAACCGTGGTGGTAGTTTTGGAAACCCGTGGTAATAATTATGGAGGAAACCTATGGTGGTTATGATGGAAACCCGTAAAAATAGTTATGAAAACCCTTGGTGGCAATTATAGAAACCCGTGTTAGCAGTTATGGAAACCTGTGTTGGCAATTATGGAAACCCGTATTGGCAATTATGGAAACCCGTGTCTCCCGAAGAGGACAACGATACGAAGATGGACAAAGAAAAGGAGCAAGAGCAGGAGGACAGTAGTAATGATAGTAGTAGTAGTAGTAGGTAGTAGTAGTAGTAGTAGTAGCTAAAGCTAAGTTAAAGCTAAGCTGCAACTAAGTTGAAGCTAAGTTAAAGCTAAGCTAAATCTTTTTAAGCCCAAGCTAAATTAAAACTAAGCTAAAATAAACCAAGCTAAGCTAAGACGAGATAAGCTAAGCCAAACTAAAGGGGGCGCTATGCTAAACTATGCTAAACTATGCTATGCAATACTGTGCTATGTTATGCTATGCTGTGCTATGCCTTGCCATGCTATGCTATGCGACGCTAAGCTACACTAGGCTAAGCTAAGCTTGGGGACCCGGGGAACCGCCCGGGGCGCATAGCACTGCCCGGCCCCTTTAAGCTAAGAGAATAAGAGCCCTCTAGGCAAAGCCTAAGTAGGGAAAAACTGAAAAGTGAGAAAGTAGTCACTTTTTTCTGGGTCTGAGCTTTGCCTTATTGCTAAATATTCCATAATACATAAGGGAGCTAAGCCCTCATCACAGCTACGAAGATCTAAGTTTGTCAGGCCCTTATGACTAGCGTGCATATCTCGAATTTCTAATGAAGATGTGCTGTCGAGCGCCGGGTAGCAACCTGAAACGACGCAGCTTCATCAACTTCTATGGTTTGGAAAATACGTGGGGCACCAAACTCAGACTTTCTGCGTCGCTTTATTTTCAAGCTAGTTGTGTCCGACCAGCCACCGACGCATGCACCAAAACTGAACGAAATTTACATGACGCCATAGTGCCGCATTTTTCCATCGAAAACGCTGTAATATAATGCGTTGGTAAGTGGACTGAAAACGATCATATCTCCTCGTCCTCTCCCTCCTCTTGTCTCTCTTCCTTCCCAATCCCGCATTTTAAAACCGTAGAGAACTCCAGAATATTTGGTCTTGAAAAAGAAAACCCAAGTTTGTAGAGTTCCAGACTTTCGTGGAAGAGTTCCGGGTTTTTAAACCTCCGAGATTTCAGAATGGAAAAACATCCGGATTCTCACCTTTGGAATTCCGGGTCCATCACTTAACGACACATTGCGGGACACTGGCCACCGCCGGCCGGACAAACGAACGGACGGAGCAGGAAACCATTTGATTTTTTGAGGCGCATAGACCCATTTGGTTTTTTGGGAACGCATGGACGGAGACGACGAACGGACGAATGCAACACGCATTCACGCAACTTCGTTTTTCTCGCACGCGCGATTTGAACTAATATATTTTTGGCATTTAGGGTTGTCGGTGTACGGTTGACGGATTTGCAAGAATCGTCTTGGTTTGCCTTGTAGGATATGTCAGTCAAGATATCTTTCGGTAACATCGAATTGAGATTGCTGAAAGTCGGGGCGTGCCTCACACGAAAACACACATTAATTTCGTAACAGCAAGCCAAAAGCAACGAAACTAATATCAATTCATTACGAGGTTAAACAGGCTACGCAAATAGATGCTTCACGTCCAGATACCCAGGATTTATATATATATATAAATACATGCAAAAGACAAGATACACTGCGCAACAAGAGTTACCTTTCCGATTGGGCGGACTTGTATTTTGGAATTCCGTGCCGTGCACCCACAACGGTTTTTGGGCAAATTCCCTCCCGAATTTGCTGATTATGTATTTGCCAATTATCGGGCAGGCCTGCCCCTCCCCAAAAAACACACACCCATGGAGATCGACCGTTCCCAAAAACAACCGACATTGTTTCAATATCAATCGCCACCGTTTCAATGAAAACCCTTATCGTTTCCGCATGAACCGCCACCGCTTCAATATTAACCGGTGCTGGTTTAATAATAGCCCGTCCCGTTTCAATAATGATCGCAACCGTTTCAGCAATTCGTCGCACCATATCCAGAAATCCCACCTTTGGTTTTCAATCAACTCCGAAAAATAATGTACCCGAAACCCGTGTAAATATTACCATGGATGATATTTGCCGATGTTCGAGAACGCCTTGCCGATAACGACGGAATTCCAGCTAATTTTGCCATCCCCGTCCCCTCCTCAACATCTTCGTTGTCTTCTTTGTCGTTCTCCGCCTCTCCGCCCCATTCCTCCTGCTCCTTCTCCTCGCCCTTGGACGCTGTCAGTGCGGACGTTTTGGAGCCCACTTGCGCGAAATCGAGGACGACGATCGACCTGTTCATCGTCTCGCGAGGGCTCAAGCTAACCAACATCGGAATGGTCAGTGGGTCGTAATTTTACCCGCGCCAACCAATCATCTTGGTGCTGGAGGCCTCGCACAGAGGGCCATGGGTCAAGGTCGTGCAAATGTCCAAACCCTTCCTTTTCGAACGGCTTGCGGGTTGTGCTCGCCATGCGCACGGCGAGCGCAAGAACGAGATCCGCCAACAACTGTTGCAGAGCTTACCTGATGGCGGGCAGGAGAGAGTGCTGGACATGGTCGAGCACGACAGCAATATCAAGGGCCACTTCACCACAGCCTGGCAGCGGTTCCTCGACGCCGCCGCGGGAGGACAAGGTCAAACACATGGGGCGACCTCGCCTTGCAGTGCCGCGGTGGTACCGTCGGCTCTTTGTGGTTAGTGCTCGCTCCTCGAATTTCAAAGGCGACCTGGATGCACCGCGTGGCCGGTGTGCTGCTCGACATCGCCGCCGTGGAACAACCATGCGCGCGTATCGACGCTCTTCGAGGCGTGCGCAGACAGCTAGACAGAGCAGCCACTGCGAGGTCGACACCTGATAACAGCGAAGTGTTGTCCTGGCCTCAGGTGTTGCCCTGGGCCGCGGCTTGGTGGACGCTGTCCCTGCTGGGCCCTGTCGTGCTGCAACAACTGCATGCGGGTGCGCACGCTATCGCGCTCGAGATGGTGGAACGGGACATGGCGCAGCGGACCATCCAAGTCCAGCAGTGGGTCGAGCAGCAGACCGAAGGTGGAGATGGCGGTCTTCACGCAATATTCCATCTGCCCATCGGGTTCGGCCCGAGCCCCATCGGCGAAGCTGAGAACGACGACGGCCTCGGCGACGGACAATAAGCAGCTTTTCGTGCCCATGGATCTCGGGCAGCAGGTGGCGCAACTCGAGGTAGAGTGGAGTCGCTGGTGGGGGGCATCCTGCGAACGCATGCGCTTGCACTGGCCCTCGGAACTGGGTGAGAGGCCGCCGAGGCCCTCAGTCCAAGAGCCGCGTAACATGCTGCGCTCCTTCAAGGCCACCACGGGCATGTCCTTCTGTGCTGCGAGCGGACCGCATGGCATCTAGCTGCGATCGGAGAGTGAGCCGCGCAGCGGGGCGCTGACAACGGTGACGCCGAGTCCTGGGTGGCGGTCGCCGTCCTGCTCGACCTCTCATGGCGTTCGAACAAGTGCGACGCCGCTGGCTGCTCGACGCTGCCACCACCACTGGTTTCCCGCTGTGGCGGCTCAAGCTGCAGCTGGAGCTTTACTGCGCGCCGAATGCCCTCTGCATGGTCAAGGCTGCCTCTAGCGTGATCGAGGCGAGGCAGTCCATCCTGCCTGGTGACGGCTTCGCGACCTCGCTGCTGAAGCTCATCCTGATCGGGCCGCTCGACCGCCTGGTCGCCCAGCGCCCGACCGTTTCGCTGGCGGTGGTCATTGGGCGACCTCATGCTCCATCGAGTTGGCGGGCCCGTGCGGGTGACGCAGGAGGTTGCTGAGGCAACCTTCGAGCTCAAGACGCCACTCATGGACGTGGACCTCGACGTGGCGGTCAAGACGTCGAGGGCATTGGCAAACCTCCCAGCTGCTCGCCATGGCCTGGCAGCCCGTCTGCGTCGGCCGCTCGGCGTGGTCTCAGTCAAAGGTGATCGCAACTTGGGCGTTGACTTCTCGTGTGGCAAGCGAATCGTGCGCAAGGTGCGCCAGGAGAAGCTGGTGCAAGCAGGGCTCCGTCAACGCCGCGTGGCGATCCTCAAGACAAGGGCAGGGCGCAAGAAAGCTGTGCGCAAGGTTGCCAGGGCTGGCATCGAGCCCAACGCGACTCACGGCGTCACCGTCACTGGCTGCGCCACCATGGAGCTGGACACGCTGCGAACGGAGTCGTTCAAGGCGGTCGCGCCAAGCGTGGCTGGGCGGTCGCGCGCTCACCCTGATGCTGACGCCCATGCTCGACCCGATGATCAGAGCCACGCCACTGCCCACCATGATGCTACTTCGGGCGGCATGGAGAAGCTGGATTCCCCGGCGCATCGTCGATTGTGGCATGACTTGCTGCCAGGCCCAGAGCTGGGGCAAGGTTCGTGGGCCCTTCAGTGCGGCGCGGCTCGCCCTCGAGCGGGTCGGTTGGCATGTGATCAACGCCGCCATTTGGCGCGCGCACGAAGGTGTCGACATCGATGTGTTCGAGCTGGCCCCATGGATCGTCAAGCGTCTCCTGTTGCGCGTTGTGCAAGCGTGGCAGTGGCGTGAGGTCAGCAAGGGCATTGGGCTCGAACGCCTGGCAAACGGCGCCGTCTTCGAGCCCTTGATCAAGATGACCACCACTGGCTCCGTCAGCCGCAACGACGTCTTCGGGGAGCGGCTGCAAGTCGCGGGGGCCAAGGGCCAGGACCCTGCGCGGCGAGCTGCCGTGTCGGTGCGCATGGCGCTCGAGAGGAGGCTGAGGGCCTACTCCGTTCTGGCTCCAGGACGTCTCTGTGCTCGACGAAACTGGAGACAGAGCGCACTGGCTGCGCCTGCGCGTGTCCTACGTGGCCGACATGCTGATGTATGGTACGTTAGCGCCGCTCGTCAACGAGGCTTCGCGGACGATTGGCATCGACAACCTGGGCGTGGTCAGGCTCAGGACGGCGCAGGACTTCTGCGATGCGGCGTGAGCAGCACGGCGACGCATTCGGGCCAGCTACCACGCAACATGCGCAGGCTGGCCCAGTCCGACGCGCAGGAGTGGGAGGAGCAGGTGGCGCGGCACGCGCGCTCCATGATCGAGGCGAAGGAGGAGTTCGGCGCCGCGCCTGGCAGGCGAGCTGCAGCTGCTGCCCGCGGGGCCGTCGCCGCGGCGCCAATGCCGCCGCTGGCGGCCGCGGTCTGCCCTGAGCTGTCGACAGAGCCCGCTGCTCAGAGGTCGATCCGAGGCAATATCCGAGAACAACGACTTGAATGAAGACGGTGATGAGGGCGATGGACCCGTGACAATGTCATAAATTAGGGACCCGTTCAAAAAACACGTTGCACCTACCATGCGTGTGGTTGGCAACATCAGGCACGAAATGAAACAGTTCCAGGAACCTGTGAATGAGAGCATCGATGGTATAGACGTGTGAACTACAATTTTGGAGTCAAAGGTTTAAGATATGGAAGGTGGTTTTGAATATCTCCAAATACGTATGTCAGACTTGCGATGCGCTTTGAGTGGGTAAATGAAACAACACATTGACACCATCAACAAACGTTCAAAACTTTAGGAAGTACCACGCTGAGGCCAACTTCAAATCTCTAGGATAAGACGGCTAACGAATACCATTAACATGGGAACACACACGGTCACGGCAAATATTTGACATGAGCGCATTTGGGAAAACGCTTGGGATAATGATGCATTGCGAAGTGATGGAACACTTTATTCTAAACATGCGACACGATATTGCAACCACCTACCATGGGAATGGACGAAAGGTGGACCAACAGATGCATCTACAAGCCAGAGTGGGAAAGAAGAAACACCGCGGGCATGCGAATCCCGGATTGCGAGCCCTGCTGCCAAGACGCTGGCACCCCATAACCAAAATTAACTCACAGTGTACATCGTCATAGTAACATGCTGCATCTGAAAACACGCTACATCGACCTACAGGTGGACTCGAATGCGGACCAAGATGCCGACCCGCAGCGTTCACGCTATTCTTCTTCTCACCACGGGCTGGGTGCGGGCAAAGATACCTTTCCACTGCCGCGCCCTCTACTTCAGGAGCGCCAGAGACATTCGGTATTCGGGGGCGAGCCATCGGTCCGCCAAACCGCCTGTCGCCGTCCGCAAGATCAGTAGATGGCCCGACATTCCCATATGGGATTGGCCCGCTACTATGGCCCTTTCATAAACGTTGAGTCTCATAAACTTTGACGGCGAACAACAACATTGCAACATTTTAACATGCGTTCCCAATCGTATTCGCAACAAGCATGTATTATGGACGGCTTCTTGCAAGTATGAGAAAAATGCCTTGGGAAATTCTGGTCCTTACGATTCCAGGTGCGTATACATGCGGACGCCCTGGTCCGTAATGATGAAGCCCTGGGCCATGAAGTTGGAAACCACGGAGGCCCGCGGTCAGTTCTGGAAGCCCTTGATAATTTCTGGAATCTGGTGTCAAAACCAATGATTCGATCTTAGATGTGTTGCCCTTTGGCGGCTGGGAAAGCCAAGCGCGAACAAAGGAAGAAGAGTCAGTACGGTCTGCACTCGGCATCATATCGGGACCATAACCACTGGACAAAATACCTTATTCTGGACAAGCCGACTCGTGCTCCGGAGCAGGATGTCGACTTACATAATAATAATTCAAATGTTATTCCACGCGGGCGCTGCATTGGTGATGGTAGCGGTGCGGTGTCATCGGGGCTGGAGTCGGGGTCAGAGTCGGACGCTGTGGCCGTCGGCAAGGCCAGCGGTGTAAGGCAGGTGTGATTGAGATTGAGAGCCCACTTTCTGGGGCAAACTTGCAATCGTGTACTTCGGCATGTGCGTACTCCTCTTGCCCTTTGCATGGAGGGTCAGAGCGACGAGAAGGTGGAGGATCATGAGGAGTATGAGACGGACCAGAGGTGGATCGGAAGAGAAGGACGAGGACGCGGATGAAGGGGAAGAGCAGGATCAACAATATAGAGCGGACGCACGCAATCGGTCGCCATTGAAAATCGTGGCTTGAACCTCGAGGCTGGATAATCGATGGCCCTGCCCTGCACTCGCAATGCATCATATCAACTTCTCCGCTCGCAGCATGGCCCAGCCGTCCTCGTCGAGGAACTGCTGGCCGACGGTGTAGAACCGCTCCCTGTCCTGACCCATGGCGGACGCTGCCTCGGAGGCTTGGAACCCGGCCAGGTTGGAGCACATCTCCAGATCGACGGCGGGCCGGGCTTTCAAAGCCTTCCGTTTGCCGTACAAGAACGTGACATTGATGCGTCTGTTCTTGTACCCTTTCTTGAACCGCATGTCGTCGCTCCGGTGGAAGTAGGTTGAGTCGAAAAGAATCGCGCGGTTTTGGACGTAAGGCACAGTGATGTTCCAATGATTGGTCGTAGCAATCAGATCCTCAATTGCCTCCCTAGCGTACACATTATTGAAATCCTCTTTGCCCCACGTTTCCGGAGGGCCGATCCCGTAAAGGACAAGCCCGCCAGAGGGCAATTCGGTGTCGTTGAGTCCCATATTTGCCTCGCTGGGGGTGATGAAGAAATTGATCTGCACCTGGGCGTCATCCGCATGCGTGCTGACACCACCCAGTGATCCATCATACATGTAGGCCCAGGCAGTGTCGAGCTCAAGGTCGCCAAACACCTCGGGCAGTTTGGAGCGCAGTTCTTGGTCGATCTGGGACACAAGGGGGCACGCGAAACCACCCTCTAAGTATGCGCCAACGTGCCCAAACTTTGCCTCGGTCCAGATCGTTGACTCCATCAGATACGTCCGCAAGTCCCTCAAGGCATCGTCCGAGAAGAAATCGTCGATGACAACTGCACGGTGCTCTTTCTGAAAGAACTCGCGCTGGACCGCCTGCAAATCAACGTCCGAGCTGATGGCCCCTCCCGCGACGGCCTCGCCATCGTGCAGGTGCAGAGCGCGCCTTTGCAAGCCAAAGAAAATAGCGAAATCTGGCTGTGGGCGGGTTGCGAAGTACACGTCGGAACGCCCATCCAGTACGATACTTGGAGGAGGGCCAGTCGAAACAACGGCGGCCCTCCCTTGCAATTACTGTCCTTTGGAGCCTCTTGGGGGCCTCTCGTCGCCACAGCTGGATGGGATAGACCCCAGGAGGGGTGGGGACTGATTTTAGCTGGGCTTACCAGCCTCGAACGTATTCCTATCCCTAAGATTGACACGCCAAAAGGCGATGACAATCTTAGGGATTCGCCCTCAAAAAAAAGGGAATCCCTAAGATTGGCATCGCGATGAGGAGGTGCCCAGCATAGGGATAGGGATATGTTCCAGGCTGGTAATGGGCGGGATAGCCGCCGCAGTTTCCACAACGGGCCGTCCTCCGAGCTGCGAGCCATGTCCAGGACTCGCTGGTACTCCGGGATGGCGAGGTCGACAACAAACTTGCGCAGCTCGGCGGGCAACACGCGCTCGGACACCAGGTAGCTCAGCTGCTCGATGTCGCGCTCGACCTGGTGCGGCACGATCTCGAACAAGGAATCGGCCTCGACCCAGGGCGGCAGCACTCCGGGCTGCGGCAGAGAGGGCAGGGCCGCACCCGCCAGGAAGTCGCGCCGCAACGCGGCGAGCGGGGACGCGTCCCAGAGACCGGCGGCCAGCGCCTCTGCTGCCCGCTCGCCCACCCCGGCGCCTGCCACGGCCGCCGCCAGCCGGCGCAGCCTGTGACTACCTACCAGACCACCCCAACCCAACCCGCAGACCCGAATTCCGGGCTTGGGGGGGGTATGGGCTTCATGTTTCATGTGTGTCTCTTCCGTGTTCCCCGACCCCCCCCCACTGGCAATGGAGGGCAAATCGGGGCCTTCGGGTTGGGCTGGGGTGGTCTGGTGGGCGGTGAGCCTGGCGCGCGCGGCTGCGCCGCCGCGCGGCGCAGGCGGCCGCAGCCACGCCGGCGCCTCCCAGCGCGAGGCGGCGAGCGCCGCGGCGGCCGCGGCTGCTGCCACGGGCCGGAGCCGCGCGCCGGCCCGCCGCGCGGGGGGGGCGGGCGCCATGGCCGCCCGCGCGCCTCGAGCCGCCGATCACCCGAGCGGCTGCGGAGAGGGGGGAACGAAGGAGTGACAGGGGATATGTCGACCCCAGCCCAGGCTTCGTGGGGTTTCCGAATGGACCAGAAATTGGGGGCCCAACCCTGGGACGCGTCCGACTAGCCCCCTGGGGGTGTGTCCCAGGGTTTTCCCATTCTTCTGAGCGGCCAAACTTTTCGGGCGAAGCTCGGGGATTGGGGGAGAAACGTCGCCCGCGAAGCAGGGTTGCGGGCTTTGCCAGACCTCCACTCGTTGGCACAGGAACGCCACTGCGGAGCATTCTGGTTCTTACTCGGCCTCTGGGATCTCACCGGCCCCTATAGGACCGTCAAGAAACAGCCGGGGAGGAGGAACCAGTCCCACGGAAAAAAGGTCCAGACCTCTGGGGGTCCACGTCGTGAACGAAGCACGACGTCGGAAAACTGGGCTGGGATGGGCCGAGGACCTTTGCCAGTGGTGGCGGAAGTCAACTGGCAGCCCCCCGGGTGAAGCCCGTCTCAGCCCAGTCGCGAGGGTGTTGAGCCCCTCGCGCGGAGCTGTTTCGTGCGACTACCTGCGCGCTTCCCTTCACGGCCCCCCTGTGCCCTCCGAAGGGGAAGGGCCTGCCTCTCTGGCTGCGAGGGGCGGCCCTGTCGCTGCGGCTCGACTCTGCTCGGAGTCGTTGGGCTGGGTGCCGCCCAGGAGAGGGCTGACGCTGGATCCCTCTCCCCACGCCGCAAGACCTCCCAGTTCGCCTGTGGCAGGCTGGTCAAGCAGACAACACAGAAGGACTGCGTGGTCGCTACAGCTCAACGCCTACTAAGTATTGCGCGGATGGATCTCAACAGGACGCTGAACAGAAGTCAAGGATGCTCCGAAGCCTTCCAAGTGCTCCCAGGGTCTCTCAAAGCGGGCTTTTGAGGCCTCAATGGTTCCCTGCGCCTCGCAATATCCCACAGGGGCACAGGCGCTCTGCGACCCGTCCCATCGGGAGTGTGGGTGGTGGTTGTGCCCAGAGCCCAGTGTCATGACTACGCCTTGAAGCTGGGACAATTTTACCATGCTTCCAAGTAGCGTCAGCGAAAGTAACACAGAAATTAAGTATCAGCTCCATCCAAGATGCTGCTTGTGGTGGTTAGTATCGCGAAATACGATGGTACGATAATGAGAGGGCGGGCTACGAGAGATTGGTCGCTCTTTTCTGCTCTCAGTGCCTGCGGTCGCAAACAGCGCCGCGGTCTAAACTGCTACATTTTAGCGTCGTCAGCCACCATGCCTGCTATCGACCTGCCCTCGTGCAACTTATCTCTGCTGTTGACCTTCGTAAGACGAGCCACTGTCTCACCTTTCTGGACGGAGTGATCTATACTCCAGCGGCTCCTCATACCAACATCCATTCCGCATCGCACCTCCCACCTTCTTTCAGGGCCGTCGTGCTTGCGGACCTGCAACTGTCCGACCCCTCTCCAGACACACCCACACACACAATCTTCTGAGCGTCGCAGCCCGGGCCAGGCCGCAGGGCGCCCAGAAGTCCCGCGGGCGCTGGCCGCTGGCCTCAAGGGTCCGCTGGGGCCTCAATGGACAATGGCGCAGGGGCACCGGCAGCGAGGAGGAGGGGCAGGGGGCGGCGACGGGGCCGCGGGCGGGCGCTGGGGGCCAGCAGGCGCGCCAGACGGGCGGCCAGGAAAGCGGCAGGGCGGCGGGGGCGGCGGCAGCCAAACGGGTGACCGCCAGGAGGTGAGCAAGACGCCCACCACCCCAGGGCGGGGGGGGGAGGCAGCGGGGGAGGCGCGAGCGCCTGGGGGAACCACCGCGGAAGGAGAGGGGAGCACCGCGGTGAGGCGGCGGGCGATCAGCACGACGACGGCGTCGTCGGTGATCAGCCCGCCGAAGCGCAGAGTGGACCAGGCAAAACTGGGGCGCACCGCCTCAAGGCGGAGCGCTGAAGCGAAGTGCGAGGCGGGGCGGCGAGGGAGCAACAAGAGACGGCGCGGAGCGCGGTCGCGTCATGGCTCCAGGGAGGTATCACCAGAGGCGTGGCGCCCCGAGTGCAGAGACGCGCCGGAATGAGGCGGCGCGTCCGAGGGCCGGCCGAACGGCAAAGAAGAGATGCGAGCGATCAGCACAGCGACGTCGCGGGTGGTCAGTACAGCGCGGATGTCGCCTCACACACACGCGCCGACTTACTTACACTTACACTTACACTTACTCTTACTCTTACTCTTACACTTACACCTACACTTACACTTACACCCACTCACAGTCACACTCGCACTCGCACTCACACTTACACTCGCTTACACACAACATTGCACACACTTATAATCACTTTAACACATACACACACTTTCACACGCACACACAAACACCAACACACACTTTCACATACACACACACACTTACAAACACACAGACACACGCGCTTACAAACAAACACTACACACTTACACACGAATCCACACACTTGCACACACATTCTGACGCACTGACACACTTACACACAAACACACATACACACAGACACACAAAACACACCGACACACAGACACACAGGCGTACAGACAAACGGGCACACAGACACACAGACACACACAAACACACAGACACACAGGCACACGGACACACAGGCAAACAGACACACATACACACAGACACGTAGACACGCAGACACGTAGACACGCAGACACGTAGACACGCAGACACGTAGACACGCAGACACGCGAACACGCGAACACGCACACACGCACACGCGCACACCCACTACCCAGACCCAGACCCAGACCCACACATACACACACGGACGCACACACAGACACACACACGCACGAACGTACACACACACCACACCCACACACCCACACACCCACACACCCACACACCCACCCACACACCCACACACCCACACACACCCACACACACACACACCCGCACACACACACACACACACACACACACACACACACACACACACGCACACACACACACACCCACACACACATGCCTACACACCCACACACACACCACACTCCCCCCCCCCACACACACCTACACACACCCACACACATCCACACAAACACACACACACACACCCACACACACACCACCACACACACACACCACCCATCCCCCCCCCATCCTTGTTTCTTATTACCCCCACCTACCTCGTATTCTGGCCGATAGCAACCCGATCCGGGACCTCCCATCTGGACAATAAAAAATCAATGCAAAGTAACCGTTTTTCTTCTCAACATCGTCTTTCTTGTCGTCGACGATGCGAAAAACGTGGCAAGAATGGGACGCGGCGCGCATCGCGCGCGGCAGCCAATCTGGGCCCGCCCATCCTGACCGTAAAAAATCAATACGAAGTCTTCGTTTTTTCCTCTCAGGATGGCCTGCCTTGTCGCCGACGGTGTGAAATATGTGGCAGCAGTGGGACGCGGCGCACATATGGGACGCGGCGCACATCGCGCGCGGCCGTCAATCCGGGCCCACCCATCCTGAGTTTAAGAAATCAATACAAAGTCTCCGTTTTTCCTCTCAGCATGGCTTGCTTTGTCGCCGACGGTGCGAAATATGTGACAGGAATGGGCGCGCATCGCGCGCGGACGTCCATGCGGGTCGCGGGCCCTCCCATCCTGACTGTAAAAAACAATACAGAGTTGCCGTTTTTCCTTTCATCATGGCCTGTCTTGTCGTCGACGATGCGAAATGCGTGGCAGGAATGGGGCGCGGCGCGCATCGCGCGCGGACTTCTGGGGCAACCCCAAGGCGGAAGGGGCCACCTTACTTGTCAGAAGCAATGCCATGCTGATTTTCCCTGCCCACATAGTTCTTGTCGTCCACCCAGCAAAAGTGCATGGCAAGAATTGGGCGCGGCACACCCCCCTCCCCCCACTCTCGAAGTGGATGAAATCACCTTCCCGCTTGGCCGCCGAGCGATATTTTCTCAAAGTTGCGCTCCCGCTTTGGCTCGGCGCACGTTTTTACCTCGCCAATTCATTGGGCGCCGGGGCGTTCCAGGAGGCCCTGGGGTGACGAATGCCTGGGAGGTTTTTGCTTGTTCAGGCTCTTGGAGGGCCTCCTGAGGCTCCCCGCGGTTTCTTGGCGGCGTCTTCGGCCGTCTGGAGGCCATCTTGGGCGTCTTGGAACGATCTTTCGGCGACTCAGGGCCCTTCGGATCGTCTCGGGGGCGTCTCGGCTCTCTTGGGGCGTTCCTGGGGCGCTCTGGGACCTGGGCCATCGCTGGGACCGACGTGCCCAGGACCTGCTCGGGGTTCTTTTCGTTCGGGGGCCCCCAGGGGCCGCCCCGCGCGCGCAAACTAGAAGATTGTTAACTAGTTACCGGAGATCTTAGCACGCCTCTGGCCCGTTGGGCTGACCCGGGACCTGCTCGGGGTACTTTTCGCCCGGGGGCCCCCAGGGGTCGCCCCGCGCGCGCGAACTAGAATATTGTTAACTAGTTACCGGAGATCTTTGCACGCCTCTGGCCGTTGGGCCAGCAAATTTGTCCCAAGCCTTTCTGAGATCTCGACCCCTTTCTCGGGGGCAATTTTTTTGCGTCCTGGATATTTTCTTATTGGTCCGGGGGGCCAAAAACCGTTTCCTGGAGGGCGAAGTCGAGGGAAAAACGTGCGAAGTCGACGGAAAAACGCCAGCACGGAGAAAATCTATCGTCGGGGATGTGGGCCCAAGAGCCGCGACAGCTTCCGAGGAGCCTCGAAGCCCGAACCGGGAGGGCCCGTCGCGGCGGCACGGCGCCGGCGCCGCCCACAGGTCATGGTCGGCGGCGCGCCAAGGGGGAGTGTTTCAGTGAGGTGCTCGAACTTTGCGCCTCGAGCATCGGTGTTCGAGTCTTTCTGGCCCTCGGGGTCCTCTTCCAAGTCACGGCTGGACGCGACTCGAAAAAATGGTGCGTTTGGACCCGGGAGGGGTCCGAAGGCTTCCTTCGGACCGGATCTGGGTTTGGAGGTACGGCGAGGGGGAAGACAGCAGCCTGTCCGTTGCCTCGAGGATCGGTGTTCGAGGCTTTCTGGCCCTCGGGGTCCTCCTCTAAGTCACGGCTGGACGCGACTCAAAAAAGTTGTGCGTTTGGACCCGGGAGGGGTCCGAAGGCTTCCTTCGGAACGGATTTGGGGGGTTAGGGGTAAGGCGAAGGGGAAGACAGCAGCCTGTCCGTTGTGCCATCACTGTTTCTTATGTTGTGGGAGGGCGGGTGGGAATGGGCATGCCATGCTTGACTCGCTCGAGCTGGCTAGCTTGACCTCACCCCACCCGCACACGCACCCGCACCGGCACCCCCACCCTCACCCCTGCCCCCACCCCCACGCACACACGCACACACGCACACGTGCACACACGCGCACAGACGCGCACACGCGCGCACACGCGCGCGCGAACGCCCACGCACGCGCACACACGCGCACACACGCGCATACACGCGCACACACGCGCACGCACGTGCACACACTCGCACACACGCTCACACACACGCGCACACACTCGCGCACACACGCGCACACACACACACACGCACACACATACAAACCCACACACACACACGCACACACACATGCACACACACACACGCACACACACACACGCACACACGCGCACACAAACACACAAGCACACAAGCACACAAACACACAAACACACAACACACAACACACAAACCCAAAAACCCACAAACACACGAACACACACACAACAACCATACAAGCACACAACACACACACACCCACACCTCACACACACTCGCACACACTCACACACACCCACACACCCACACACACACATTCACTGCCAAAGACCCACACACCCACACCACACACCCACACACCCACACACACACCCATACACAGATATTCACACACACAGACACACAGACAAACGGACGCACACACAGGACACACAGACACACACACACGCACACGCACACGCAAACGTACACACACGCACACACAAAGACACACACAAAGACACACACACACCCATACACACACACACGCACGCACGCACGCACGCACGCACGCACGCACGCACGCACGCACGCACGCACCCACACCCACACCCACGCGCACCCACACCCACGCGCACGCGCACGCGCACGCCCACACCCACACCCACATACGCACATACAGGCACGCACACAAGCACACACGCACACACACACAACACACACGCGCACACACCCACACATGCACACACGCACACACACACACACACGCACACACACGCACACACGCGCACACACGCACGCACGCACACACACACACACGCGCACACACACCCACACACACACACGCACACACACACACACTGTTTGGCGTTAGCGGCCTCGCGCGCAGCGACGAGGCGGAGTCATTAGAAGGACCAAGCGCGCGGACGCTGCTGGGCCCTCAAGAATCGCTTTGTATTCCAATGCACCTACCGCCACACGCACACACACACACACTCACACACGCAGACACAGACACACAGACACACACACACAATCACACAGACACAGACACATAGACACGCATCGGACATTCTGGCAAGGCGTGGAGGAAGAAGCAGTGGGAGGAGAGCAAGGAAAGAGTGAGTGGAAGGAGTGGGGGTCGCGTCGTAGTTCTGTTCGAGAAACCAACAATACGCAATCGGGATACCACTGGAAGATACACCGGCATGTAGACCCTACACACCAACACTGCATGATAAAACACGTAGAGTCCGAGAACTAGGCGCGACACGGGCACGGCACGGCAAATGGGCAAGGCACTGCGGCACGACACCTTCTCTTCACTTTTGGAACTTCGGAACATGTGGTCACGGCATGGCACGGCACCTTTTTCTACATTTCCCTAACTCGGGGATGGATAGACCTCCCTTTAGTAAAACGTGGTTTAGTGAACACGACCTGAGGCCCAAACCTGGCGGGCGCAAGCCTGGAAAATAACGGCCGCGGCGCCCTCTCGAGAACCGAAAACGGACAATTCACTAATCGACGTGTCACTGTTGGGGGTTCTGTCCACCCCCGACCAACAGCGTTTCGCTAGAGGGTTTGAGAACGGTACAACAAATCCGCCGACCCTGTCGGCGTGTGCGAGGGGCTTGGCTGTTCGAGTCGTCGTCTCCGTCGGTCGTCGCCTCCGTCGTCCCCTTTCCCTGCAGCTTCCTTCTCAAGCTCGTGAGCGAGAGAAAAATCTAGCAGTGTCGTAATCGAGTCGAAGGGAAGCCCCTTCCTTTCGATCCCTTCCCCAAAGGGGGGGGTCCCGGGGGGGGTGGGGGGGGGTCCCGGGAAGGTGGGGGGGCAGATTCGTTTTCCCTCGGGCGGCCTAGAAACTTCGAAAACACTCCAAATGAGGTCCGAATGCCCAAGATGGCCCCCGAGACGGACCAAGAGGGCCCCGAGTCGCCCAAAGATCGGCCGAAAACGCCCACGATAGCCCGAAGATCGTCCAAGAAGCCTCCAAGACGTCCCAGGCCCCCTCCAAGAGACCCCCAGGAAGCCCCAAGAGGCCCCCACGAGGCTTCCAAGCGGCCCCTGAGAGCTTCCCAAGAGGCCCACAAACTACCCCCAAGAGGCCCCCAAGAGCGCTCGTCGTCGTCGTCGTCGTCGTCGCCATTCAGGGTCGGCGGCGCCGGCCGTAAGGCCTTCGCAATCGTAGACCGTGCCATGGCGCCAGTGCCGGCTACATTTTCGGCCTGGACGGCCACGACCACCCTGCAGAGAAGATATACTGCGGTGCGCATCGCCGTGCTCTCGCCCGTCCAGGCTGCACTTGTTGCTGCTACAGTCGAGGCGTTGACCTAAGGAACCCTAAATAAGGAACGAGGCCCCTGTTTTGCATAAGTTAAACTTCGATTTCCGATCGAAAACATAAGGAAAATCTGAGGCAAGCTGCGAAACAATTAAGGAACACCGAGCCCCTCCCCAACGCAAAAGGTTCCTTCTTCAACGCCCCGACTGTATCAGGGCGTCTTGCTGGGGCATCCTGGGTTTCAGGAGCACGCGGGGGCACGGCAGGGCACCCTGGCTGCGTTCTGCGTCTCAGAACCTTTCTACGTCGCAGCACGACAGAGGCGATCCGCACGCGCGCCCGTGCGAGACCGGGGCGCGGTGTCGCGAATCAGCCCGCATGCAGGAGGGGGGAGAGAGGAGGTTTCAGAAACGCGCTGGCACGGCACGGCACGGCACGGCAATCGGGCTGCACGTTCTTGATTAAGACAAGCGTGCTCTTTTCAATGTGGGTGAGGCCCTTTACAAGACAGACTGCCCAGGGACAACAATAAACACGCACATGTGAACATCGTTCGAGACACAAGCGGGATAACATCGAACATCAATCCGGACACCATGTAAAACTCGTCGGGGTACATACAGGCCAGGTCATACCAAGCGGTGCGCCATCTCGACGTCACGACGAGCTATCCCAGACACCCCATGTCCCGACGCCCGACGGGAGCAGGAAAGGGACACCATGGCCACGCAGTCACGCCACACACGCGCACGACGTCGCACGCACGTCGCACAACTACAAGATGCTGCCCTGCTGGGGTGCTGCTCCCCCGCAGCCCCCCCACGGATGCGGACAGGACGGAGGGGCTTGCTCTAGACTCGAACGCTGGCCGCCAAGACACGACCCCGCCGCCCGCGCAGGCCCCCGAGACGCTGCGCTCGGGTCCCTGGAGCACCCCGTCGCCCCCCCCCCCGTGGGCGGGCCTCCCCGGCCAAAAGCCTCGCCTGGCGCCTCCCCGCCGTGAGGGGAAGGGAGGCAGGCAGCACTCCTCTGTCGCGGATCCACCGAGCGCACAAGAAGGGGCCGGATCTGGACACGAGGCAGCACATCAGCAACTGGGACAAAGGGCAAAGGAAGGAGGGCAGCCGCGAAGAGAGGGGACCGCGGGGACGGCACTCTGGACAGGATGAACTAGGACGCATGTTGCATGAATGCAAACGACGTCTGCTCGTCCCGAACCTGACGGCACGCGTGCACAAAGGCGGCCCGAGACGCTTCGAGAGGCCCCCATCCTGACGGCCCACCGCCGCTCGTCGCCTCAGTCACTTGAATGGCCCTACGATGCTGCCACGGTGAGCCAAGAGGCGCCCAGCGCGACCCCAGACGGCCCAAGAGGGCTTAAGTTGGTGTCAACATGGCCCAACAGGAGCCCAAGACGGCCACCCAAAGGCCCCCACGGGGCCTTCTGGGCGGCTCCTGACGCCCCACGTGGGCTCGAAGAGGACCCCAGGCGGCCTAGACTGTAGATAAGTTCTCGATTGTCTCAAATTGTGGTTTACAGATTCCAAGCTTTCATGATGAGGTTCCAAGCTGGCTTCGGAGGGACCAAATACTACCAAACAACGATTCCCAGGAGGGCTCCAACATTACTCCAAGACTGCCTGGAATGGCTGTAAGAGCACACCAAAACAACCTAAGGGTGCTCCCGGAGGGCTCGGCTGGCCTGAGCGAACTTCAAGACGGCCCCAAGTGACCCCCTAGACGACGAAGGAGGCCTCCAAGACAGACCAAGAAGAGCCCCAAACAAACCCAAGACCGGCCAAACACTGTCCACAAACGCCCCGGAAGGCCCCCAAGAGTCTCCAGAGGGCCTGGGCCCCAAATTCTTAAATCTCCTGGGGCTTTCGCATGCCCCCTGGGGCTTCTCGCGTGCCCCCTCGGCTCCCCCGCACATTGTCGCGTGATTCTCTCGGGCCCAAGAGCGCCCCAAGAGGGGCCGAGAGGGCCCCACGAGGCCCCGAAAACGGTCCAAGAGGGCCAGGAGTCGCCGAGAGATCGCTCCAAGACGCCACATGAGGCATCTGAGAGGCCTTCCAAAGAGGACCCCACGAGGCAACACTCATTGATTGTCCGGAAATTTTTGGAACAACTTGGCGTTCTCGCTTTTTCTGTTTTTCCGACCCGCCAAGACGGTCCAAGGCCCCTAATACCATCCAAAGACGGCCCAACATGTCTCCATCAGGGCCATAAGACGGCCTAAAAGCGCCCCAATACGGCCCAAGAGGTGCCCAAGACGGCCTGAGACCGCCCCAAGACGGACACGGCCCCGAAAGGGGCCCAAGAGAAAAAACACTAATAAAACCTCTTAGCCCTCCGTCCCAAGCGGCCCCCAGGAGGCCCCAGGAGGCCCCAAGAGGCGCCCAAGAGGCCCCCGAGAGGCCCCGAAACTCCCTTAAGAGGCCCGCAAGAAGCCCCAAGCGGCGCCAAAACGGCTCCCACCGAACACTCCAAACTGCCTCTAAGGGGCCCCCGCGAAGCCTCCCACGAGATCCCAACGAGCATCTAATATGCTTCATACCCAAAACCCAGGCACGGTGGCGGGATGGGCCGAAAACCATTCGATCATCTTCTTCATGTTAGTACACCTCACTCCCCAAGCAGTGTTTGCAGTGTGATGCTAATTCTCTCGCCGTAAAGAATTGGCCGGATGTTCTACATGTTCGCCTTGCCACCGCCCGTGCGCTGCCTGGAAGTTCCGGGGTTTCGCCCGGTCGGTGCCCGTGGGCGCCTCGTGCACTGGCTGGCGCTTGAGTTGCATGACGTCAGCTGGGCACTAGATATTCCCGTTTGTTCAAATTAAATTCTACCGCCTCCTTCGACTTCCCACTTGGATGGTGCAGTCTACACATGATATTGCACCATCGTTGATTCGAACCTTGAAATCGTACCACCCCTGGAGTGCCTCTTTCGACCCCCCATCATCCGCGCCAACTAGTTCTATGCGCGCGCACTCGCTTATTCCAAATCATCCATTGTCAAATTTCAAACATCGCTCGCAACAGGTGAGACGACGTCCCCACGCGCGCGGCGTCGCGCGCATGCCGGAATCCTTCAAACACCGGGTGCTTCGTGAGGATTTCAAGATCGAGGTATCCGAAAACATATCAGAAAACATTTGTTTTGCAACGTGGCGTTTCCCAGAAAACCTGCGCGCACGCTCTTGCGAATTATTAAGGGAACCATCGGTTTTCACCATCTCCCCCAAATCCGACCAAACAGGCCTCTCGCGCGCGCATGTCGGGATCATTCTAAAGCCCTTGTGAACTTGTTTGGAGGGGGTGCGCGATCCCTGTCAAATAACGCCATGCGGGCCATTCGCGCGCGTCGGCCTCGCGCGCATGTCGAAATCATTCCAAAACCCTCCTTGCAGACGGACACCATCGTCATCGGAATGACCAGCATCGGTGTCGTCATTGGCCTTGCCGTCGTCATCGTCATCATCGTCACCATCATCGATACCATCATCATCGTTTCCGCCTTTGTTGCCGTCGCCACGATACTGCGCCCGCCCAGGTCGCCGACTCACAGTGAAGTGCCCGCGCGCCAGCGGGGCCTGTGGGACGCGCTGGGAAGTTCCAATCGGTGAGCGCCCCCTCTGCCGCGTCGGTTGTGCCAAACTACGTAGCCGCTGTGCGCGCGAGCATGCGCGCGCCAGCGAGGCCGCAGGGATGCGCCTGCCAGCGCTAACCACTCATCGTGATAATCGCCGCCGCTTGAGTTTTGCAAGCCGAATGGCGGGTAGGTGGGTGGGATGATTGCGCGAGCTGCGGGGTTGACAAGTCAAAGTTCTTCAACATTAATTCTCCGGTCCAGAAATTTAATCTCTCCCCCCCCGCCGTTATCCCCCCCTTTCGGGTACGTAAATCATATATAATTCTGACCACATGTCCATCCTAAATATGAATTTACACGATCCCAGGGGGGCAGGTTTCGCTTCCCCTGAGGTTCCCAGCGGGGACATTCTTTGTTCTAACATAGAACTTTCTCACGAATCCCTTTCCAAAAAATTTGACGAAGTGCACACGCGCGCGTCGTCGCGCGCGCATGCCGAAATCCCTCAAAAACCTTCGGTGTCGGAAGGATTTCGCAATCGAGTTCCCAAAACACATACAAAAACATAGGGTTTCGCAACACTGATTTGTTAAAAAAACTTACGCGCGAGCTCTCGCGGAATCTTGAGAAAACCATAGGCTTTTCAAGATTTTCATTAATGCTACCGAGCGGGCTTCGCGCGAACGCATGTCGAAATCTGTCGAACGCCCTCGCGCGTGTGCCGTCGCGAGAATCCTCTGGAAAAAAAAAAACGAAGTGCAGACGCGCGCGTCGTCGCGCGCGTATGCCACAATCCGTTAAAACCTATCGGTTCCGGAAGGATTTCACCATCGCGTGTCCAAAAAACATACAAAAACACTAGGTTTCGCAACACGGGTTTTCAACAAAAGCGTGCGCGCGCGCTCTTGCGTCGTCGTCGTCGTCGTCGTCGCCGTCCTCCCTCCTCCCGCGTCGTCGTCGTCGTCGTCGCCTACGTCGTCCTCTGTCTTTCCTCGTGTTCGTCGTCGTCGTCCTCTTTGGCGTCGTGGTCGTTTCCGTCGTCGTTGTCGCCGTGGTCGTCCTTCCTCCTCCTCCCTCGTCGTCGTCGTCGTCCGTCGTCGGCGTCTCGTCGTCCCTCCTATTTCGTCGCCGTCGTCGTCGTCGTCGTCGTCGTCGCTGTCGTCGTCTTCGTCGTCTTCCTCCTCCCTCGTCGTTGTCGTCGTCGGCGTCGCCGACTTCCTCCTTCTTCGTCGTTCGCGTCGTCGCCGTCCTCCTGCCTCCCTCGTCGTTATCTGTCGTTCTCGTCGTCTTCGTCGTCGTCGTCGGCGTCGGCGTCGTCGTCTTCGTCGTCGTACGTCGACGTCGGCGTCGTCGTCGTCGCCGCCGTCGCGTCGTCGTCGTAGTCGTCGGCGTCGTTGACGTCGTCGTCGTCGTCGTCGTCGTCGTCGTCGGTGTCGTCGTTATCGTCTTCGTCGGCGTCGTCATCGTCGTCGTCGTTGTCATCGTCGTCGTCGTCGTCGTCGGCGTCGGCGTCGTCGTCGTCGTCGTCGTTGTCGTCGTCGGTGTCGTCGTCGTCGTCGTCGTCCTCGTCGTCGTCGGCGTCGTCGTAGTCGTTGGAGACGTCGTCGGTGTCGTCGTAGTCGTTGTCGGCGGCGTCGTCGTCGTCGTTGTCGCTGTTGTTGTCGGCGTCGCTGTCGCTGCCAAGTGCCACCTGGTACCCACCGTCACGGTCTTAAGAGATTTTGCAAACCAAGTTGCGGGTGGGTGGGTGGGATGTTTGCGCGAGCAATGGAGTGGATCACTCACTGCGAACAGAAACTAATTCCCCTTTCTAAAAACAAAATAGACTCTACCCCCCCCGGCGTTATCCGCCCCCCTCTCGGGTACGTAAATCATATACGATTCTGACCACATGTCCATCCTAAATATGAATTTACACGATCCCAAGGGAACCGGGATCGGTTCCCCTGAGGTTCCCTTGTGAAAAAACAGTATGCGGTGACATTTTTTGTTCTAACATCGCACTTTCTCACGAATCCCTTTCCAAAAATTGGACGAAGTGCACGCGCGCGCGTCGTCGCGCGCGCATGCCGGAATCCTTCAAAAACCTTCGGTGTCGGAAGGATTTCGCAATCGAGTTTCCAAAACACATACGAAAACACAGGGTTTCGCAACACTGATGTGCTTAAAAAGCTTACGCGCGAGCTCTTGCGAAAGCTTACGAATACCTTTTTTTGCTGTAACAAAAAACGGAAACATATTTTCTCACAACATGCTACCAAACGGGCTTCGCGCGCGCATGTCGGAATCTGTCGAACGCCCTTGCGCGTGTGCTGTCGCGAGAATTCTCTGCAACAAATGGGACGAAATGCAGACGCGCGCGTCGTCGCGCGCGTACGCCGAAATCCTTCAAAAACCATCGGTTTCGGAAGGATTTCAAAATCGTGTCCAAAAAACATACAAAAACACTAGGTTTCGCAACACGGATTTTCAACAAAAGCGTGCGTGCGCGCTCTTGCGTCGTCGTCGTCGTCGTCGCCGTCCTCCCTTCTCCCGCTTCGTCGTTGTCGTCGTCGCCTACGTCGTCCTCTGTCTTTCCTCGTGTTCGTCATCGTCGTCCTCTTTGGCGTCGTGGTCGTTTCCGTCGTCGTTGTCGCCGTGGTCGACCTTGCTCCTCTCGTCGTCGTCGTCGTCGTCGTCGTCTGTCGTCGGCGTCTCGTCGTCTTCCTTCCTATTTCGTCGCCGTCGTCGTCGTCGTCGTCGTCGTCGTCGTCGTCGTCGTCGTCATCTTCCCTCCTCTCTCGTCGTTGTCGTCGTCGGCGTCGCCGTCTTCCCTCCTCCTTCGTCGTTCGCGTCGTCGCCGTCCTCCCTTCTCCCTCATCGTTGTCGTCGTTGTCGCCGTCGCCGTCCTGCCTCCTCCCTCGTCGTCGTCGTCGTCTTCGTTGGCGACGTCGTCGTCGTCGTCGTCGTCATCGTCGTCATCGTCGTCTGCGTCGTCGTCATCGTCGTCGTCGGCGTCGTCGTCGTCGTTGGCGTCGTCGTCGTCGTCGTCGTCGGCATCGGCGTCGTCGTCGAAGTCGTCGTCGTCGTCGTCGTCGAAGTCGTCGGAGTCGCTGTCGGTGTCGTCGTAGTCGTGGTAATCGTCGTCAGCGTCGTAGTCGTCGTTGTCGCTGTCGCTGTCGCTGTCGGTGTCGTTGCCAAGTGCCATTTGGTACCTACCGTCACGGTATTACGTAAGAGGTCTTTCGACCAAGTTGAGGGTGGGAGGGTGGGATGTTTGCACGAGCAGTGGAGGGGACAGCTTCAAGACAGTCAAAGTGGATTTCACCATACAGATTTCACCACCTGCACTGCACCCAATGTATTGCATTGCGCCAGCTGCTACAGAGCACCGCGGCACGCTGCACAACCTTCTGCGACAAGCGAGCGAAGGCACTCTACACTACACATCATGTGAATGATATTGCTTGTACGTGACTAGTACAATGATGGCAATGATGGCTGCCAATCGCACGCGACAGAAGCACAGTGTTGCTATTGCTGCGTGTGGCTGGGTGGATCCAAAGCTGGCTCGCTTGCTCGTTTGCTGGCTGGCTGGCTGGCCGCCTGTCAGCGGATCCTCCAAGAATCTTCCAGAAGCGTGGAGGCGTTCGTGAAGGACTGCGCCGAGGAGGCTTAAGACCCTGGAGGGTTCTTCATGTGATGAGGACGGAGCTGATCTCCATGGCACCGCCTCAATTGGCGTTCCACTGGCTTCGAGACCTGGGTTTCTCATCTAGGGGTTCCCCACACAGTGCCCTCACCGTGGTCTGCACTCGCCCCCCTTCCCCGGCCCGCCCCCTCCTCCCCCCATTTTCCCACTCCTCCCTTCCCCTCCTTCGCCGCCCCTCCTCCGCCTTCCTCCTCCGCTCCCTCCTCGCCCCTCCCTCCCTCCTCGCCCTCATTCTCCCCGCCCCTCGCCCCCCCCCCCCTCTCGTCCGACCCCCATTCTCTGCCCGCGCGCTGCCGCGGAGCCCCGCTCACGAGGCAACCTGCGCCCTCGCGAGCGCCTCCTGGGCGAGCGCGGCAGCGAACGCTGCGGCCGGGGCGGCTCGGCGCGGCGCACATGTACACGCAGAGCGCTCCGCAGATCAGCGGACCGTTCTATCTATGTATCCAATGATCATTTCCGGCGAGAAGCATATCTGGGGTCCAGCAGCTCTGTAGTCGACCTCCTGCTCGGCAGATGAAGGCAAGCTCGGATGAGGATGGACCGTGGCATGTCTGGAAGAGGTGTCGGGAGGAGGAGGAAGGGGAGGAGGAGGAGGAGGAGGAGAAGGAGGAGGGGGATGAGGAGGAGAATGAGGAGGGGGAGGAGGGGGAGCAGGAGGAGGAGGAGGAGGAGGAGGAGGAGGAGGGGGAAGAGAGGAAGGAGGAGGAGGAGGGTAGGAGGAGGAGGAGGGAGGTAGGAGGTGGTATATACAGGTCAAGATAGTACACTCAGATTCAGGGAGGAGGAGTGGAGGTGGGGGAGGGAGGTAGGAGGACAGGCCAGGAAAGTAATAGGAGGGGGAGGATGGGGGGGAGGAAGGGCGAGGAGGAGGGGGGGAGGGAGGTAAGGGAGGAGGGTAGGGGAGGTAGGGGAGGAGGAGGGAGGGGAGGAAGGAAGGAGGAGGAGGGAGGTCAGCTAGGAGGTGGAGGAGGGAGGGGGAGAAGGAGGCGGGGAGGGGAGGAGGGGGAGGGAGGGAGGTGTAGGCAGGAGGGGAGGGAGCGGGAGCGGGCAGGTGGGAGGAGGAGGAGGAGGGCGCCGTGGCCATTCCAGGACTCTCTGAGGGCCTCCCGCAGCGCTCCGGCGCCGCGGCCGTTCCAGAACGCGGGCCCTGCGCGTCACCCACTCCGGGGGCCCACAAAGGTGTCAACTCATGCATTGCGAGGAACACCAAAGGGAAACCACCTGCCCGAGCCCCCATACAGGGAGACGGCGAGACGCGGCGGGTACTCTAGCAGTCCTGGGTGGTCACAAGAGAAATAGCGGTCGCATCGACGAAAACGGATGGTCACATCAGGAACGGTCACATTAAGAAAAAAAATCGTGAGCACACGGACACAAAACAGCGGTCACGCACAAAAAGTGGCCACATCGACACGCAACAACGGTGACAGTCACGTCAATCGCGATCACATTCGCCCGCGCAGTCTCTTTCTTGGGAAATTGGAAACAGGGGCGCGCTCTCTCGGCATTCACTTCGACCCCCATGTCCCCAAGTCCTGCGGGCCAGTCTGGCGGCTATGTTGTCGCCGTCGACGCCCCGTCGCCGCCTGGTCGCCGCCCGTCGTCTGGTCCTGCGGGCCCGTGTGGCGGCCATGTTGTCGCCGTCGCCTCCCCGCCGCCGCCTAAATTGCACAACGTGGGTCGCACCGCATAGATCCCCCTCGCAGCAAAAATCGGTTATAGCCCCCCCAGGGTTATCATTACCGTTCGGGGGTGTGCAATTTACATATGCTTCTGCGTCATCGCTCATCCGAAATCTGAGCTCTACCGTATCACCCAGGCTGGCATCGACTGCCCCCCCCCCCCATATCTGACAAAGCACACAATGCGCGCGTCTTCGTGAATCACAAAACATAAATTTCCAGTCATCCCTCGCCACATACGACACGATGTTCACACGCGCGCGGAGTCGCGCGCGCATGCCGAAATCCTTACATCAACCATGATATTCGCAAGGGTTTCAAGATCGTGGGCTCCGATGACACGTGAACGACCCATGGTTGCGCGATTTGGTTTTTCCAAAAAACACTGCGCGGTTATGCCAATTCTTGAAAAAAAAACAGTGCTTCTCCAACATTTTCACCAACAGCTACAAAACGGGCCACTCCAGCGCGCGTGTCGGAATCATTCGAACGCCCTTGCGCGCGTGCTGGGGGGAGGCGCGATCCCTGTCAAATAGTTCGCGGCGGGCCAGTCGCGCCCGTCGGCCGCACGTGCATGCTAAAATCCTTCCACAACCTTCATCACCGACGCGTGGACACCATCATCGCCATCGGCGTGATCAACATCGGTACCGCGATTGGCCTTGCAATCGTCATCGCCATCGTCGTCAACAACATCGTTCGTGTCATCATTGTGTCCGCCGTTGTCGGCGTCGCCATGATGTCGCGCCCGCCCGGATCACCACTTGGCGCTGAAGTGCCCGCGGCGCGTCAGCGCGGCCTGCGAGACGCGCTGAAACACCCAGCGGTCAGCGCCACCGCGGCCGCGCCGGTCGCGCCAGATTAGCTGGCCGCTCTGCGCTCGAGCCTGCGCGCGTTAGAGCGGCCGCAGAGGTGCGCCAGCTAACGCCAAGCAGTCATCGCAATCGCCGCCGCATGGATTGTGCAAACCAAATTGCGGGTGGGCGGGTGGGATTGTTGCGTGAGCAGTGGAGTTGATGATATCAAGTTCGGCGGGGTGAATTACGCCACGTAGAATGCACCGCATAGGTTGCACCACGTAGATTGCACAAGCTTGACTGCACCACGTATGCTGCACCAATGGGTTGCGCCGCGTACAATGCACTAAGTGGATTAAAACAAATATACGGCATCACGTAGATGGCGCAACATAGATTCTCCGTTCTAAATAGAGAATGGACTCTACACCCCTCGCCCGGGATCATCCCACCCCCTTTTCTCGTATTGGAATTTACACACGAATTCGTCCCATTCGAGCCAAGCCGGCATCGTCCCCCTCCCGCCAACGTCTGCGAACAACTACTATGCGCGCGAATTCGTTTAGAACAAATCATAAGTTTTTTTGTTTTAAAAAGCCGTGTCAAAAATGAGACGAAACGCGAGCGCGCGTTGTCGCGCGCGCGTGCCGAAATCCTTCCGGAACCTTCGGTTTCGCAAGGACTTCGAAATCGAGTGTCCACGCGCATATATATATATATATATATATATATGTATATAGATATATATAAATCTATACATACGGCGCGGCCGCAGACATGGACCAGCCAACGTCAAGCACTCATCGCAATCGCCAGCGCGTGGGTTCTGCAAACCAAGTTGCGGATGGGTGGGCGGGTTGACTGCGCAGGCAGTGGGGGTGGTCAAGCGAGGTGCAGTGTAGTCACTTTCGCCACTTAGCTTGCGCCACGTCGGTTGCACTGTATATATTTGCGCACCACGTAGATGCCTCTTTCTTATTATGAGTATCCCCCACCGTGCCGCTGGGCACGGACTGGGCGCGTCCGCAAATCCTGGGCCCAATCCTCTGAGCCGCACTCCTCGTGGCGGGATGGGCCGAAGACCATTCGATCATCTTCTTCATGTTAGTGCACCTCACTCCCCAAGCAGTGCTTCCAGTCTAATTCTCTCGCTGTAAAGAATTGGCCAGACGTTCCAAATGTTCGCCTTGCCACCGCCCGTGCGCTGCCTGGAAGTTCCGGGGTTTCGCCCGGTCGGTGCCCGTGGGCGCCTCGTGCACTGGCTGGCGCTTCGGTTGCATGACGTAGACTGGGCACTAAATTTTCTCCTTTCTTTTTTCCGGATTAAACTTTACCGCCCCCCTCGAGCCCACCATGGGCTGGTGCAACCTCTACGTGATATTGAACCATCGTTAATTCTCCTTCCTAAAAAGAAAATAGACTCTACCCCCCCCCGGACTTATCGTTTCCCTCTTCGGGTATGTCAAGCATATATGATTCTGACCACTCGCCCATCCTAAATGCGAAATCATATCATCCCAGCCAGGCCGGCCCCTTTCCCTGAGGTTCCCTTGTAAAACATCCCGGCAAAGCAACGTAACAGCGATGTGGAAGAGCATATCTGGAAGCATTCAACTTCAGATCCATGTAGGATTCCTGTTGTAGAACGAACGAGACACTGCTATGAATGGATTTTGGTTCGAACGACTCACTGCTGTCGATAACTGTATATCCAAACGAGACACTGCTATCAATGGATTTACGTTCAAACGAGACACTGCCATCCATGGATCCAGCCCCAAACGAGACGCTGCTATCAATGGAATTAGCCTCAAATTAGACACCGCGATCGCTGGATTTATCTCTGAACGAGACACTGCGATCAATGGATTTAGTTTCGAACGACTCACTGCTTTCGAGAACTGTACCTCCAAACGAGACACTGCTATCAATGGATTTAATTCCAAGCGAGACACTGCCATCAATGGATGTAGCCCCGAAGGAGACACTGCTACTGATGGATTTAGCCCCAAATGAGACACTGCGGTCACTGGATGTATCTCCCAACGAGACACTGCTATCCCATGGGCTAGTGTCGAACGACTCACTGCTTTCGAGAACTGCATCTCCAAACGAGACACTGCTATCAGTGAAACACATGCGCGCATGGACCTGCAGGCACATGTTTCTGCATCGCGGAGGCTACAGTCCACGGCATGTTGATGAGCACCGCTCACAGCATGCGAAGCAGCAGCGCTGTCACAGTGACGAAACAATAAAGATTGCAGGTGGCTGAAAGGCACCGCCGTGCTCACTGCCAAGATGCCACCACATCTCCCTGCCCTGCAACTCGAAGAGGGAACGCCTGTGCGCTGCGTGAACGTGCAACCTGCTGCACTAAGACCTCAGCATGCTGAGGCGCAACGCTGGTGCGGAGGTCCCTCGCGCGGCGTCTCGCCCACGCACTGCGCATTCACAAGGGATCTCCTTCGTTAACTGAATGGGCTGGGCATCCAAGTATTTCAGCGGAGAGGTGATTTGCGCCAAAGCGCTGACACCAGAAGTGGTGATCTTCGCGCAATCCAGCAACTTCAAGATCGATAAACTAGAGCTGTGATGCGTAAAAGATTGCGCCGTTGCATCAGTCAGCTGACAGCGCAAGCTTGCATCTGGCTCTTTCAGCGATGGGCAACCGATAGCCGCTGCTTGTATGGCTGCGTCGGTCAGAGACTCCAGCCCACACAGCTCAAGGATTCCAATGTGCGGGCACTGCTGCGCAAGGGCACAGATGGCGGTGTCGGTAACTTTTGGCCTCGGCAGACGGTCTGTGCATGGCGAGGAACTCCAGGCGATCAATGAACGCAACCGTGGACAACCCTGCGCAACTGCGAGGGAAGCCGCATTTGTCAGATTTGCACATTCGTCCACACTCAATTCTTCTATTCGGGCGCACCTTTGCGCCACCGCTTGCATGGCAACATCACCAATGCCACTATCTTGGACGTCGAGGCTCTCCAGGAGAGGGCAGGCTTGACTCGCAATTTGCAGCGCGCCATCGTTGATGTCGTTGCCCCAAAGGTCTAGTCGCAACAATTGAGGGCAAGCTCTCGCATTTGCTCTGACAGCATAATGTAAGCTCCTTCCATCGAAGAGAGCGCTCTGAATTCAATCAGATTAGGGCATGCCTTGGCTAGCAGCGCCAACTTCGTAGTTGTGCGAGCATGAATCATACCGCCTTCTGAATCACGATTGAAACTCAAGCTGCGCGCTGTGCTCGGACTGTTTTTCATCATTATGTCACGAGCAAAGCAAAGTTCATCCTCGTCCACGCCATTGACGGCGACTGCATCTGCACAGTGAGTTTCTATGAGCTCCCAGAAGTCATCCGATATCTGTTTCTTGTGAGCAGCGATTCTCTGTGCCAGCCGGTGCTCGCGACGCCGGAGCCCGGCGGTCGGCTTTCTTATTTGATGCGGGAGGCGTCCGAAGTACAACGCATCTTTCAATAGCTTTTCCACCGCAGGCTCATGCTGCCCGATGTCGCCCCGCAACTTGGACCAGCGCACGATGTCTCTGCTAACCTTAGGATAATAGCCGAGCTCTTTAGCTGCTTGTATAAGAGCAGCGCTTTTTGCGCGCAGTGCTGCGGGGTCTACTTTTGGAAGCAAGTAATCAGATCAGGGTCGCTGGCCTCCGCGACGAGCTGCTCGTCGTCAGCAGGCTGAGAGGCACCGCCAAGGGCCCGCAATTCATGCAACACGTCTTTGGGGATGCTGTCCCGGTGGTTTGAGAAACGTCTAGCCAAGTTGTTTTCGGCCCGCTCTTCTTCGGATGTTCCTTTGTTTTGTTTTGGTACCCGGCCGAACTCCCGAATCGCATTTGCGACCTCTTGCACGGCGCGCGACTCTGAGGACAAAGCAGCGCCAAGGGTCCGCAATTCCTGCAAAACGTCTTTCGGGATGCTGTCGCAATGGTCCGAGAAACGTTTGGCCAACTTGTTTTCGGCCCGTTCTTGTTCGGACGTTCCTTTCTTTCGCTTCGGTAACCGGCCGAACTGCTTCACGTCCCCGACGAGCGTTTGCAGAGGACCGCTCAATGCAGCACGCTGAGGAACACCGCTGTTCAATGCAGCAGGCTGAGGAGCACCGCTGTTCAATGCAGCAGGCTGAGGAGCACCACTGTTCAATGCAGCAGGCTGAGGAGCACCGCCGCTAGACTGAGAACAACCAGCATGTCCTGGCATTAAGGTGCGCGGTAGGCGCTGCGCAGTTCCTTGGAAAGGAAACCTTCGAAAGCAGGGCTCTAGCCAAAAAGGCTACGGGGATGATGCTGATGATGGTGATGCTGATGCTGATGATGAGGATAGTAGCAGCAGCAGCACCAGTAGCAGCAGCAGTTGCTTGTGTCTGTGACTGGTTGTACAGGGAGCCGTATATGGGGGCCGTACAGGGAGCCATACAAGGAGCCAGTCACAGGCACAAGGCACAGGCGACCAGTCACGTAGATGTATATGTGTACGTGCATGTACATGTTACATGTATATGCAAATGTGTTCGGTCTGCCTTCAGCCTCGGCCTCAGCCTCAGCCTGCCTCAGCCTCAGCCTGCATCAGCCTCAGCCTCAGCCCCAGCCTGCCTCAACATCAGCCTGCCTCAACGTCTGCCTCAGCCTGCTTCAGCCTCAGCCTCAACGTCTGCCTCAGCCTCAGCCTGCCTCAGCCTCAGCCTCATCCTGCCTCAGCATCAGCCTGCCTCAACCTCAGCCTCAGCCTGCCTCAGCCTCAGCCTCAGCCTGCTTCAGCCTCAGCCTCAGTCTGCCTTCGGCCTCGGTCTCAGCCTCAGCCTGCCTCAGCCTGCCTCAGCCTCAGCCTCAGCCTGCCTCAGCCTCAGCCTCCCTCGGCCTCAGCCCCAGCCTGCCTCAGCCTCAGCATTCTGAGCCTCAGCAACAGCATTCAACATGTGGCCCGGGAATGGAGTTCTGGGAACTCGAAGAACACGAAGTGGGTTACAGCTGGCTCCGGGCATTCAAGATGTGGCCCGGGAGTGGAATTCTGGGAACTCGACGAGCACGAGTGGCCTACAGCTGGCTCCGGGCATTCAAAATGTGGCCCGGGAATAAAGTTCTGGGAACTCGACGAGCACGAAGTGGCCTACAGTTGGCTCCGGGCATTCAGAATGTGGCCCGGGAGTGGAGTTCTGGGAACACGAAGAGCACGAAGTGGCCTACAGCTGGCTCTGGGCATTCAAAATGTGACCCGGGAATGGAATTCCGGGGACTCGAAAAGCACGAAGTGGACTACAGTTGGCTCCGGGCCTTCAAAATGTGGCCCGGGAGTGGAGTTCTGGGGGCTCGAAGGCCACGAAGTGTGCAACTGTTTGATTAAAACGAGCCCGGTCCTCTTCGGGCTCCGCTCGATCGGCTGCTCCCGGATCCTGCCCCGACCCTTCTGGGGGGTCGAGATGCTCTCTTTTGACCCCGCTAGAAACCTATCAGTCTTCGCTGTTAGGTAAAAACACTATGCGGTGGTTTTTTGCTCTAACGTAGCACTTTTTCTGGAATCCTTTGCAAAAAACTGGACGAAGTGCGCGCGCGCGTCGTCGCGCGCGCATGCCGAAATCCTTCAAGTATCCCGGCAAAGCAACCTAACAACGATGTGTAGAAGCATAGCTGGAAACGCTGCCTGTGGTATTCATGTAAGAATGCTTTCGCAGTGGCAGTCGCAGTGGCAACATCAGGGGCTACGCCTGGCATGCACCTTCGGGTGGCGGCCGAGGTCTCGCACTTGCTGCGTGAGCTCCTCGGTCTTGTCTCGCTTTTGCTGCGTGATCTCCTCGGTCTTCTGCTTCCGCTTGAGCTCCTCGGTCTCCGTCTGCTGATCCGCGCGGCCCAGGGCCCGCAGTTCATGCAACATGTCTTTGGGGATGCGGTCGCGATGGTCCGAGAAACGTTTGGCCAACTTGTTTTCGGCCCGTTTTTGTTCGGACGTTCCTTTATTTCGCTTCGGTATCCGCCCGAACTGCTTCACGTGCTCGACGAGCGTTTGCAGAGGACCGTGCAATGCAGCACGCTGAGGAGCACCGCTGTTCAATGCCGCAGGCTGAGGAGCACCGCTGTTCAATGCAGCAGGGTCAGGAGCACCGCCGCCAGACCGAGAACTATCAGCATGTCCTGGCATTAAGGTGTCCAGTAGGCGCTGCGCAGTTCCTTTGAAAGGGAATCTTCGAAAGCAGGGCTGTAGCCAAGAAGGCTACGGGGACGATGGTGATGATGAAGATGATGAGTCTTGGAAATCTGGGAAGTGGAAGAACACGGAGTGGCGTACAGTTGGCTCCGGGCATTCAAAATGTGGCCCGGGAATGAATGGTGTTCTGGGAAATCCAAGAGCACGAAATGGCCTACAGTTGGCTCCGGGCATCCGAAATGTGGCCCGGGAATGGAGTTCTGGGAAGTCGAAGAGCACGAAGTGGCCTACAGTTCGCTCCGGGCATCCAAAATGTGGCCCGGGAATGGAATTCTGGGAGGTCGAAGAGCACGAAGTGTGTGACTGTTTGCTTAAAACGAGCCCGGCCCTCGCCTGTCCGGCTCCCGCCCAAACCCCCCTTGGGGAGTCATCAGATGCTCTCTTTTGACCCTATTAGAAACATATCAGCCTTCGCTGTTAGGTAAAAACCTTCGGTGCCGGAAAGATTTCGCAATCGAGTTTCCCAAAAACATACAAAAACAAAGGGTTTCGCAACACTGATTTACTTAAAAAGCTTCCGCGCGAGCTCTTGCGAAATCTGAAGAAAACCATAGGTTTCAAGATTTTCACAAAATGCTAGCAAACGGGCTTCGCGCGCGAGCATGGCTCGCGGCTCGCGAGAGACGCGTGACCCCTCCGCCGCTTCTTCTTCACTGTACTGTGGAAAATTGCCAGCCTTTTCCTCCGGTGCCCGGGGGTCGCCCCCCCCCCCTCCGAAAATCCCCCCCCCCTGCTGGAATCCCTCCCCCCCCCCCTTCCCTGGCAAAGCCCCTCCCCTCCCCTAGCCCACCCCCCTCCTCCCCCTCGAAAACCGGGGGGGGTCACTACCGGTTCGAACCCCACCCCACCCCCCCTTCGAAAACCGGGGGGGGTCACTACCGGTTCGAACCCCCCCCCCTTCGAAAACCGGAGGGAGGGTCACTACCGGTTCGAATCCCTCCCCACCTCGCCCCACTCACCGCCAGCAAACGACTCCTGGTCCCTACCACCGTCCGCATCACATCCCCCACTGTTGTTCCCAGCGCCACTGTCCTCACCACCACTGTCCCCACTGGTTCCACCACCGTCCCTACTGTCCCCACCAGTGCCCCCACCACTGTCGCACTGTCCCCACTGTCCCCACACTGTTCCCACCACGGTTCCACTCTCCCCATCTCCTCGGCCCCCAACCCACTGCCCGACTATCCCCACTGTCCACGCGTCCCACTGCACTCTCCGCTGTCCCACTGAGCGTCCACTCTTCCACCACTGTACCCACTGTCACACCACTGTCCCTTGTACCTCTGTCCCATTGTCCCACCGCTGTCCTCGCCACCGCCTTCACCACTGTCCCCACCACCATTGTACCCTCCACTGTCCCACCGTTTTCACCTCATTCCCACTGTCCCCACACCACTGTCCCCACCACCGCCGTCCCCGCCACTGTCCACTGTCCCCAGTGTTCCCACCATTGTCCCCACCACTGTCCCCACCACTACCGTCCCCACCACTGTCCCCTGTCTCACAGTCCCCACCTCTGTCCCGCTGTCCCCTCGCCACTGTCCCCACCACCACCGTCCCCACCACTCTCCGCACCCCCACTAGGTTTTCGAGGGGGGGGGGTTCGAACCGGTAGTGACCCCCCCGGTTTTCGGGATTTCGAGGGGGGGGGGTTCGAACTGGTAGTGACCCTCCCCTCCTTTTCATGATAAACTGGGGGGGGGGGAGGGGTTCGAACCAGTAGTGACCCCCCCCGGTTTTCTGGAGGGGGGGGGAGGGGTTCGAACCGGTAGTGACCCCCCCCGGCTTCCCGCCAGCAGCGGTAAAACACGCTCTTTCAAATCTGTCGAACGCCCTTGCGCGTGTGCCGTCGCGAGAATCCTCCGCAAAAAACGGGACGAAAGGCAGACGCGCGCGTCGTCGCGGGCGTATGCCGAAATCCTTCAACACCCATCGGTTTCGGAAGGATTTCAAAATCGTGCGTCCAAAAAACATACAAAAACCCAAGGTTTCGCAACGCGGATTTTCAACAAAAGCGTGCGCGCGCGCTCTTGCGTCGTCGTCGTCGTCGTCGTCGCCGTCCTCCCTCCTCCCGCGTCGTCGTCGTCGTCGTCGTCGTCGCCTACGTCGTCCTCTGTCTTTTCTCGTGTTCGTCGTCGTCGTCCTCTTTGGCGTCGTGGTCGTTTCCGTCGTCGTTGTAGCCGTGGTCGCCCGTCCTCCTCCTCCCACGTCGTCGTCGTCGTCCGTCGTCGGCGTCTCGTAGTCGGTTCTATTTCGTCACCGTCGTCGTCGCCGTTGTCGTCGTCGTCTTCCCTCCTCCCTCGTCGTTGTCGTCGTCGGCGTCGCCGTCCTTCCTCCTTCGTCGTCGTTCGCGTCGTCGCCGTCCTCCCTCCTCCCTCGTCGTTGTCGTCGTTGTCGTCGTTGTCGCCGTCGTCGTCCTTACTCCCTCGTCGTCGCCTTCGTTGGCGTCGTCGTCGTCGTCTTCGTCGGCGTCGGCGTCGTTGTCGTCGTCGAAAGTCGGGCGGAGGACAGTTGTAGTCGTGCTGGGCAGTCGGTGTCGGTGTAGTACGGTCTTTTAAGATGTTTTGCAACAAAGGTGCGGGTGGGTGGGTTTGGGATGTTTTGCGCGAGCAGTGGAGAGGACAGCTTTCAAGTTGAGCAGTGATTGGATTTCTCCTTCCAAAAAGAGAATAGGACTCTACCCCCCCCGGACGTAACGCTTCCCCCTGGGATAATCTAATTTCGCATATATATACTTATATATATATATATGTATATGTGTATATATATATATATATATATTCTGCACACTCGTCCATCCTACATATGAAATCGTACCATCCCAGGCAGGCCGGTTTCCCCCCTCCTGAGGGCCCCTTGTAAAACAAAAACACTATGCGGTGACATTTTTTGCTTTAACATAGCACTTTTTCGCGAACCCCTTGCAACAAATGGGGCGAAGTGCGCACGCGCGCGTCGTCGCGCGCATATGCCGAAATCCTTCAAAAACCTTCGGTGCCGGAAAGATTTCGCAATCGAGTTTCCAAAAAACATACAAAAACACATGGTTTCGCAACACTGGTTTGCTAAAAAGCTTCCGCGCGAGCTCTTGCGAAATCTCAAGAAAACCATAGGTTTCCCAAGATTTTCACAAAATGCTACCAAACGGGCTTCGCGCGCGCATGTCGAAATCTGTCGAACGCCCTTGCGCGTGTGCCGTAGCGAGAATCCTCTGCAAAGAACGGGACGAAGTGCAGACGCGTGCGTTGTCGCGCCCGTACGCCGAAATCCTTCAACACCCATCGGTTTCGGAAGGATTTCGAAATCGCGCGTCCAAAAAACTACAAAAGCCAAGGTTTCGCAACGCGGATTTTCAACAAAAGCGTGCGCGCGCGCTCTTGCGTCGTCGTCGTCGTCGTCGCCGTCCTCCCTCCTCCCGCGTCGTCGTTGTCGTCGTCGCCTACGTCGTCCTCTGTCTTTCCTCGTGTTCGTCGTCGTCGTCCTCGTTGGCGTCGTGGTCGTTTCCGTCGTCGTTGTCGCCGTGGTCGTCCTTCCTCCTCCTCCTTCGTCGTCGTCGTCGTCCGTCGTCGGCGTCTCGTCGTCGTCCCTCCTATTTCGTCGCCGTCGTCGTCGTCGTCGTCGTCGTTGTCGTCGTCGTCTTCCCTCCTCCCTCGTCGTTGTCGTCGTCGGCGTCGCCGTCCTTCCTCCTTCTTCGTCGTTCGCGTCGTCGCTGTCTTCCCTCATCCATCGTCGTTGTCGTCGTTTGTGCCGTCGTCGTCCTCCCTCTCCATCGTCGTCTCTTCGTTGGACGACGTCGTCGTCGACGGGTCGGTATTTGCGTCGTCGGCTCGGCGGTCGTCGTCGACTTCGTCGTCGTTTGTCGGCGTCGTCGTCGTCGCGCTCGTCGTCGTCGTCTCGTCGTCGGTACGGCGTCGTTTGGTCTGTCGTCGTCGTTGTCGTCGGTCGTCCGTCGTCGTCGTCGGTCGTCGTCGTCGTCGTCGTCGTCGTCGTCGTCCGTCGTCCGTCGTCGTCGTCGTCGTCGTCGTCGTCGTCGTCGTCGTCGTCGTCGTCGTCGTCGTTGTCGGCGTCGTCGAAGTCGTTGGAGACGTCGTCGGTGTCGTCGTAGTCGTTGTCGGCGGCGTCGTCGTCGTTGTCGCTGTCGTCGTCGGCGTCGCTGTCGTTGGCAAGTGCCATTTGGTACCCACCGTCACGGTCTCAAGAGATTTTGCGAACCTAGTTGCGGGTGGGTGGGTGGGATGTTTGCGCGAGCAGTGGAGTGGTCAAGCGCGGTGCAGCCTTTAGATCGTACCACCCCTGGAGTGCCTCTTTCGCCCCCCCCCTCATCCCTGTCAACTACTTCTATGCGCGCGCACTCGTTTATTCCAAATCATCCGTTTTCAAAAATCGCGAGCAACATATGAGACAACGTCCCCACGCGCGCGGCGTCGAGAGCGCATGCCGGAATCCTTCAGAAACCTGCTGCTTCTGAGGATTTCAAGATCGAGGTATCCGAAAACATAATTGGATCATGCCCCCCCGGCCCGATCGCCTTCCCCTAGGATAGTACGGTTTACATATTATTCTGCCCCTATCGTTCTTTAGAGACGCTAATTTATAACATCCCATCCGAATCCCTCGAACGGCTTGTTTTTCAAACATAATGAAATTTCCCAAAACCACCAAAGAAAAATCAATGACACAACATCCACACGCGCGCGGCGTCGCGCGCGCATGCCGGAATCCTTCAAATACCCGAGGATTCGCATGAATTTCAAAATTGAGTTTGCCGACGATGCATGGAAATAAACAAAAAACGACTGGTTCTGCAACATGAGTGTGCGAACAAATATGAGCGCGTTGCGACTTCCTGGGGCAACCATAGTTTTCCATCTTCTCCATCAAGTCGACCTCGCGGGCCTCTCGCGTGCGCATTTCACAATTTTCGAAGGCCTTTGCGCGCTTGCTGGGGGGTGCGCGATCCCTGCCAAATAACATCATGCGGGATGCTCACGCCCGCCGGCCGCGCGCGCGTGTTGAAATCCTTCCAGAGCCTTCACCGCTGACCCGTGGACACCATCGTCATCTGCGCGATCGGCATTTGATCCGTCATCTGCGCGCAAGCAGAACCCAAGGTAACGTCCTTGTCACTGTCTGCGAGGAGTCCGATGCAGAAAGGGCAGGCTGTGGCGGGAGTGTGCGCGCCCACGCTCCAGGAGAGGAAAGAGAGCTCGGGACAGGAAGTGCGAGAGAAGGGGCAAGATCAGTCATCATCGAAACAGGATATCGAAATCAGAATGTGCGTCGGATCGGGCTGAACCAGCACGGAATCGGAATCGAATCGGATGTGCTGCCCCAACAGCGCCATGCGAACATGCGGCCGCATAGAGTCGTTGGAACATCGGAATCGAGTCGGATCGGGCAAACCGGAATCCATATCGCATCGCATCGATCGGATCGAAATAGACACTGAAGAGGGGGGGGGATTGGACGAGCAAGCGGAAGAGGGAAGACACTTGGGGGTATGGCTTGACTTTCCACGCACGTCACAAGATCGCTTGGACACCTCAGGAGGATATTATGGTTGGTGCGCTTGCAAGGTTTACTGGCGTTGTGGTACCAAACATTGAACCTATGGATCTTGTCCTGATCCTGATTATATGGTAGTGCCCGTTGTAGTTCCTGAGCTTCTCCAACCTAAGGTCACTTGGTCATTCCGAAGATATCGCATGCTTGTAACAAACAATCTCTTCCTCGCTGTAGTCTAACTTGCCTGCATGGTCTCCTCTCGTATCCTGCAACAACTGCTCCGGGGTATATTTCGACGTCGTACTCTTCGACGGACGTCGTATATAAGGCACCGCTGGACTTGTAAGAGGATTTCGATGTCGGACGTGGATCGCTGAAACGCGCTCCGCTATCACAAAACGAAACAACACGGCCTAGGCGATACACGCTACTGGCTCTGCCGTGCGTCGCAGGCGGCGCTTCAGGCTCTCCTCCGTCGTGCCTCGGAGTCCGCTCGAAGCGAGGAGAGGGGGGCTGGAGACGAGAGGAGCACAATCCAGGGGAGAGAAGGGAGATGCAGGGATGGAGAGGAGAAGTGGGGGGTGGCTGGGCAAGTGGAGGGTGCAGTTGTGGCGCTGCCAGGGGGAGCGCCGAATAGAAGGAACGAAAGGCCTTCTCTGGCCGCGGCGGGCCTCGGCCACGGAGAGGTTCCCCGGCCTACAGGGCAATTTTTAATACATAGGATTTTTGAAAATATAGGATTTTTAATACATGACTAAATGTATGAATAAATTTATGCATGAACTCATCCTTGCTTTTAGAGCAAAATCCTTGCATTTTTCATACATGATCCGCACGCGGAGCATGTAACAAAAACGGCACTGTATGGCCAGGGAATGGCCAGCAAACTTTAGCCCCTCCTGGGCCCAGGGCGGTCCTTGATCTGGTGCTCTGACTGTACAGTCAGCCCGTACCACGAGGATGCGCGGTGAGGATGCAAGGGCCTCGGGGGGGGTCAAGTTGACGCTTTTCGAACGAGGCTGGCCCGAGAGAGTCGCCAAGGATGGGCCGAAGGGGCAAGGATGGGCACTCTTGGGGAAGGTTGCCCATCCCTACTATGCGGGTCGACTGTGCCAGTGAGGTGTCGAAGAGCGAATGGGCACTGTTGCAGCCGCGCGCGCAAATGTCGTTTGCTGATGCATGGGCCTGGGGAGGCGCACATCCCGACGAAGGTCACCACATCCAAACGTTCGGGACCCCTCAGAGAAGGTGGCTCTTACGCGTAGCCGGCCGCTCTTTGCCTGCGCTCGAGTGCCCTGAGTGCGCATCGAGCTTCATTTCTGCGCATCGAGCGCCGTGCCTGCGCATCGAGCGCCTGGCCCTTCGGCGGCTGCCTCGAGCCCACGGGAGTCCCTACGGTAAGTTCACGTTGCGATGACGCCGGCGTTGGTTTCTGACGCCGCGTGGACCGTTTAACCTCGAGCGATCGCGGTTTCCCGACAGCTCAAACTGTTTGGTATCGGCCCGTTCTGGGGAACTGGCGGCGTTCCACTTCGAACGCCTGCGCTGAGGTCACTGCCGCGTCGATACGGCAAGAACCTACCGTACCCGGTGTCCCAGACCTCTGACGTCGTCTTCTGTGTTTCACAGAGTGGACCCCCTGAGGTCTGGACCTTTCCCTCCTTCGGCTACATGCAAGAGTGACCCTGGGTAAGAGTGACCTTTGGTGCGCGGCTTTTTGGGGGGCGCGGGGAGACCAAACCTGGGCGCGCAAGCCGCTGCTACCACTTCGTTTTCAGCCATCTGGGGGCCCATCTGTGCCCGCACCAAAGGTCACTCCGGCGAAAGGTCACTCCTACGTCTAGTCGACTCCTGACGGTCCTGGGGCCCAGTGAGGGCCTCTGGAAGCAGAGCAAACTGCAAAAAAAACGCTCGGTCCTCCGGACAACGACAGGAGGTCTGAGTAGGCGTGCGTGCCGCGCTTCCGCGGACAGAGCGCCGCTGCTGTACCGACAGCGCGCCGGTGGCCCTGGGGCATCATCCTCACGCGCCCCGGCGTGTTGGCAGAAAGATCGGCCGTCGGAGAGCGGTGCCACCTGGCCAGCTTCTGCCAGGGGCACCTCGGCTGAAACCTGGCCCTCTCTTTCGCTGCCCAGCTCCTGCTTCCTGCTCCTCTTTCTGCTCCTGCTTTCTGCTCCTCTTCCTGCTCCTCATTCCTGCTCCTGCTTTCTGCTCCTGCTTTCTGCTCCTGCTTTCTGCTCCTCTTTCTGCTCCTGCTTCCTGCTCCTCCTCCCTCTTCTGCCCGGAAGCTGGAAACGCGTGCGGCTGGCTTCGCAGACAGCACACCTGGAGGCCGCGCGCTGAATACTCATGCGGAGAGCACGCGTGGCTGCCCAATACAAGGCTCGGGCTCGAGCGGTGGGAAGACATGCAGCGACACGTGCATCCAGCTCTCGCCCAAGCTGGCCGCGGCATCGTCCTGGTACGTGCGCATTCCTGGTTCTCCTCTTCCACCTGCTCCTCCGCTTCTTTCGGCTATGGGGAAAGGCGAGCATCTATCTTTGTGCCTGCCCGATTGCACGTGGCAGCAACACTCACACCCCCAACTTCACGGCAACAATCTCGACGGCATCGGACAGCAACTTCAGCCGGGCTAACGCGTCATCCTTGAACTTGTTGATCTCCTGTTGGGGTAGGGAGACCCTTTCAAGCACCTCGCCTGATAACTCCATCGAACGCCTGGGGCTCTTCCTCTGTCGGAACCTAGATCGACACCTCTTGCAACATGTTCACGTTGTCTGAGTAGTTCCGCATGCAATATGTCAAATGTGGCTCGCGACGCTCTTTCGGTATACAATCAAGCTACAACAAAAGGGAACGA
>CAUYUJ010019438.1:50000-302500 GCA_963575745.1 Prorocentrum cordatum
CGTCTGCGTCTGCATGTTCGGTGTCTGTGTACGATGCGTCTGCGTCAGCCATTGACTAGTGTTATCTTGTGTCTTGCGTATGTCTGATATAAAGGTATAACACTCTGGTGTGTTTGTGTGCGAGTGCATGTCGGATGTGCGTGAATAGGTACAGGTGCTTGTGTATGACATATTAATATTATGCACCCGTGCGTATGCCAGATGCGTGTCTGCGTGCGTCTGCGTGTACGTGGGTGTGTGATGTGTGTGTGTGTGTGTGTGAGAGTGTGTGTGTGTGCGTGTGCGAGTGAGAAGGAGAGGGAGGAGGGGGATGTGAGCGGGTGTGACGCAAGTGGGAATGACATTATAAGACGATTGAACATGCAGCAGTATGCACATGTATGGTTTGCGGATGATGTCTCGGTGTTTCGGCCTGGGAAGCGTCCAAGACGAGCCGAAGGGCTCCCAATCCCTCCAGAACCAACCCAGAGAGGCGTTTGATCCCCCCAAGACGGCACCCAGAGGGCCCCCCCCAAAGCGCGCCATCGGCATGCTGCGAGACGCCCTCCTTCCAAGATGGGCGCAAGATCCCCCAGAGGCTGCCTCGAGACGCCCCAGAGGTACCTGAGAGGCTTCCAAGATGCCCCAAGAGGCGTCCACAGGGCCTCTGGCCCACAACCCAGGCACAATGGCGGATTGGACCGGAAGCGCATAGGCAAACCCTCCCCTCCCTAATTACCTCTCATGCCGCCGCGCTGCCAGGACTGCCGGAATGACTGCGGGACTGCGCGGCTGCTGCAGTGCGGGGCGGCGCGACTGCGCGACTCCGAAACTGCAATTCTGTGGGACTGCCAAGCTGCCTGTACTCCTGGACTGGCGGGCTGCTGCGGCACGGTACTGCGGGACTGCGCGGCTGCGGCAGCGTGGGGGCGGGGAGGAGGAGGAGGAGGAGGAGGAGGACGACGACGAGGAGGAGGAGGAGGACGACGAGGAGGAGGAGGAGAAGGGCGGAGGAGGAGGAGGAGGAGGAGGAGGAGGAGGAGAGGAGGAGGAGGAGGAGGAGGAGGAGGAGGAGGAGGACGAGGAGGAGGAGGAGGAGGAGGAGGAGGAGGAGGAGGAGGGAGGGAGGAAGAGGAGGGGAGGGAGGAGGAGGAGGAGGAGGAGGAGGAGGAGGAGGAGGAGGAGGGGCGCGGCGGCGGAACAGGTGGGGGACAGTCGGGGCTGCAGGACGTGTCCCCGACTGCGGGGCTGCCCGGGCCGCTGCGGGATGGTGGGGCTGTGGGGCGGGTGCGGGGCTGCGGTGCTCTCGGGGTGTCCTGACGTGCTCCGGGGCGAGTCTCGGGGGGCGTCCCCGGGGGGGGTGCTGGGCGATGCGGCGGCGATGCGGCGCGATCCTCCGACCGACCTGCTCGGGCCCCGCTGGGGAGGCCTCCGCGCTGGGCCCCCCTGGGCCTCTGGAGGCGCTCCCCGTGGCCTCCGCGGTGACCTCCCGAGGGGCAGCAGGCGGGTGGGGTGGCTGGATCAGGGGTGGCCGTGTCGGGTATGTGCTTGGGGTGTTCTAGGGTGGGTCCTCGAGGTGTGTTGGGGGAGTTCTAGAAAGACGTTCGGCTTCTTCCCAGAGATTCTCGGCAACTGCATTGACGGAGCGGGGCTGGCTTTAAAATCGCGCTCTCGCCATGGCGGCTTGTTTTTTTTGTTCTGCATTTGTTTGTGAATGTGCCCCCCACCCCCCCTGCAACCGACTGCAATAATCAAAGGTCGATCCGTCTCAAACGCACAATGACCTGTGAATACGACTTTGCCAACTATACATGTGATCAGTGTTCCGCATTGTAGAAACAGCCTGAGCAGGTGCGCGTAGCGAGGGTGTGGCCCTCTCCTGATTGAATGACTGTGCGCACTGCGATGACTGAAAATCAAGCCGCGTGGGCAGGGGGCTGCCGAACAGGCGCGCACACTCGCACTGAGCTCCATGCACGGCACGTATCGTGTGAGGGGCGTGCCGAGATAGGCAGGGTGCGGCATGCGAATTCCTCCATTCGGGCCATGTATGGAGCTCCTCGTAGGGCACGATCTGTGCGAGAGGTGTGCCGAAATTGGCGAGGTACAGCAGGCGAACCACTCCAATGGGGCAACCGGTAGAGCTCCCTGCGGGTGCACGAAGCGTCCACTCCCACTGGGGCCGTAATTTGAGGTCCCTGAGGGGCTGGATGAGGGATGAGGGAGCGGGGGAGGAGGGAGGAGGTGGGAGAAGGAGGTGGACCCGGATTCAGACCGAGGAACTAACCACAGAGGAGGGCTGGAACAAAACAGGAAGAGAGGGGGACGGGACGGAGAGGAGGAGACGAGAGGCGCTGCGGGCGCAAAACGAGGACTCAACGATACACGATGGTCGAGAAAAACAGCGTTCGAGCATTCCAAACCTCTCAGAACCACTTCGCTCGTCTTGTGAGGTCTGCTGGCAGAGCCGGAAGGTGCAGAGGGCATCCTGGATGTTGCCTGAGTGCTTTCGTGCGTGCCTTTTTTGGGGGGCGCCTTCTGTTGAGGTGGTGGTGTCTTCCTCTTCCTCCTCCACCGGTCATTCCCCTCCCCCACCACGCGTGGTCGTGGACTTGTTTTGCGGTGTCTGGTCCCCCCCCCGTGCAGGGCAGCCTGCTCCGCAGGGCTGGCTGTGCGCACCACCGCGCAGCCCCCCCAAGAGAGCACGACCAAGGGGCTCTGCGACGGGCATCGGCGACCGCGCCTGCCGCCTGTTTTGCTTGTCAGAAGAGCAGTGCGACCACATCTTGTGGCTAACGAGACACCTCCCCCGTTTCCGGAGTAGGAACCCCAAAACCACGGAGAAGAAACATGGGCGGTGCCGCAAGGCAGAGGCCCGCTTCGCCCCGCGGCACCTGGCGAACGCACGGCCCGCAGCTACGGTCAAACTGCTGCTCAGCATTTTGTGTCGACGGCCTAAGCGACACGCTATGCCCTGCAAGCGGATAACGTGTCGCTCTGGTCCGCAGGGCGGAAGACTTGGAGAAACCTGGGACGCTGACGCTTGGGGACTGGAACGTGGACAGCGTGTCGCGCCGAAGCGTGGTGGGCCAGAACTGACGGCACGACACGCTAAACACAGGTTCCTGACCGTAGACTCACCGAGCCCTGTGGGCCCCGAGCGGCCGCAGGCCCGAGTGGCGATGAAGTTCGACCCCCGATCTTTCGGAAGGTGCAAGGGGGGGAGCGTGGGAGCGAGGTGGAGATGAACAGGGAGAGGCGGGGGAAGGGAGCAGCTATGAACCTTACGTAGCACCCCACAGTTGCGGGTAAGAGTGAGGGGGCGGCGGGGACGTCGGCCTTCTGCGAGGCTCTGAAGAAGCCCGCCGCTGGCGCCAAATCTTTACGAATTGTGCACGAGCCAGCCGCTCGTAGAAGCACTGTGGGTGGGTCGCGGGCCTGGTCGCGGGTGGGTCGCGGGTGGGTCGCGGGCGGGTCGCGGGATGGCTCGCGGGTGGGTCGCGGGTGGGTCGCGGGGGGGTCGCGGGGTGGGTCACGGGTGGGTCGGGGGCGGGTCGCAGGTGGGTCGCGGACCGGGTCGCGGGTGGGACGACGACAGCAAAGAATGAACAACAACCAATCCATAACGCAACAACGACAATCCGCACCGCGGAACCTCACTTCAGCCACGCGCCCAGGGACAGTCAGTGGCCGTTCGGCCCCCTCACTCTGATGTGGACGCGGGTCAGAGTCAAGAGCTAACTCTCTTGCGCTATATCGCGCGGCGGCGGGTGGGGACCGAACGAGGGCCCGAAGAGCGAGCGAAGCGAGGGCCAGGGAAGGACACCAGGGCGGAGGGAGAACGACCAAGGTAAGAACCGAGGACCCCAACCACGCAGGGACAAGAGGCCAAGCAAGGCAACGACTGGCATCAGTTGCTGCAGAAGTCATGCAGTGCGTTCCCAGTTATTTAAATACTTATTTCAATTATTCTATGACGGGGAGGTAGAGAATCACTCCTGTGCAGGAGCAAGCAGCACAAGCAAGGCACGCAGAAGTGTCGACGCGTAAAGTGACGCGCTGGCGTCCTGGACCCGCCTGAATGCGACTTCTCGGGCGGCCCTGGATACGGGCACATCTTCGGCACACAATCACAATGGGGATAAACGGTTTCGCATCTGGCTCGAATATTCTGACGAGCATTTCGAACCGAGGTTATATGGCAGGCGGAACGTGCATGTACTGATCATGGATGGAATATGTGAAGACCTTACCATCATCATCATCATCATCATCATCATCATCATCATCATCATCATCATCATCATCATCATCATCATCATCATCATCATCATCATCAGCATCATCATCATCATCATCATCATCATCATCAAGAGCTCCTTTTCCAGAGCCTCCCATCCACATATCTACGCAGAGAAAGGCGGGGGAGGATTCCATGTGTGAGGAGTGGGAGGGGGGTCGAGGGATGACAACGGGGAGCCGAAGTAAGGGGAAGGCGGAGGAGGAATGGGAGGGATGCAGGAGTCGGGGCGAGGCGGCGAGCGACAAGCAGGGCGCGGTGCGTTGGGCCACCCTGGGCAGGCTGGGCGGGGAAGCCTGCCAGCCCCGGCCGACGAAAGGTATCAACCTTTGCTGTTTCTCTCGCTCGCTCTCTCCCTCTCTCCCCCTCTCCCGCTCTCCCTCTCCCCCTCTCTCCCTCTCTCCCTCTCTCCCTCTCTCCCTCTCTCTCTCTCCCTCCCTCTCTCTTCCTCCCTCTCTCTCCTCTCTCCCTCTCTCTCTCTGTCTCCTCTCTCTCTCTCTCCTCTCTCTCCTCTCTCTCTCTCCCTCTCCCTCTCCCCTCTCTCTCCCCTCCCTCCCTCCCCCTCCCTCCCTCTCTCCCTCTCTCCCTCTCTCCCTCTCCCCCTCGCTCTCCCTCCCTCCCGCGGCACGGTGATCTCAGGCGCTCGTCGTGCCGGCACGTCCCTCCCCGCATATGCGGCGGCGGGCCCCGGCGGGAGGGTGCGAGCAGGGGGGCGGGCCCTCTCCTGGCCATCGCTCGGACGTCCGTTCCCTGTGTTTTTTTCGGTTTCGTGCGTGGTTTTTTCGCCAAATGATCGAGGATGCTTCTCGATGGTCCTCGCCGAAGGAAAAATGCACACGTCCGAGCGATGCCAAGTCTCCCTCGGGGAAGGCGCGCAAGGCCGTTGGGGGGCCCCCGAGGCGGACTCCGAGCCGGCTCTCCGGACAGGCAGGGCACCTGTCAGAGGGCGCCCCGGGGGGGCTTCCCGGAGAAGGGGGCGGGCCCTCTCTCTCTCTCGGGGAAGGCGCGGAGGGCCGTCAGGGGGCCCCCGAGGCGGGCTCCGAGCCGGCTCTCCGGACAGGCAGGGCACCTGTCAGAGGGCGCCCCAGGGGGGGCTTCCCGGAGAAGCCCCGCCGCCTTCTCTGAGGAGGCCCGGCCCCCTCTCACTCCTCCCCCCTTGGCTCGCGGCCGCTGGATGCAGGGCTCGAGTAGCGGTGGTGGCTCGCTTGCGTTCGGCGTGCCCGGAGTCCTGTTCCATCAGCTTCAGCTCCTTGTCCTCGTCCCCCGACCTCTCGGACTGAACCTCGTCGTCGTCGGCGGCGTCCTGTGGCCGAATGGACCCTGGTCCGAGACCAGATGATCGCAAGGCCAATGCGCCCGTCGGGCCAAGGAATGGGGGCCCACAGTGGCCCACATCTTTGTGCCCAAGGAAGGGGTATACGTTGCAGCTGGTTGCCCTCTTCAGAGGACCTCGGCGCGGTGCCACCTCAGGCAAGTGATGCAAGCTCCCCCCGAGGCTGTCCTGAGCGGTCCAGATTCCCGTCTGCTTTCCTACCCCTCCTCCCCTTTCTTCCTTCCCCTCCGTTCTCTTCCTCCTCCTCCTCCTCCTCCTCCGCGCCGCTATTTCGATGCAGGACCTTTCTACGCGGCGGAGTGCCAGGACGTTGCGTAAATACCAGGAGAAGTCCGAGAGAAGCGTATGTCAGCCAGCGTGGGCCCAAACCAATGGTTTCTTGCCACGTATGCGGCGCAGTCTAGGTAATACAATCAGTGGTGCAATCTAGGCCGTGCAAATGCCAAGCAATGAAACGTGATGCAACGCAATGCAACGCAAAGCCAGCCACAGCAATGCAAATCACTGCAAGTCAATGTCAAGCAGTGTAATGCGTCGCAAATCACGCAATGCAGCACCATGTATTGCAATGCAGAGCAACGCAAACCAATAACAAGGGACAGCACTGCGGAGCACGGAAAAGCAATGCGGTACCAAGCAGTGCAAAACAATGCGTTGCAGTGCAAAACCACGCAAAGCAATGCGAACCAATGCAAAGCAACGCAAAGCAATTCGAAGCAATGCAAAGCATTGAACATCAACGCAGAGTACACACATTGCACAGCAATGCAAATCACTGTAATTCAATGCAAAGTAGCGCAAAGCAACGCAAAGCAACGCAACGCAATACAACGCAATGCAGACAAATACAAACAACGCACGGAAGTGCGACGTCGATGCGGCCGCCGGCGATGACGCGGCGACGGCGCGGAGACGGCGGCCACACGGCGGCAGGACCACAACCCAGGCTCAGACGACGGGCGGCGACGAGGCGGTGGCGGGGCAGCGACGGAAAACACAAGGCGGCACCACGGGCGGCGACGAGGCGGCAACGGCGACCACTTAGCCGCCAGACCGACGCGCAGGCCCACCCAGACGACGGGCGGCGACGAGGCGGCGACGGGGCGGCGACGGCAACCACATAGCCGCCAGACCGACACGCATGCCCAGTTCCTTAGAAAACATGTATGGACCCCTAAATGCAATCACTGTTTGGGGAACATTGGCGAACAACACAACATGCAACATAGTGAAGGACTGTCAAGAGAGAAGGTAACAGCATAGCTCGACATCATCCGTATGATAACTGAAATGTCGGACGTCTCGGTACATATAAAGTCCTGCGCCGCATGACAACCGTCCACAACGCGATCATCGCACATTTTTTATGCGACTGTCCGCAAGGCGGTGCACGACCTTCCACAACACACTGCTACTGCACCTACGAGGCGGTGCGCGCAACAATGGAACCTGAATAGTCATTATAACAATGGGCTCCGCGTCCACCAGTGGCTCAGCACACGGGAGCGCAGGCAGATGATCAGCGCACGCCCTCGGCGCGCCCAGCTAGATATGCAGGACCCCGACGCGCAGGACTACAGGAGCTTCGACTTCGACCTGCGGCTTCAGGCCCACCAGCGGGTCTAAGAAAGGCCCGACGTCGTGGAATTCCTCCACCTCCCGAGCCACCCCCGTCAAGCGCCCTGGGGAGCAGAGGCAACAGCCAGAGACCGAGCGGTGGGTCCTCGGCAGCGAGCCAACCAGTGCGCCAGCTGCGGGGCAGAGAGAGCCGCCTCCACCAGTCAAGACGTGCTTGGCCAATAGCCTGAGGACTACAGTCGGGGGCTTGACCCGAGGAACCCAAAAGAAGGAACGAGGCCCCTTTTCTTCCATAAGTTAAACTTCGATTTCCGATCGGAAACATAAGGAAAACCTAAGGCAAGCTGCGAAACACTGAAGGAACGCGAAGCTCCTCCCCAACGAAAAGGGTTCCTTCTTCAGGGCCCCGACTGTAACTCACGGTGACGGTACAGAACAAGTTGCTGCTGGCACGGAGACAATCACGCTGGATCCCACCAAAGCCAAGGAGACGACACAGCCCGAAGAGAGGACGCGACAACTCACCTAGCACCAAACCGGCCAAGAGCTGGGCTACGACCTGAAGAAGCGACATCCTGATGATGCCTCGCCCGTCACCAAGGGCCGACAGAATGGCAACGGCTCGCGGCGTGGGTCCAATAAGCAGGGCAATGCCCAGGGCCTGTCCGAGTGGCAGATAACCAGCACGGCACCGCCAGGATGGAGTAAACCACCAGGGTCGGCAGCCGCTAAGTGCATGAGTCCTACGTCACACGACACCTCAATGGGTTATTGTGGTGCGAGGCGTGTGGTGTGGCACCAATAACCGTAAGAGGCCACGGGCCAGTGGTGGCTGGGGCGGCGAGACTGCTGATCCAGGAGTGCAAGCCACGCACGGCGGGCAGGACGGTGGATGATATCCCAAATGCCATCAAGTCTGCCGCCCGAGAAAGAGCACGACTTCGCAGAGCACTGAGAACTGAGTACGAGCATGTGGAGGACAATCACAAGGTGATGGCACTGGAGAAACAATATGAAATGCCAGCGGCGCCCCACCGTGCATGCGATGGAGCGCGAGCGCCTTAGCCGAGCCACGGAGGCAAACTCATTGTCCTTGTCGCCGTCGTCGTCCTCCTCCTCCTCCTCCTCCTCCTGCTCCTCCTTCCCCTCCTTCTCTTCCTCCCCCTCCTTCATCTCAATCATCCTACACCTCCGGCTTCCTTCGCGTCTTCTTCTTCTTCTTCCTCCTCCTCCTCCTCCTCTTCCTCCGCCTTGGTCCCTGGGATTCCGACCATCCAACGAGCGAATGGGACAGAATGGCCCGCTGGAAAGAACAACCTGGAATAATCTCCCAAATAATAGTGGAACTGGGGAAAACAAGCGGTACCGATACCGCTACTCCCCGGACCTCTTTCGGGGTGCGTTCCCAGCAGAAATTTCGAGGCGAATCCAGTGGTGGCGGCGAGGGCCTCCCAGCAGGCCCAAAAAGGCGAAAACGACGCAAGGGTCACGGTATCGGTACCTCTCCCTCCTCTGAGGAACGGGGCAACCGTGCCACCGATCAGAGAGCTCTCAACCGACAGGGCGCCTCGTCGAACAAACGACTAGCTCTGGGACCTCAGGTTCGCCACTTCTCGGTGGATCGAGGGTCTCAGGGCCTGAGAGGTCCTCCGTCTTCCCCCTCCCCCACCCTCCTACGGCGGGTTCCTGTAGCGACGACGTCGACATTGACTTCTGTCACTCCGTGGCTCGTTCGACCTTGAACGATCGCGGCTCTCCAACATCGCCGATCTGCCGATATCGGCCTCCCTCGACTCTGGGAAGCCATAGCTCTTGGCTCCGAGCTCAAGACTTGTCCTTTGCAGAAGTCGCACGTACACCACCACCACCATGCCTGGGGAGGGCAATCTCGAGCTCTGGCACAGTGTTTACGCACTCCTGGCCGAGGCCAGGAGGATCTGTACACCATCCCGGGGCTCAGGAAGGCCATGGCCAGTCATAGTGGCGGTGGTGCACGATTGCCCTCTGGGGGCATCGCGGCATCGATGAGGCGTGGGAGCGTGCGCCCAAATTGTGACTCATGAGGCGACGGGGTCTGCCTCAAGACATCCCGCGGGTCCGCCGCGATGGCGGCCTCCGCCACTCCGGCCGGCGGGGCCTCCGCGTACGCGTCGAGCAAGCACACGGCGAACACGTTGAGGAGCACGACGGCGGTTATACATATGAAGCTGATAAAGAAAAAATAAGAGCCAATGCAAGCAAACGGGCCGCCGGCGGTACAGTGATAGTGGACGATCGGCCGCACGGCAGCCTCTGACCACGACTCACCAGTCAGGATCTGGAACATCGTGTAGATCGCCAACAAGAAATTGCCGTAGTACTCGTTCCCGAAACATTTCTCCCGCCTTGTGATCCTCAGGTCCTCTGGGAGCCGCTCAATCTTTTCGGAACGCACACACACCTAATGGTGGGGCAGAGGGTGGGGTCGGGTGGGGTTTGGGGGGGGACGATTCAGCGGTCCAATCCTCAGGGAAATCATCAGGTGACGGGCAGTACAGATCGCCGTAGAGGTCCACGGCGAGCGAGGAGTATATGCAGGTGACGACCAGCACGAGCATCATGCCATTGCACATACCACCAGCTGCGTGGAACAATGAGTTTATAATCTTTTTGAGTGCGGGAACACGTCCGAAGAGGCGAAAAATGCGGAACGCTCGCAACATCCGGATCATCTTGAGTGGCCCTGGCAAATCGATTTCCATCAAGTCGATGACACCGAGACTCACGACGATGAAATCGAACACGTTCCAACCATCTGCGAACCACTGACACGAACATCTGTTCAGTGGCCACTTCCCGTACAGGTTGAACAAGAGTTCGACGAGGAAGACCCAGTTGAAGAGGTAGACCGACATGGCGAAGATCTGATGGGGCCCCCCGATACTCAACCAATTCTAGATACTAGTTTGGATAATTGTGGGTTGCCGACGTACCGAAATTCTTTGCGAATTGAGGTGGTTCATCTATCGGTTGTCGCCGGCCGACCGTGCACGTGACACCCACACCAGGCGGCGACGCCCGAAAACATGAAACGTCGCTTGCAAACGCGACGTGATGAAACTCAACCCAACGCCTGTCGAACTGCGGTCCCACCTAGGGATGAACAGGCTTTGGCACCGCGCCCAACCTCACGTTGAATTACGAGATTACTGGGCAAACGCAGGCTAAGACAGGGCCACTATGTTTCAACGCTCCGCGAGGTTCTAGCCACCAAAAAGCCAAATATCAAAGCTGTATCGTTGGAACCTGGGGTGTATCAATGATGTCGTATTCTCCGCCACCCGAGCCACACAATTGACGCCCGGAGACCCCCGCACGTTTCGCAACACGCTTCAGATTTGCACCAGGGATCACGCACCATGTTTCCTGGCAAACAAAAAAGAACTCAGGCTGTACAATTGAAGGTTGGTAGGACTTTTGGACCTGCCGCCCCTCAGGCTACCCCCAAGAGGCTCAAGACAAGAGGAGCGGACGGGGAGTGGAGGGACGGGGAGGGAGGGGGGCAGGAGAAGGGGGGGAAGGACGAAGAAGGGAGAATTAGGCTAGGATGGAGCGTCTTCCCAGAGTCTCTTCTGGTCCTTCAAGCCTGAATTCTGATTCCAAACTTGTGGGGAACATCTAAACGGGATGTGTTGAATCGTCTGGGCCGCTTGTCAATCACCCGTCTGTCCGATGACGCTCTTTCGACGTCCGCTTTATCGAAGTACTGGTAATTGGGGCCAGCGACATGTTTGCCAGGATGCTCGTTGAACATGTACGACATGGCTGGCACTAACTCTCTCTGACAGCACTGCATGAAGAAGTTCAACAGGATGATGAAGGCCACAAGGCCCTGCGTCCCCGTGCTTTCGTAGCACTCTCTGACCGTCGGTTGGAAGCGCCAGAACCTCGGGGGGCAGGGCGCGGTGAGAGGAAGGATGCTATTCAAAGGGGCGCATTCTCCAATCCATCTACACTGGGCCCGTACAGAACAAGTTATGGATGCCAAACTGGGCATCGTTTAAACGACCCCAATGCCCATGGCCCATGGGCGTGGCCTGGGCCCAAACTGGCCGACTTACCTCCCTTGATGGGGATGTGGGCTACTTCCTTCATGTTCCGAGGGGTACATCCCCATCTGGGGTGCTGAGATGGTGGGGGGCTGGATGGGGATGGGGATGGGGATAAGGGACGGTTAAACGATACAAGAAACGATGCCCTGCACAGGAGTTACACGGGAGACCGCTCTGCCGCTCTGCAGAGCGCCCCATGGGGCCGATGCGAGACGACGTCATCAAATGGGAGTGGATGGATAAGAAAAGGACCATGACAAGGTGGAGGAGGACACATGACAAGATAGAAGAGACAAGTCGGATGGGCACCTACAGAGATGAGGATAAACCGGTGGGACGGCTTGAACCATCCCCGTGATGACCGCACTCCATTGGACACGCCACGAGCTTACGAACATTGCGACAATTGCGGAATCGGCACCATCCTGAAGGAAAAACGCGGTCTAGTTTGGGTTCCGGTGGGACTGCATTCCGCTGGACCCACCCCCCCAGCACACTCAAGTCGCATGATCAGGATGCGCGGTAAGGATGCAAGGGCCTTGGAGGCCCATGTTGGCGCTTTCGAGCGGGGCAGGCCAGCGAAAGTGTCTTTGCCAAAGGATGGGCCGACGGGGCAGGGATGCAAGGGCAGCCTTGGAAGATTGCTCGCCCTTGCTGTGCGACTTCACCGTGAGCTCACAGAGGTAGCGACAGTTGCGAAGTTGGCACCGCCCAGAAAGGGCGAGGTCGCAGCATCCAGGGAGGCGAGGCATGAGGCAGGAGGGCGGCGAAGAGGAGGGGGCAGGAGAGGGCGGGAGGAAGGAGGAGCAGCAAGGAGGAGGGAGAAGGGAGGGAGGATGTTGACGAATGGGGGCCACCCGTCGCAACAGAGAATAACGAAGAGGAGGGAGGAGGAGGATACGGATGAGGATGAGGAGCAGAGGAAGACGATGACGAGGGAGAAGATGCAACGACGAATTGGAACCACATTCTCCATAATATCTGGAGGGCTTCCTTTGAAATTTGCCCAAGGGAGTGGTCCACAGGAGTCCCACGGCAACAATGTCTCCACTCAAAACGAGCACGAGCCCAACACAGTCTGGTTGGGAATAAGCTCGACGCTCCCTTGCCCTCAGCAGTGGGGACCCAGCCACCTAAGATCTGACTCCTTTAGGGTGCCTTCGGGCAAGCCTTCCTTCTCTCCCTCCTCCGCCTCCGCCCCCGCTTCCTCCTCCTCCTCCTCCTCCGCCTCAAACTCCACCTCCTCCTCCTCCCGCCCCCGCCCTTCATTCAGCGCTCTCTGCTTGTCGCGCGTCCCCTTCTGGGAGAACCCGCGCGGCCCATCTTTGGAGCCCTCCTTGTCCTTGCCGTTCAAGGGCTCGAGCTCGAGCTCGGACGCCAGGGGCCAGAGAGGAGTTGCCCTACACCCCCGCTCCTATCTCCCCCTTCCTCTCCCCCACTCCGAGCCCCTGATCACCTGCCTCATTCACCCCGCCTCCACCTCCTCCTCCCCCCCCCCCCCGCATCACCTTGCCTTCCCTCTCCACTCCTCCGCTCCTCCCCTCCCGTTTCCGTGCTCCGCTCCTGGAGCGAGCACCGCATTTGGCTCACGCCAAGCGCGAGCGACCGTTGGTTGGAGCGTCTGGCAGATTGCACGCCACGAACATACACACACAAACACCCGCCGACGAGGTCTTCCTGTGCCTCCAAGGGCGGGTGGCCGTGTATAAAATCGCTGGCTCATTGTGGTGGTTTATACACCGCCAGCCTCCCCTATCAGGCCCAGAAGCTATCCCCTGGAGGGTGCCCGTAGATGTCTGTGGCGGGGATTACCCGCCGAACCACAGGGCGCCCCCCCAAGCGACGCCGGGAGGCGGGCTGCGTAGTAGCCCACGTCGCTTCGGTTCGTGCGGCCGGTCCCTGTCGTGTCGGCTTCGGCGTGGGTCTCTGACACCCCGCAGATTTTGGACGCCCGACATGGGCACGGAAAGAATGGGTACTCCAGATATCGTAATAAAAGGGAGGGGGTCTGGACCCTGCAAGACAAGCCATTTCAGACCCCCCCCGTGGGAGAACCCTCCAAAACATCGTCCCCAGACCCCCCCAGGCCCTCCAAGATAGCTTGGAAGAGACCCCCCCCGAAATGAGACCCCCCTCCCTTTATTACGAAATCTGGAGTACAGTGCCCAGCAACAAATGTTGTCCCAAACCATCAGCGGCCGCTATTGGGCAGGCGGCCTTCTGTCTCGAATGGACACAGGCCGCGGCGGCACCGACAGCTAGTCCTGTTCAGAATGAACAGGAGCTGCTGTTGTCGGGCCGGGCGAAAGGGGGGGCATAGCAAAGGGGGGGTTTGAGAATCAGCTCACGTAATTAGCTGATTTTACCGGCGCCTCCCGGCGCCGGGAGGCGCCCATGTATCGAGGAAGGGGCCCGGCGGTGGGGCCGAAACCAGCTGCATGCAGCAGATTTCGTACCCCCCCCTTTCCCAAACCCCCCCTTTCGCCCGACCCGATGTTGGGCAGTGAACCCATGTTTTCGTACCCAATTCGGGCGTCCAGATCGTCCCACCTTGAGCGCCCGCGTGCTTCGAGGGAGCGCGATCCACCGTCCCTGGCCCGAGACCAGTTCCGCAAGGGGGGGGGTCAGAGACCGGGGGGGAACCCCCCTCCCCTCGCCTGACAACAAATCCCAAGGCGGGGGGGCGCCAAACCAAGAGACCCGCCCCCCCTCGACCTCGCCCCCCCCTCGACCTCGCCCCCCCTCGACCTCGCCCCCCCCCTCGACCTCGCCCCCCCTCTCCAACCCGTGTTTCCGATGTTCTGCGCGGACCGCTTCGTATCTGCCGATTCTGGGCTACTGGCAGCGTTCAACCTTGCACTTCCGCGCCGGGGTCGCCGCCGCGTCGACGCGGGACGAACCTGCCGTAACCCGCGCTAGTTTAGAATCACCCCCTTCCATCCCTCCTGGGCTCCGAGGAGCTCCACAGGGCGGAGCACACGACAGAAACTCTCAGTGGGCTCCTCCCCCTGGCGGACCCCACGCAATGCCATGGAAGCCCCGGTCAGAGATCCTTGGCGTTCCGTGGGGGCGCCCCGGCGGCCCCTCTGAGCACCCGCGGGGCACGTTCGGGCGTTCACAGGCGCTTCCGCCGGGGAGCTCCCCGGAAGCCCCGCGCGCCCCCTGGGACCGCTCCAAATTCCAGAAGCACTTCCAGCGCTCTCGGGCGCTCCTGGGCCCTCGCGTGCGCTCTCGAGCGCTCCGCAAGGCGCCCCCCCCCTCCGAGGACCCCAGGCGCCCCTAGGCCGTTTCAAGGCGCCGCTGCGATATTACCAGCAACTCCCCAGCTTGCTCCTCGCCCTCCCTGGCGGTGGCAGAGGTGGCTCCGCTCCGCCACCCGCCGGGAGAGGGGTTCGTGGTCACTCGGGAGCCTCCATTCTGGCCTCGGCTTCAAGCTTACGGCTACGTCTTGCTCATCTGTTGGTCGCCCTCCCTGGGAGCACCCAGGCGGCTCCCACCCGCTCGCGAGCACTTCCTGGAGAGGCCCCGGGGCTGCGCCAGAGCGCCGATTCGAGGGGCGCCCTCTCCCGCCAGCGTGGCGCCGCCAGTTGCGGAGCGAGGTCCCCAACGGATGCGGCATAGCCGACAGCGCGATGCCCCCGCCTCAGGAGCTTCGTGACTGCGCAGCCAGACGCGCTCCCCAACGAACCTACTCGCGTCACCCACGTCGTTGACGTTGCGCAGCCAAGCGCCGCCAGCCGCAGAGCAATGCCCCCGCCGATGCGACGCGGCTGCGCCACTGTCCATGACACGACGCGCTGCCGATCGGGACTTCGTTGCGCCCAGGCACGGCCCCGCGCAAGCGCGCATGCCCAATCGCGCAGAGAGGCGTGACCAATCGCGAAGCGACTCCCCCTGGCTTGCGTTCCGCGACCTCGCGCCCAACAGGGCCGCTCGTTTCACTTGAGCAGGGACCGGCCGTCCCAGCAGTCCTATAGGCGCACCACGGACTTTCCTTAGAACGAGAGTGTGTTCTAATGGCATGAGCAATGTTCTTAGAACACAACACCGATTGATTAAACAAAGACTGTCTCAGCCAGAACTGTTCTAAGAACGGATCGTGAAACTCACGAAAAGATGCTCTATGTTTGGTGGACCTCTATGGGCAATCCAGGACGCTTCGCCACTACTTGAGTCATGGGGCGGTCTACCCTAAGGGGGCCACGCGGGCGCGGATGCTGAGAGGAAGACTCCCCCACCAAGAACCTGGCTGTGGGGGTGGGCCAGGGATGCGCTCGCCCGTCCGCTCTCCCGCTCCCCATGCTTCCCCCCTTCCTCCACTTCAGCCAGCCCCTGCTCCCGAACTTCGACTCCTCGCGTCCGCCACCTGCCAGCATTGCCCCCCCTCAGCGCTCCACGTGGCCCCCTGCCTTCCTCCCCTCTCCTATCCCCCCCGCCTCCACCCCCCGCTCTCCTCGCTCCCCCATCCCGTCTCACTACCCTGCCCATCCTCTGCTCCGCTGATCCCTCGCACCCTCCCTCCGCTCTCCTCGTCTCGCCCCTCCCATCGATCCTTCCCCCCTGGCAGGCCGTGGCCACCCAGACCCTGGGACGTCGGCAGAGTGGACCCCCAGAGGTCGGGAGCGGCCAAGAGGGGGGTGCCCAAGAGGGGGGGGGAAACATCACGACCCCCGCCATGATATCCCCCACCCCCTAGTCATCACCCCCCTCTTCTCCGCCCCCGAAGAGGTCGGTCTGGGCAGAGCCCAGACCTCGAGCCCCCGGGGACATCGGCAGAGTCTCCTCGTCGCTTGGACGTCCATTCCCTGTGTTTTGTTCGGTTTCGTGCGTGTTTTTTTTGCTCGATGGTCCAGGATGGTCCTCGATGGTTCTCGCCGAAAAAAATGCACACGTCCGAGCGATGCCAAGGCGTGGACCCCCAGAGGTCTGGGCAGAGCCCAGACCTTGAGAGCCCCCGGGGACGGGCGCTCCGCCCAGGAGCAGCTCTCGTGACGGCCTCCAGGGCCCCCCGGGGCCGACACCCTGCCGCCGGGGCCGTCCCGTGCGCCGCTGCTTCTCTCCACCACGGGAGGCCGGGCAGGCGCCTCTCGCGGGGGGCGTGGGGCCGGCCGCCTCCCTGGCCCCCCGGATGCCATCCTCGGAGGCGCCCGCCCCTCAGCCCCGACGGCGCGCCGCGCGGCCCGCTAGGGGGGCCAGCCAGTCGCCCTCTCCCTCTCAGAGGCGGCGCTTGGGCCGCCAGCGGCAGAAGAGAGGCGATGGGGCAGGTGGGCAAGCCGGGTGCGCCCGTGGATGGCAGAGTCCAGATGCCTCTTCGCAAGCTCCTCACACGAGGAAGCCCACTCGTGTGTGTGTGTGTGTGCGAGTCACGGCCCTTCTCGGGAGGGATGGCGGGGGGGGGGGGCGTGAGGGAAGGATGGAAGGGGGAGTGTGATACAGACAGGGGGGGCAAGGGGCAGGAAAGAGCGGAAGAGGACAAGGAATGTGGGTCAGGAGCGAGGGAAATGACGGGATGACGGCCAGATGAAAAACCAGAGAAAGGCTCAGAGAGTGAAGCGGGGAGGAAGGGCGACGGGAGGAAAGACAGTTGAGGGCCGGGGACAGAACACGGGGAGGGTCAGATAGAGAGCGAATGCTAAGAGACTGGGGGCAGGAGGAGGAGGAGGAGGAGGAGGAGGAGGAGGAGGGGGAGGAGGAGGAGGGGGAGGACAGGGGAGGAGGAGAGGGGATGAGAGGCGGAGAGGGGAGGCGGGGAGCGCCGGGGCGGGCTGCCGCGGGCGACCGGGCCCCCTCCTCGGCGAGGAGCCTCGCCGCAGCCTCGCTCTCCAGCTGCTCCTGCAGGGGCCTGGTCCGCGCGGCCACCCAGTCGCGCAAGCAGAGAACCCAGAGGGCGGACTGTGCCGCCCCCCGAGGGGAGGGGGGAGTGGAGGGCAGACGTGCCACCCTCATGATGAGCCCCGCCCCCGACAAGCGAAGCACTTTTTGCACCACGGCGCGGCTCTGATGGACCGCACCGTGGGCCAAGGACGTGGCCGCCCCGTAGGAGGAGAGCTCAACACCTTCTCCGACAGCCCCCGAGGGAGGGGGAGCAAGGGGGAGAGAGGCAACGAGGAACGGAGCGAGACGTGAGAGGGAGCCCGGGCGCCCGAGATGCCCTGGGCACTCTGGCCGCAGAGGGCACCATGATGCGCCAGACGGCCGCAGGGAGAAGCACAGCACGCGTGTGTATGCACACACAGACTACAGCCATCGCGCGTGCCGCGCGCGCTCCACTTCTACCCGTCTTGGAGTCTGGCGTTGAGTGGGGCAGGAGGAGCCGTGCTCGAAATGAAAGGAGCTGCGGGTTTGGAAGCCAACGCGCTCGTCGCCGAAGGTGCTCGCGTCGGGGCGACGGGTGTACAACTACTTGCAAGGGAACATATGTGTGCGCATTTCCTTCCCCCCTGCTGCTGTCCTCATCGCCCCCAAGAAAGCCCCAATATTGCCCTGGAGGGTCGCCTTTGAGCGCTTAGGGGCGGGATGTGAAATTCCAAGAGGCCTCTGGGGGCCTCCAGAGGCCTCGGGGGCCAATTGGGGCCTTCTTCTAGATATGTTGGGGATCTTGGGGGCCGTCTTGAGGGGGAGGGCTCCTGGAACCCCCTTCTTGGGACACTCTTGGGGCATCTTGGGGTTCACTCTTGGGCCGCCTTGGGACGGCCCCGTAGGCCTCTTGAAGCCGTCTTGGGCGGTCAGAAGATGGAACAAAAACGAGAACGCAACAATCCTTCAAACGTTTTCTAACAAAATCACAATGTGTTGCCTCCTGGGGCCCCACTTAGCGTCCTCTTGGGCCCCTCTTGGCCGCCCGCGCCGTACGCGCTGGCGACGTGCGCCAACCTGAATTTGCCTGGCAAACGGACCGAACCATATGCAATTGTGAATAGAGCAGTTGTGAGTATCGTCTTCGGTGGAGCTCCGGGCCACGAAACGTGCGAGGTGGTGTGCCGAAATGGGTGGCGGGGACACATGTAAATCCTACCACTGGGGCCGTCGGTGGAGCTCCCGATGGTGCCACGAACGGTGCGAAGGGGGGGCCGAAATGGGTGGGGGGACGCATGTGGGCACCGCCACAAGGGCCTTCGGTGGAACTCCCTATGGGGCCACGAACCGTGTGAAAAGTGTGACGATATAAGTCGCGGGGACGCATGTGGGCACTGCCACTGGGGCCTTCCGTGGAGCTCCCTCTGGGGCCACGAAACGTGTAAGCGGTGTTCCAAAATTGGTGGCGGGAACGCATGTGGGCACCGCCACTGGGGCCGTCGGTAGAGGTCCCCTGTGGGGCCGCGAAGCGTGTAGGGGTGATACCGCGAGTGGTGGCGGGGACGCATGCGGACACCGCCACTGGAGCCGTCGGTGGAGCTCCCCATGGGGCCACGAAGCGTGTGAGGGGTGTGCCGGAATGCGTGGCGGGGACGGGTGTGCCGAAATTGGCCGCGGGGACGCACACGGGCACCGCCACCAAGGCCGTCGGTGGAGCTCCCAATGGGGCCACGAAACGTGTGAGGTGTGTGCCGAGATGGGTGGCGGGGACGCATGTGGGCACCGCCACCAAGGCCGTCGGTGGAGCTCCCTATGGGGCCACGAACCGTGTGAGGGATGTACCAGAATGGGTGGCGGGGACGCATGTGTGGGCACCGCCACTGGGGCCGTCGGTGGAGCTCCCTCTGGGGCCACGAAACGTGTAACGGGTGTTCCAAAATTGGTGGCGGGAACGCATGTGGGCACCGCCACTGGGGCCGTCGGTAGAGGTCCCCTATGGGGCCGCGAAGCGTGTGAGGGGTGTGACGACATGAGTCGCGGGGACGCATGTGGGCACTGCCACTGGGGCCTTCCGTGGAGCTCCCTCTGGGGCCACGAAGCGTGTGAGGGGTGTGCCGAGATGGGCGGCGGGGACGCATGTGGGCACCGCCACTGGGGCCGTCGGTAGAGGTACCCTATGGGGCCGCGAAACGTGTAAGGGTAGTCGGTGGAGCTCCCCATGGGGCCACGAACCGTGCGAAGGGGGTGCCGAAATTGGTAGCGGGGACGCATGCGGGCGCCGCCACTGGGGCCTTCGGTGGAACTCCCAATGGGGCTACGAACCGTGTGAACTGTGTGCCGAAATGGGTGGCGGGGACGCATGTGGGCACCGCCACTGTGGCCGTCGGTGGAACTCCCTATGGGGCCACGAACCGTGTGAGGTGTGTGCCGAAATGGGTGGCGGGGACGCATGTGGGCACCGCCACTGGGGCCGTCGGTGGAACTCCCAATGGGGCCACGAACCGTGTGAGGTGTGTGCCGAAATCGGTGGCGGGGACGCCTGTGGGCACCGCCACTGGGGCCTTCGGTGGAACTCCCAATGGGGCCACGGACCGTGTGAGGTGTGTGCCGAGATGGGTGGCGGGGACGCATGTGGGCACCGCCACTGGGGCCGTCGGTGGAGCTCCCTCTGGGGCCACGAACCGTATGAGGGGTGTGCAGAAACGCCATGCGAACCCTGCCACTGGGGCCGTCGGTGGAGTTCCCTACGGACCATGGAGCCGCGAAATGTGTGAGCGGTCCATAGTGGGCGACGAAAGTGATAATGATGACGATTATTATGATGATGATGATGATGGCGGTGATGATGCTGATGGTGATATGGTGATAATGACGATGGGAGGAAGGAGAAGGAGGGAGGAGGGTAAGTCTCCACAACTAGACCTCCAATAGACGGTTGCAAAGCTCAGTTTCACGCTGATGGTCCTTCTCTCTCTCTCTATTCCTTCCTCTGTCTCTCTATTCCCCCCTCCCTCCCTTTCTGCTGTTTTTAAATGTTGCAGCTCCTGTGTTTGTTTCTCTCTCTCTCTCTGTCTCTCTCTCTCTCCTTCCCCCCCTCCATTTTCACGATTCTGCTTTCCCGTACATCGAGAGCAGCAGGTCTGGGCGCCACGCAGCTGGCCTGATGACCTTGGCCACCTCCTTGGCGACCTCCTGCTGCACCTTTGCAACACGCGGAGGAAATGACAGAGGGAGGGAAACAGACAGGAAGAAAAAGAGAGAGAGAGAGAGAGAGTGTGAGAGAGAGAGATAGAGGGAAAACAAAAAACAGCGAACGAAAAAGAAATCCGCCGACCCAGCCGGAGTGTGTGAGAGGCCCTTCGGCGCGAGGCCGACCCAACCCAAACTCACGCACGCCATCCGCCTTTCAATCGTCGTCGCCGTGACAGAGATTGAACATGCACGGGAGCCAGAACGTGGGCCTAATTACGTCGAGTGGGAAGCCCGTCCGTTTGTCCCTTCCCCGCCGAAGAACAGGGCCCCGGGGATGTGAATGGTGGTTGGCGACCAATGATTCGAACCTAATGTGGGGTCCGTAGGTCGACGACGATAGGGAGCACGAGTGAAACTCTTTTGGCCATGCGCCCGTCGGGAAATGAACGGTCTTCACACACACACACACCGTCCCGAATCCCGCCCGATCCACGTTGGCCTTGGGCCCGCGGGAGACAGAGGCGGGGCCCGGGAACAGAGGTGCGAGGACATCTCAAATCGCCTTTCTAGCCCGTGCGTCCCCCAAACGGGGCCCAACTCGGCTAGGAAGGCAAGAAAGGACCAATTACGGAGCGCTGGGTACTAAGGGGAGTATACCCGCCTTTAGCGGGCCGAGGGTTCGCCCCCCCAAAAACGCTTCGGCACGCCTCGACGACTCCCCGTCTCCACAATCTGCGAGGTTGGGAGAGCACGAAACGATAGAGAAGAAATGGACATCCCCGCGTCAAGTGCACTGCTAAAGTACATCTGGCGCATGTGTTTCCACCGACACACAACATCCTGTGCAGATTTGCGCGAGAGGCGCATATTCGATTCAAGCCCCTGTTAAATCAAAGTGAACGGGCGCGAAGCAACCCAACATATTAATTCAAGCATCTGTGTATGCTCGAAGTTCTGACAATAACTAACCAACCTGGTTTTGACGTAACAAGTCACATTCATAGGGCTGGCCACGCCCTAAAACAGTTACCTCGAGATATGTGGGCGCGAAATTACCCAAGTAATACATTCAAGACTACGCGCGCGATCAAGGTTGTGACGAGAACTGATCAAACTGGTACTAGCATGAGCCATTCAATCACGGGGGCACTCCAGGCCCCCAACTATTCAAATATGTCCAACATCGTTCGGACGGGATAATCCCATTGACCAGCGTTGACCGAAACGTGCGTCATATGAAGTATGCTTAGCATATGTCGGACCGACAGGTAACCGACATCCCACAAACATGAAAATGGTATACTTAGACTGTCCACGACCCTGTCCACAAGGTACAACAGTTTGCAGCGGGCGACCTGCACGGGTGCGTGCATGCCCTTGATGCCACCAAACCAATATATTGAGTTGCAACGCCTGTTTCTCAACGCAATAGTAATGTCACGCCCGAGGAGGAGGAAGCGCCCATGGCAGGCCCGTAGCGGCGCGGCGGTGGAGGCGCGGGCGGCGGGGTAGAGCGGGGGTTGGTGACAGGATCAATCCCCTCGCCGAAGGCTTTGCCCCCCCTTCGTGGTCGCAGCAGTGGGGCGCCTCGCTCTGAGCTGCGCCGAGGCCGCGCGGTCCTGACCCGTCTCGCCCCCTATCGGAATGAAGAAGGTCGCGGGCCCCTCGAACATGCGCTCAGCACTAGTCATCGCGCCGGGCGCTGAAACTGCACGTCCAGCATCGCCTTTAGCCACGCTTTCCGCATGCAGGCGCATGGCCCACTGCGTGTCTTCGAGTGCGCAAGGTCGCTGGCCTTTCATGGCTCGCCCACGTGTCATCTGTTGCTAGAAAGAAGACAGGGCACTCCTGGAAGCGCAGTGTGACTTTTTGGCACGGATGGTACATGACTGCTGCCGCATCTTTTTCACCGATGCGATCGCCGGCCATGCGGCGCCCGCGTGCAGATGGGCTTCCTGCGGCAACCCACCTATCATGCCTAATCGTGGCCTTATGGCGAGCTTCCTGAGATTGTTCTTCTGAGTTGCGTCGTCGGATCTCTGACCTGTGAATGCGATGCGGGCGTCTGCGCTCATTGACTGACGCGCGACGTTCTCATCCAGATAGTCATGGATCCAACTGTTGACGCCTGCAGTGAAATCGACATCATTCTCGCCCGCGTCGCCGATCTAGAGAGCGTTCGTACGCATCTTGCATGTGTGCTCACCGAAATTGGCAGGGAGGTCGCGGGGGCATCTCTGGCAACAACACTTATCCGTCTGAATATCGGGTGCTCCTGCCCGGGCCAATGTCTCAATCTGCTCGCGGGTGTTTCCACCGGCGCTCAATTCGCAACCGAGATCGCGGAGGGCCTGGTCGGGAATCGCGCGAGTGCTATCGGTGGCCAGATCGCCAGAAAAGGGATTCGCATCCCTTATGGATCAGCTGATCGGGCAGATCGGCCCATCGCAATGTCTCCGCGAGATTGGCGTGCTGAGGCAGTGCCAGGATGCTCGGCCATGATCTGCTTGGTCTGCTCCACGAGGGCCGTCTCCTTCGCGGCCCTCTCGTCATCCTGGAGGAGAGCATCGAGGTCCGCGCGGAGCGCTTCGACGATCTGGTCCTGGGTGGGATCCCTCGGCATCGATCTCTGCAGATGGGCGCGGGGGATGATTGGCGTCAGCCGTAGAGATAGATGCACCAGATTGCCGTGCGCGCGTGGGAATGTCGCCCAGCCGATCCTGCCACAAGCCGGCGCGACCCGCGGCCGCTCGGCGGCTCCCGGACCCCCTCGAGCAACCTGGTGATTGCGCACAGTGCCAAGAGATGGGGTCAAACGAACGACGCGCGGTTAAATTGTTCGACGCGAGTGTCCCCGCGAATGCGTGCGATGACTCCTGTCACGTGTCGCTGAGGAGCACTCTCTGTGAGCATCCGGGTGCGAGAGCGCGCCCCCGTAGACGAAGGGCGCGGCGACGACGACGATGGCGACGACTTCAGCGACGCCCTCCTCCTCTGGATATCTGCCAGGAGGGATGGGGTAAACGCGAGTGGGGTATCGAGAAAAGGACAGTCTCTTGCCGTTCTCACTGTGGTAACTCAAGCAAGCGCGCAGGGCCTTGCTGCGCCCGCTCTCTGGCGCGCTACTCGCGGCGCCCGCCGGCATTTGGAGCGCCCAGGCGCCGCGCCGGCTCAGCCGCCTGCGCGTGAACCTTCTCGCGAGCGAATCTGAGCGTTAGTCATCTGAGTGCGAGCTAGTCGAGCGCGAGCGAACCTGGGCATGTTTGAGCCTGGGCGCGAGAGGGTCTCAGCGCGAGTGGACCTGGTGCGAGTGAGTCCGAGTTTGAGTCGGTCTGAGTGCGAGAATGATGAACGCGGAACTTGGTGCGTGATGCGCGTGGGCCTGGGTGCGAAGTACCCCGGGCGTGAGCGAGGCTTGAGGGTGGACGACTCTAAACCGGACCGAGTCCGAGTGCGAGTTAGTCTGGGCGGTAGTGAATCTGAGTTTGTGCATGGGCAAGTCTGAGCATGAGTGAATCTGAGCATGGGCGTGTCTGAATGCGATGCGTGAGCCCGAATGGGGGGGAAGTGGCGCTGAAGGAGTCTGAGCGTGCACTAGCGCGTCCGAGTGGCGAAAAAAAAAGTGGGGGAGGTGGGCGAATGTGCGTGCGTGTGTGTGTGTGTGTGTGTGTGTGTGTGTGCGTGCGTGCGTGTGTGTGTGTGTGTGTGTGTGCGTGAGTTAGTGTGTGAGTGATTGAGTTGACGAGTGAGTGAGGGACTGAGGGGCGCGCGGGTCCATGGGGAAGTCTGGCGGGGAAACAAGTAAACCGCCCGGGGCGTTCCTCGTCGTGCGCGGATCCTGGTGCGCCTCCGCCAGTGGCGGATCCCCTTTTGGGCGATCAGTTGCAGCGCCTGCTTTTTCGCAGAGAACAGCGGGCCGGCAGAAGAAAACGCCCGGGGGGCAGAGACGCGCGAGCGGCCGGAGACATCCCCGCCATGCGGGCGCGAAAAGGTGAGCGTCATGCCCCCTGGCGGCCCCCCTTGGTGTGCCCCGCGCGTAGCGCCCGCCATGTCGCGGTGAACGCTGCGGGCCGACCGCCTGGAGCACCCCCGCAAGCTGGGCGCGAACATGGGTGCGCCATGCGCCCGGCGCCCCTCCCCTCCCCCCCGCGGGGCGCTGAAACCAGAGCCCCGCCTGGAAAACCCTCGCACTCTGCTCAAAACGCACGCGAATCTGGCCGCCCAAAAAAGCAAACCGCCCGAAACATCTCCGCAACTTGGGCGAACGGAGGAACGAAATGCCCGGCTCCCGCGCGGGGCCTTGGGCGCGAGCGGAAGAGTGGGGCGCCCCCCGGCGGCCGCCGGCGCCGCGAGCGAAACGTTCTTTCGCTCTGCTCTGGCGCGGGCGAGTCTGGCCACCCAGCCAGGCACGCCGCGCGAGACATCCCCGCAACCTGTGCGCGAACGGAGGGGCGAGATGCCGCCTGCCGGCCCAACTCCTGGGCGCTGGAACCAGCGCCTAGCATGCGACGCCCTCGCAATCTGCTCTGACCGCAAGCGAGTCTGGCCGCCGGGACAAGCAAACCGCGCTGGACATCTCCGCAACCTGGGCGCGAGCGGAAGAATGAGATGCCACCCGGGCGCCGCCTTCCCCCAGGGCGCCGGGGCGCTTAAACTAGCGCCCCTCATGGGGCGCCCTCGCATTCTTTTCTGCGCGCGAACCAGTCAGGCCAACCATGGGGCCAACCGCGAGAGACATCCCCGCAAACTTGCCGCGGACGGAGGAATGAGATGCCCGCTGGCCCCCCCCCCCTCGGAGCGCCCGAGCGCCGCGACTGCTTTGTCGCGGTGGGCACTGGGCCGCCGAGTAGGCGCGGGTAAGTGCGACGCTGCGCCTGCTCCGCTGCAGTGCATCTGAATGCGAATGGATCTGGGCGGCGTATGTGTATGAGTAGGCACGAGTATGGAAGTGCCCGAGCATAAGCGAGCATGAGCGGGTGCGAGCGCGCGAGAGAGGCGGGTGCGAGGCGGGGCCCACTTCGTGGAGCTGCCCATGCGCGCATCCATTTGCATGGGCCTTCCCCCCCGCCAGTGACCAGGCGCAAGATGCTTCGGGTATAAACTAGCTTAAGTTTTGACAGTCTGGGAGCGAGTCTCACGTTATGAGTTCGAATGTGCATGCGCCTCGGTAGCGCGAGTGGGTCCATGCGTATGGGTTTGGACTTGGCTTCCCAAAGGAGGAGTGCATGCGCGCGTCAGTGGCCTGGGCATGACAGAGCGGGACTGAATCGGCATGGCTGCGCGACCCCTCCCTCCGCATTGATGCAAGCGGCGCGGGTGCTCGCGCAAGCGCCGCGCGAGACCCTTGCAGTGCCCTCGCAGGCGCAGAGCATTCCGCGCGTCGCACCGCGTGGAAGAGAGAAGGTTTGCTCGCGGCTTCGCGCGCGAAGCTCGCGCGCCCGCGCCCCGCTGGCGGAGCGAACTGCGGTGGCCGCGAAAGGGGGGCATGCGACTCGTTCCTTTGGCGGCCATAGCAAGTCCTGTTCGCCGCCAGAAAGAAATGCGTCGTCGGCAGATGCTGTCGGGCCGAAACGTCCGCGTTTGGCATCGGGCCAGTAAGTGAAGCGATTATCTACGCGGGGCGTCGAGCATCGCGCGCGTCTGGGCGCGCGTCGACGGCGCTTGGCGCCGGGCAGGCAGCTTGGTCGTGCTCGCGCAATGGCCAAGACGAAAACTGTTCGGCTTGTTCATTGGGGCCAGCTCCTGCAATACCGTCCGCGCATGGCATCGGGCATCCCGTATTTCTCGGCCAGCAGAACGGCTCTCTCCGCCGTTGAACCCTCCTTCTTCTCGGAACGTCCGGGGGCCTTCTTCGCATATTTCGGCGGGGCTCTTTCCAGCTGCCAACGTGGGGGCGGCCGCGCCAGCGGCGCGTCCGCCATCTAGGTTTCGCAGGGGAGCGCCGCGCTGTCCCGGGGCTCCTGGCGCGCGCAGTCGATGGCCACTGCGCCGCGAATAGTCTGCCCCTGCGGGGCCGCCGTTGTCAGGTAGCGGGCGCGCGGGAGCGTGGGGCCGAAACGCATCGCGCTGCGCGCCGCGGGCGACGCCCCCAGGCGAACGTGCCCCCCGTCAGGGGCATTCAGAACGGCCCACGAACAATCTTCTCTTGTGCAACCCGCTCTTCGCTGTCCACGTAGCCCGCGAACTCTTTCCGTGTGGACTTGCTTTCGCTGGTCGTCCGCGTCGAGCACAAAGTCAACGATGGTGTCGCCTGAACGAGGCCGCATGTTCCACTGACTTCGCCAGCGCAGCGAACCCGCATTCCCGCGTGAGCAGGGGTCGCGCCGTGGATCCTGCAGGTGCGGTAAAATGTTGCTCGCGCTCAGCATCCTGGAACGTCTCCCCCTTCCCGTGAGAGCGCTGGGGCCCGCGTGCTCGCCCCGCAAATGTGTCTGGCCGTTGGGCCGTGCACGTGGCCTCAGACATCCTCGCGATCTGGGCCCCTTGGGGTGCAGAAGCCAGCGCTTCGCCTGAGAAATCCTCGGACTCTGCTCTGAGCGCGCGCGAGCCTGGCCACCGACGTATGCGCGCGTCCGATGGAACCCCTGGCGGCGCCGAAACCGGCGCCCCCCGCCCCAGAGACATCCTCGCAACGCGCGCTTTACGCATGCGAGTCTGGCCACCCAAAACAAGCAAACAGCCCGAAACATCCTCGGGGGGCGAAAGCCAGCTTGAGACGCCCTCGCAACCTGCTCCGAAAGCGGAGGATGCTGGGTCGGACAACAAGCACACCGCCCGAGCGATCCCCGCAAACTGGGCGCGGGCATGCCCCCCCAGCGGCCCCCCCCATTGGGGGTAGGCAGGCGCCGATGCGCGGCCCGGGTGGCGGCCCTCTAAGGGCTCGGCGGGGGCGCCTGGTCGCCGAAACTCAGATGCCGTAGTGCGTGGTTACTTTCCGATCTCGAGTGTACTATTGACTCCATTAATACAATCCTTCCCATGAGTTTGAACATGCAGCGTCGTGAATAGACGGGGCGCGTTTGCCTCGCATGCGTTTGCGCGAAGCCCTTCACCTCGGCCACAGTTTGTACACTTTGTGCACCAATTCCAAAAACTCGTCCGTCTTGCTCAGCGGGTCTCCAGCCCCATCGCGAAATGTGTGGCATGCACTCCGCAAGAGACAATATCGATGCGTGAGCTCATGACGCTGTTCCACTTCAACCCTCGATAGCTTCGTGCAGTTTAAATTGGGGGACGTTGGTTCGCATTCCACAGTTTGGTTCCCAAACGTATCCAGCACCAACCCTATGTAACTAATGCCGTCCTTCGCATGGATGAACAAATTGATTTGTCTGAATGCTAGGGATTCGGCCGTCAATTGTGGCCTCCGCTGCGCTTCCTTGATGATTCCATCTTCACTAGATACGCGACTCGCCTCACAAGCAGGGGCGCCGTCTCGACCCATTTCTCCGGTGCTGGCATTATCACGAGCGCTTGGCATGACACGTGTCTGCTCTGCGATCTTCTCATCGCGTGCAACCTTGGGAACTTCGACGACCTTCTCGACGTACTCAAATCTAGTTACCTCAACATACCAAGTTGTCCCGTGCATTGTAACGATCGGCTCCATTGGGACAGGGTGCTCACAATATTGTCTGTCTTGCACTTCTGCAGGTAAAATGTGGGAGCCGATTTCGCCCAACCAGCGGAATAGATCAAACTGGTCATTCAATATCGCGTCAAGCTTTTCTACGATCACTTCTGCGAGCTTTCTGCGTTCCCGTCGCGGGCCCGGTCTGTATCGCCATCGTCTTTTCAAATGCACATCTTTGCTGCTCGACGTTTCAGTCAATTGCTTTTTGGCCCATGCCATAGCGCAGATGCAATGAATGAAGGGGATAGTTGTTGACTGCTTGGGGCTTGAACCTCACTTGAGTCTTACTTGATTGAGCCCACCGGGGGTGCTGAGCTGAAACCGCATCGCCCGAGTTATCCTCAGAACCTGCTCTGAACGCAAGCTAGTTTGGCCACCACAACAGGCAAACTGCACGAGACATCCTCGCAATCTGGGCCCCATGGGGTGCGAAAACCAGCGCCTTGCCCGAGACAGGGGTGCTGAAACCAGAGCCTCGCCCGAGGCATCATCAAGATCTGCTCCGTCATCATCAGCATCATCACCATCATCATCACGAGAATCATCATCATCAACACCATTATCATCATCAGCATCATCATCATCACCATCATCATCACCGTCATGACGATGGTAATCACAATCATCATCATACGCAGCATTATCATTGTTATTATCATCGTTGGCATCTCCATCATCATCATCATCATCATCATCATCATCATCATCATCATCATCATCATCGACACCATAATCATCTCCATTGTCATCGTCATCGTTATCATCATCATAATCGTCGACACCATCAGCATCATCATAATCATCATCACCATCATCGATGCCATCATCATCATCATCATCATCACCATCATCATAATCATCACCAACCTCATCATCGTCATCATTATCATCATGGTCATCATCAGCATCATCATCATCATCCGAATCAACATCCCCATCCTCATCGTCATCCTCGTCAGTATCATCATCGTCACCATCATCATCATACCATAACCTGAGTAGTGAGCACGAGTGTGATTTTGCGTATGAGTAACTCTGTGTACCATCAATACCATCAAAATCATCATCACCATCATCATCATCATCATCATCATCATCATCATCGGCACCATCATCATCGTCATCATCATCGCCATCGTCATCGTCATCATCGCCATCATGGTCGAGCGTGTGAGATTAAGTGGGAAAAAAGGAAAAGTGGAGGAGTGGAAGGTGCTCATGAGGACTCGGCGCGCTCGGAGTAATAACAAGAACCCAATCCTCAGGATATGAGGAATAAGAAGAGCCCCATCTTAGGATATGGGGTGCTGCGTCACTGGGTTTGCAAGGCCATCACCGCACAACGTCATGCACACATTATAGTGTGCCCTTGCCCAGCGGGAAGATTACGTCATCTACACTTCCTTGTAAGCACACGCGCACGTATAGACATGATATGCGAAGCGGGCGGACTTACATTGAAAGCTACCCACAACCAGTGAGAAGATGTGCGAAGCATGTTCCACCACAGCCTCCTGCGACTACGCGTACAAAACCAGTGAAGATGCCGGCGACGACACATGTGCCACCCAGCCCACACGTGTCAAGTATGAGAATGGTTCGCGTGATCCAGAAACCTCGCTCCGACCGGGAGGATCAGTAGTCTGTTGATGAAGGTGCCCCAGGACACACAAATAAATACACTCCCCATCGTTTCCCATATTTTCTGGGTTTTCTGTCCTCCCCCCCACTTCCCATACTTTCCAAGCTTTTCCTGGGGATCGACGATTAATTGTGTCTGTGTGTTTCTCCCCCTCCTGAGGATCAGCAGCACAAATAACAGGATCCCCCATATCTTCATATATTTTCTAGGTTTTTGCCTTCCCCCCCACTTCCCATATTTCCCCAGGTTTTCCTGGGAAATCGACGATCCATTGTGTCTGTGTGTTTTCTCCCCCTCCTGAGGATCAGCAGTCTGTGGATCTCGGGCACCGTGGCCAGGAGGGCCTGGGCCTCCCGTGGCCAGGCCTCGCTCCCGGAGAGCCCAGCGTCCACCGAGCAGGGCGGGCCCCGTCGGGGGGAGCCGAGTACGCCGATGGGATCTCGGCGAACTCGGCGGGAAAACGACGCTCGCGTGCCAGCTCAGGGGGTGTGACTGAAGGGGCCCTGGGACACACAAATAAATACACACACATGAAAATATCCACCATATTTTCCCATATGTTCTGGGTTTTCGTCGTCTTCCCCCCCACTTCCAATATTTTCCCATCTTTTCCTGGGGATCGACGATTAATTGTGTCTGTGTGTGTTTTTTCCCCTCCTGAATATAGGTGAACTCAGCGGGAAAACGACGCTCGCGTGCCAGCTTAGGGGATATGACATTCATCCCTCAGGTATCGCGGCCTCGCCGTTTCTTAGCCAGCGGCCCTGAGAGATAAAGCAGTGATTGCATCAGCGGAGCTCTCCGAGCGTGCGGGAGACAATAGATCGAGAGTCCGGCGAGGGCGCCGCAGCAGCAGGCACACGATTCTCACATGTCACTCGTCTGGCTGAAGCGGGGGCCCTCAGAACCACACGGTCTTGCCCCCTAAGCCCAGACCAAGATTGTCTGATGAGCTCGCATGGTGCCACATGATGCGCCACCGAGCTTGCAACTGCTGGTGTGTATGTCGTAGCCTTGCTGTATCCGTCAGCTTGGCTTTCCCGCACAATGCGATCACTGAGGGCCCTCACTCGGCCAACACAGTCACGGGACTCCGGGCTGTCGCTGAAGCCGCCGCCGGTGAGCGCCTCGTGGGCTCCCCAGGCGCTGGCATTGGCCTCCGACTCCCCGGCAATCGGTACAGGGCAGTTTTTAATACATGGGATGTATAAAAGTCCTGGATCTTTCATACATGATCTATATATATATATATATATATATATATATATATCTATATATACATATGAATACATGTATGCATGAACTCCTCGTTGTTTTTAATGCTAGATCCCTGCACCTTGAATGCATGACCCGCACGCGGAGCATGTCTTAAAAACGGCACTGTATATCGTTGGCCTGCGATTTTTCGGGCTCTCGCTTCCCGCCGCCGCCCGCGGCCGCCCGTGGGCGCCCCTTGCGCACGGACCCTCCCTGGCTCTCGCTTCCCAGCGCCATCCGCGGCCGCCCCGTGGGGGCAACCGGTGCGCGCCCCGTGCGCGGGGCACGCGCTGCAGGATGTCCACCCCCTCTGGATGCCCGTGGCCGCCCGTGGCCGCCACGTGCTCTCGCTGCAGCACGTACTGGCCATCGCTTGGACGTCAATTCCCTGTGCTTTTTTCGGTTTCGTGCGTGGTTTTTTCGCCAGATGATCAAGGATGCTCCTCGATGGTGTTCGCCGAGGGAATAATGCACACGCCCGAGCGATGTCAAGCGTAGCCTGCACCACCAGGCCTGCGCCACAGACGCCGCGCCGCACGGCTCGCGCCACACGAATCCGCCGCCGTGCCTGCACGGAGTCGGCGTGTTGGGGTGCTCGTCTGTGGTCTGGAGGGTTTGGCTGAGATTTGAGGGGCCCGCCCCCTGGAAGCGCGCGTGTCTTTAAAAAACGCCCCTTCTGAAATTGCTTTCTGGCGGTCTTTCCGGCCTCCAGACGGCCAAGATGGCCTCCAAGACTGCTTCCAGGAAAACCAGGACGACAGCAAGACGGCTCAAGATGGCCCAAGAGGCCCCCGAGACGGCCCGAGAGAGCTCCAAGGCGCCTTCCTGGAGAGCCCGAGGGGGCCAACACCATTGATTGTCCTTGGGTTTTGTTGAAGGGTTCTGGAGTTCTCGCCTGATCGGGCTTCCGACCACCCAAGACAGCACAAGAGGCTTCCAAAAGGCCTCCAAGATCGCTCCAAGGCAGCCCAAGAGGCCCCTAAGAGTGCCCCAAGTCGGCCGAAGAGGACCCACAGATCGCCCAAGAGGCTCCCAAAGAGGGCCCCGGGGCAGCCTTGAAGCGCTCCAAGAGAGCAGCCATACGGCCCGGAGAGGCCCCTTGGGCTGTAATGGACGGTCGGAAACCCAAACATGCTAGAACCTCAAACTCCTTCAAACACCAAGACAAATCCGTGGTGTTGGCCTCCTCAGGCTCTCCTGGAGGACCTCTTGGAGACTCCTTGGGCCGTCTTGGGGGCCTCTTGATCTGTCTTGAGGCTTTCTCGGGAGATTCATGGCTTCCAGGACGGCTTTGAAGGCAGCCAAGGTGACGCCACGATTGCCCAAGATAGCCCACGACGGCTGAAGAGGCTCCCAAGGCAGCCTCCAGGCAGACAAAGAAGCCCCCAGGACGGCCCACGAGGTCTCCAAGAGGCCCGCCTGGAGAGCCCGAGGAGGCCAACACCCTTGATTGTTCTCCGGCTCTTACAATCTCACCTGTTCTGGTTCCCGAGCGCCCGCGACGGGCCAAGAAGCCTCCGAAAAGGCCTCCGCTAGAGTTCCAAAACAGCCCAGGAGGCTCCCGGACGGGCCCCAGATCGGCCCACGAAGACCCAAAGATCGCCCAAAAGGCCCCCAAGAAAGCCCCCAAAACAGCAGTGAACCGCTCCGAGCGGGCACCAGCGCGGCCCAGAGAGGCCCCCAAGGCGGCCTCCACAGGCGTCAGACGGGCCAAGAGTCCCCTAAGACTGCCCAAGGGGCCCACGAGGCCCCCAATCGGCCCCCGAAGAGCGTTCAGAAGCTCCGGTGAGGCCCCCCAGGGAGCTCCAAGAAGGCCTCGAGAAGCATTCTTCTCCTCATCCTCATGTTCTCCCTCTCCTCCTCCTCCTCCTCCTCCTGCTCCTTCTGCTCCTCCTCCTCCTCCTGCTCCTCCTCCTCCTCCTCCTCCTCCTCCTCCCTACCCTATCACGACCCGCCCAAATTCAAAGTATTCGTTGGAAGTACGCTGTTCATACACTCAGCCTTCTTCCTGCTGCGCTGTTGAAAAACACGGTGGCCGAATTTGCCGCAAGCAACTGGATTGCATCACATGGTTTCCGCTACAGAACTTGGACCTCGCTCACTGTTTGGGGTCCACGCTGGCCAACACTTTTGCAGAGTAACATCTAGGACACAAGGCTCTCAACACATCGACCTCAACCGGGGCTCATTGTTTTCACGAGAACCCGCATTTCCCCCCCTTCACACGCGACACAAAACTACACAATAATCAACTCTGGGTACGAGGTTCCGTGCTCCCCCCACAGGCCCCTCCCTGTGATAACTACAGACAAATCGACGTACGGCGACCATAACGAGGAGATGGAAGCGGCTGCGGTGGGAGCCCTCCCTCTCGCGGCTGCCAGCCTCCGCCCACAATGATGAGGACTTGGACACGCGCGTCAGCGACTGCGGGAAGCGCCAGGCAGGCGGGGGAGGAATGTCAAATGGCCGACATCACAAGGTGCGTGTGGGACTCTGGCCCACAAGAGAAGTCGTGGTTGGGATTCCATGCAACAAGATAGCCCAGCATGGCCCCAACGCAACGCAAGGGCGGCCCCAGCATGCTTCCCATCCTCAACTCTCCTCTTGTCCCTCGATGCACGATGCAAGACCAAACATAGACAAGACACTTGTCAAAGACAGGAGGTTGCCAGAATGGCTTTGATTCATCCCTGAACTCGCGCTTTTTTCAGGGGCGCTGCGTAACTTTGCCGGGGGGAACTTGGTACGTAAGTTAGGAGGGGGGACTTAACAGGATGAGCTGGTATAGGGGGCGTAGTACAGGAAAATTGCTCAGGGAAACTGGGAAGGGTCCGTTCAACGGGGGATCTGTAGAGCCACCAGGCAACACCTGCCACAACTGGGGCCAAAGCGAAGTGAGCTGCCGCCGCGAGGGGAGTGACAACCAAGAGGGGGGCTACAGCCTGAGGGAGGGCGGCAGCTCGCCCGAGAGCACGAACCACAACGAGAGCCACGGCCAGCAGGGGAGCTATAGCCACTGCGAGAGTCACGCCTGCGCGGAGAGCTACAGCCTGTGGAAGAGCGCCAGCCAGAACGAGGCCTACAGCCTGCGGCCAGGAGAGCTTCAACTGTCCAGACAGCGGCAACTGCGAGGAAAACTGCAGCCTGCCAGAGAAGAACAGCCAGAACTGGGGGTACAGCAGGAACGGTAGCGACAGTCACAGCGAGAGCGCCAACCACCGAGAGAACTACAGCCTTCCGGAGTGCACAGGCCACAACGAGGGCTACAGCCGCAGCGAGAGCTGACGCTGCGAGTAGAGTTGCCTAAAGAAGAGCTGCAGCTGCAACAAGAGCAACAGCTACGAGGACTGCACCCTGAGGAGAACTACAGCCAGTACGAGAGCTACAGCTACGAGGAGAGCTACATCCTGAAGGAGAGCTGCAGCCTGCCACCAAGCACGAGAGGCGACCAGGGCTACAGCCACAACGATAGCTACAGCGGTGCTGCAGCTCGCCGGGCACCTGGCACAGCGAGCACCACAGCCGAAATGGGAGCCACAACCACAGCGAGAACTAGTTCCTCGCGTAGAGCTGCGCCCTGAAGGAGCGCTACAACATGGCGCAAACCACCGGCCACAGCCAGGGCTACAGCCACAGCAGGAGCCGGAGCTGCGAGAGAAGCTACAGCCTGAAGGGAGCCCACCGCGCGAAGAGCATCGGCTGCTAGCATGAGGCCGACGCCTGCGAGAGAGAATCCGCCACAGACCTGCACGCTGAAGCTCGATGATGGCTGCACCCAGAAGGGGACCTACGGCCTGAAAGGGAGCCACAGCTGGAGAAACGGCAATACCTGTCGGCGGCGAGCGAAAGGGGAAGTCAGGAGGGTCGGGCCTTCTCTGAAGTCTCGGAAGTCCCCCAGCCTTCTGAGAACTGTTCTAAACCTGGCCCGAAGCCACAGACAACCTCTCAGAAGGAACGAGGTCTTCTGAGAAGTCCCACCGCCTTCTGAGAAGGCCTTCTCCCTCTCACTTCCCCCCCTCGCTTGCTGCCGAGAGCCACCGCCGGAGAAATGGCAACACCTGGGCAAAAACGTCCGCGGCCGACGTAGCGGTGGCATCCCGCAAAAGCAACCGTGCTCGGCTCATCGGGCCATGGGCGAGGCCGAGCTTCGACGGACATGCCGATGTGCTGGGACCCCACGACGGACTGGCAGGGCGTTTGGTGTCCCGTGCGGGATCAATTCACATCTCGGGGGGGACGAAAGGGTTGGATAGCAAAGGGCAGGGTAGATAATCAGCTCACGTAGCTGGTCTTCTGACACCTCCTGGCGCCGGGAGGCGCCCATGTATTGAGGAACGGGCCCGGCGGTGGGGCGGAAACCGGCGTCATGCAGCGGATTTCGTAACCCTTTCGCTCCGCCCGGATATCTCCGCAGCGGCTTAGCCAGGAGGCAGCCCGAGCTTTCTGACACCACGACTTGCTGCAGAACGACTCGTGCGACAGCGCCGCTGCTGAGGGCCAGCCACGGGAGACGGTCGAGACTGCTTGCTTCGCGGGTCGCCGCGGCGGTCCTGGCGACGCGCTGTGCCCTACGAGCGGCGATCGCGTCACTCAGCTCCGCGAGGCGGGAGGCTCGGCAAGGCTCGGGACGCTGACGCTTGGAAGTGGGGACGCGGGGGCGCGACACGCGAAGCACTCAAGTTCCTGACCATACCATCCTTCAACTGTTTCAACACGAGGCTCAATCTGATACGTTCTTTGCTCAGATGGAGCAGCCCACTTCCACGCAGAGGCGGGACCCGCCCGCTTCAAACTGAGATGCTTACCACGAGTACCACGGGCACCTCAAATACTACACGACTTGGGCAATCGCTGCCATGGCTAGGTCTACGGTTGGCGTCGCAAAAATAAGGTGCAGCACCAATCTCCGAAAAACACGCAATCCACCAACATAAGGCTTCCTCCGTGCACGCTATCCCAGTGAGGCGATCCCCCTGCGAGGGATTCTTGTGTGCACGCCAGTCCCCTGCGAGGACTTCTTCGGTGCACGCTATCCCTAAGGTGGGGGATAGAGTGTAATAAGCGGGCTGGCGGCGCCACATCGCACGCTATCTTTGCAACGCCAACCGTACGTCATCCGAGCGCCCCGGACGCTCCAGACGTGGCCTGGCAATGCTGGGCGACTTTTCGCGGGACGCCCGTGAGAATACATCGCGCCCACTGCGTTATGAGCAAGGTGCATCGTCTGCGACAATGCCCGAGGGACCAAGACGTACCGAGCGGCCGGGACGCTCTCCCTACTTACTGTCTCCAACCTCCAGGTCGCCTCATCCAGCTACCGAGGATCGAGGACCAGGTGTTCCTTCCCCTAGTCTTCTTCTTGTCAAATTTCGTGCCCATCTCGGTGGGGCGGGGGGGCGCGTGTGCGAGGCGGGCTACCTCAGCCCGCTTTTCGCGCTTGCTGCGCGGATGTACGCCGTGCGATGGCGGAGTCAAGTCAAGGACAGGAGGCGAGGATGAGGGCAAGGAGGAGGACTAGGAGGACGACGACGAGGACGAAAAGGAGGGGGATGAGGACGATGATGAGGAGGACGAGGTCCAGGAGCAGGATGACGATCGGCTCTGGAGGCGTCTAGGCTCCCGAAAAGATCAGGTCACAAACTGGGGCCAGAAGCGGCGGGCGTCTGGCCCGCTCCAGGGGGTTGTTCCAGCGACTCCAGTGCAGTCAGCCAGCCTCCCCCAGGGTCAGGGGGGTAGGAGCAGATGAGGAGGAGGAGGAGGACGAGGAGAAGGAGGAGGAGGACGAGGAGAAGGAGGAGGAGGAGGAGGAGAGCATGAGCATGAGCATGAGCATGGGACAACATCAGTCTGCGCCTCAACCTTATACATGCATCAGGTGTTATACACGCCTTCGAACGCCTGGATGCTCTCTCGGCTTGACTGAGGACCTTAGGCCACAGCCCTCTCGATATTCGGTCTAAGTGATCTACTCCAGACGGGGTAAGTCTGCGGAGACATTGCTTACCCAACTTGAAGATCTGATTGGCACCGAAACTATCACAATCACGATAATACCATAACTTGAATGGCCCGTGGAACTGCGCATTAATGGGTTATTGAAAAGGGGCGCTCGAAGGCTTAAACCACAACGAACCGTTATAATGGATGGGACGGAAACGCGGAGTCGCTCGCCATGCGATCACAGTGGATACAGAAGCCGAGCCTTGACACCTGGTGCAACCTCGCCCCGTGCCATCCAGACAGTGGGAGGTGGAGAAGAGGGAGCAGGCAGCAGCAGCGGCAGGGACGTCGATGGAGGAGGACTATGGTTTTTCACGCGGAGCCTTGCTCTCCGCACGCATCGCTGACTACCTACCAGACCACCCCAACCCAACCCGAAGACCCGAATGTCGGGTTGGGCGGGGGAAGGGTTCCACCCGTGTTTTTTCAATGTTCCCCGACCCCCCCCCCACTGGAAATCGAGGCCAAATTGAGGCCCTCGGGTTGGGTTGGGGTGGTTTGGTGGGTGGCAACGTCGCCCGCGGGATCCTCCTCCTGGCGAGCAGGGCTCTCCTCTCGCGGAGCAACTTCTCCTCCTAGCGGACCGGGGCGGGGAGCCTAGCCTCCGACGCGGCGAACCCCGCAGCCTCGTCCACAACGCTGCGACCTGTGACCATAAATCTGGGCGCCCGCTGGCGCACCACGTAGGAGGAGGAGGAGGAGGAGGAGGAGGAGGAGGAGGAGGAGGAGGAGGAGGAGGAGGAGGAGGAGGGGGAGGAGGGGGGGAGGAGGAGCAGTAGGAGGAGGAGGAGGAGGAGGAGGAGGAGGAGGAAGGAGGAGGAGGAGGAGGAGCAGGAGGAGGAGGAGGAGAAGGAGGAGGAGGAGGAGGAGCAGGAGGTGGAGGAGCAGGAGGAGGAGGAGGAGGGGGAGTCGACAACAAAAAGACACTGATGCATCTGTCAGGGGCAGCGGCGACCAGCAACCCGATGCGTGCCCACAAGTCCCCGTCGGTTCCCGACGGCTTGAGGTACTTCTGGGAGAACCATCCTTGGGCGGCAAGCTGGCGCCCGTCAACGGTGGCTGTACGACCGCAATGGCTGAAACAATCCCAGAACCCGAGATGATAGGACTCGCAAAGAGTGAGCCCGCAGACGACCACGGGCCCTGGGACCGAAGCCCTAACATCTCTGGGCCACTTTTGAGCCCCATCGGACGAGACGTCCGAAACACAGAAATCAAAGAGTTTGCCCCAGGTCGGAACATCTCCGCACCTTGAACAACGGCAACGCTTCCCACACTTGGAGATGATGGGGGAGGAGAGGAGGAGGAGGGCGAGGAGGACGAGGAGGAGGACGAGAGGGAGGACGAGGAGGAGAAGGCGGAGGAGATGAGGAGGGTGCGGAGGCGGAAGGCAGGCGGGCAAACGCCCCCCGATGACTGCACGGGGGTTGGGGGCGGGGCCTGGAACTGCCGATCCGACCCCGCCCAGGCAGAGGAGAGCAGCCGACACAATCAGAAAGGTCGGTCGACGGGAGCCGTACTCCCTCTCCCCTCCTCTCATGACATTCAAGGAACACTTGCTGAAAGAAAACGGTCCTGGATCTTCGCTCGCCATTGTGGCCCCCTGGGGCCCTCCACGGGCACCGTGACCGTTAAAGAGCCGGTCTTTGGAAAATTCCAGGGGGTCTTCCCTTCCCAAACAGTGCTTTCACTTAGGGGTTCTTGCTTGACTTGTAAGAAACGAAGCCTGCGCGTCGGCCTGGCGGCTACGTGGTCGCCGTCGCCGCCACGTCGCCGCCTCGTAGCCGCCCGTCGTCTGAGCCTTCGCGTCGGTCTGGCCGCGGTGGTCGCCGTCGCCACGTCCGACGCCTTGTGGTCGCCGTCGCCGCCCCGTCGCCGCCTCGTCGCCGCCCGTCGTCTGCGCTCCAGTGTCGGGTCCGCGGCCTTGTGGTCGCCGTCGCCGCCCCGTCGCCGCCTCGCCGTAGCCCGTTGTTTTGCATTGCATTGCTTTGCGATGATTCTGCGCCACGTAGATTGCGCCACATGGACTGCATGGCCTGGATTGCACCACACTGAATGCTCCACGCAGGCATCGCCGCACAGACTGCAAGACATCACTGTTTGGGGTCCACGCTGGCTAACATGGCAGTCCTCTGCTTTCCTCCTCTGGAGGCCTCCCAAATTGCTTGAGAAGTTTGTTGGGGGCTCGGAAGATCGCGCCACATCGCCGATGACTCGGCGGTGCGGCGCGATCCTCCGACCTCATCTGCTCCGGTCCCATCTGGATGGCCTGGATCCTCCTCCGCCTTTCGGCGGCCAGCCCGTGGGGGAAGTGAAAAGCGGGCGGGTCTTCCCAGAAGGCTCGGAGGCCCTCTGGCCTCCCGACGAGTGTTCTAAGCCACGCAGCAAACTTCTCAGAAGGCCGGAGAGCTTGTGAGAAGCACCGCCGCCTGCTATGAAGGCCTCATCCGTCTCACTGCCCCCATCGCTCGCCGCCGACCCTTTCTGCCTCCTCGCTGCTCCTCCCACGAGGGGTGCGTCGAGCGGGAGAAGCTCGACTGCGCAGCACGGGCTCGCGCCACCCGGCGTCTGTTTTCCCCCGCGAGCCGAGCACACCGGGTGCGCCGCACCGCCGCGCACGGGGAGGCCAGAGGGTGGGCGAGGGAGTTTTCGGCCTCAGAGGGCATCGGACGAAGGACTCGGTTAGAGAAACAACAAGCGGCGTAGACACAAGCTTTTGGAGTTCCGCGCGGAACTTGAGCAAGTCATGTTCATGCAATTCGCTGGTCTTCGATGGATGCTTCCTCCTGCTCTTCCCTTCCCCTTCTGCGGGGGTCTTTCGATTGGCTCTGTGCGATGTTCTGTCCAGGCGATCAAGGCACTTTGTGCCTGGCTGTGGGCAAACTTCAACGCCTTCACCTTCCTGTCAGAACTCAGCTGCCTGAGCTACTCGTTGTCCGAAACCAACCGACCGACCTGCTCCTCCGTCTCCTCCTCCCCCGCTTGTCGATCCCCGAAGCGAGTACTTCTCTGCACTGAGCAGGCACGGGAAATTGGCGGGTCGGCGGATTCAAGGCTAATTGCGGCTTCCAGTCGGAAAGAACCCCAAGCTTGGCACATATTTAGTCTCGCAGCTGGCTCCCGCTTGAGCTGGGGAGATGAAGAGGAGGGCGGCATGACGAAAGGACCCACTAGATAGCAGAGGTAACGACGGAAGAAAAACATAGGCGATACATGGTTTTCCGTTTTGAGTGGGGTAGATGGGGATATGGTCACTTTCAGAAATGAGAGCTGAGTGGGGGAAGGGTCCTATGGCAAATTCGTGTCGTGACGGCCCCGGCATTGGTTTCTGACACCCCGTGGATCGTCCGACTTGGAAAGATCGGCGGCTTCTCGATCGCAGACCGTTCCGCATCGCCCGACGTTTGGACACTTGCGGCGTTCAACCTGGACGCCTGCGCGGGGCCGCCGCCACGTCGACTCGGCGCACCCCTGCCGCAGGAGAAGGCCAGGGGAGGGGCAGCGAAGGCTTGGGACGCCAAAACGAAGGGGCCCTGGGACACACAAATAAATACACACAAATAGGCCCAACGGGCCAGAGGCGTGCTAAGATCTCCGGTAACTGGTTCACAATTCTTCTAGTTCGGGCGCGCGGGGCGGCCCCTGGGGGTCCCCCGGCGAAAAATACCCCGACCGCAGCCCAGGAAGGTCCAGGGAAGGTCCCGGAAGGTCCCAGGAAGGTCTACTCAGAGATGGTTTTCCTCCTGGGTACGGCCTCTCAGGCCCCCCAGAGCGCGCCACGAGGGCCCCAAGAGGCCCCCAAGACTGCCCAAGAGGCCCCCGAGACGCCCAAAGGACGCTCCAAGACGCCGAAGATGATCCCAAGACGGCCCAAGAAGCCGCCAAGACGCTCCAAATGGCCTTCAAGAGGCCTCATAAGAGCGCCCCGAGAAGCCAAAATCATAATTTTTACGATGGTTTTGGAAGGATTTTGGCTTTGTCGCATTTTCGGCTTTCCGATGCTCCAAGACGGCCCAAGAGGCCCCCAAGAGCGCACGAAGACGGCTCAAGAGGCCCCCAAGAAGGCCCCCAGAGAGCCCAAACGGGCCCCGAGGCGGCCCAAGAGACGCCCAAGACGGCCCAAGAGAGCCCCAAGACGGCCCCAAGAGGAGCCCAAGATGGGGACCACGAACCGAAACCTCAAGCCTTCCGCCCCAAGAGGGCCCCAGGAGGCCCCGAGAGGCCCCCAAGATGGCCCAAGATGCCGCCAAGAGGCCTCCAAGAGACCCCAGGAGGCTCCAAGGAGGCTCAAAAGAGGCCCTACAAGGCTTCAAAAATGTCTCCCAGGCGCCCCCGAACGGCCTCTCAGTAGACCCCAGGGCCTCCCAAAGAAGCATCTGGACGACGGCCCTGTTTGGCCCCAAGAGCGCCGCAAGATGCCATCGAGAGGCTTCCTCCTCCGCCCTTTTCTCTTCCTCCTCCTCCTCATATTTATCTTCATCCTCCTCCGTTCCTTCTCATCCTTTTCTCCTCCTCCCCTCCCCCTCCCCATCCTCATCTTCCTCCTTCCGGCGGCGCCGAAATGGCCCCGTGCCCGCGCCGAAGCAATAGCGATCATGCAATACGGGCCAGCGGAGTGAGCGAAGCGATTGAATAAACCTTGCGGGGGTCTCTGCATTCCTGCACAAGCGGCTCCCAGAAGCCCCAAGATGCTCCCAAATGCTCCCAAAGGAGCTCCACGAAACCCCAAAGAGGCTCCAACAGCAACCCAAAAGGCCCCCAAGAAAGCCCCAACGAGGACCCCAAAAGGGCCCCGAAAACCCAAACGCCAGCGAGGGCACAATACGGGCCGGCGGAATGAGCGAAGCGATAAAATCAATACACGTAAATAAACAGATTCCCAGTGTTTTCCCATACTTTCTGGGTGTCTGTCTTCCCCCCCCACACTTCCCATATTTTCCCAGATTTTCCTGGGAATCGACGATTAATTGTGTCTGTGTCTTTTTTCCCTCCTGATAAAATGGGTACGGTACGGAGAAAATGGGTACGATGCCCAACAACAAATGTTGTCCAAACCTGATGGGACAAGAACGGGAAGCGCCGCTGTAAGTAAATGGGCGTATTGGGCGAAGAAGAAAAGGAAGGCGAGGACAACGAGGAGTCGATGACGAGGACGACGTGGCGAACGTGAGGATAGCAAGGAGGAGCATGAGGACAACGAGGAAGAGAAACACAAGGTTTGAACTCCGATCTGCTGCTCTGCTGCAATCCGAGTGGGCGCAACCCCTTTTGCTCCGACCAGCGTGCCGGCAGGCTCACGAGTCTCGGGCGCGGGCCGCCCGAGAGGCAGTAAAACCTGGGGCCCCAGGCTTGGGCCCACAGTGGTTGCGGGAGCACGGGAGAGGGGCAGAGGGAGAGCAAAGAGGAAAGGGATAGGCGGGTTGAGGCGAGCCTGGAAATCTTCACACGCCCTCAGAAGGAGACGCCGAAAACCGCCTGGCTGTCACCTCAATCTGCGATGTCCCGCATCTCATTCGCTCTCACGAGTTTGTCCTGCTGCCTCTTCTCCGTCTTCCTAGTGTCGATGGCGGTCTTGCGGCTAGCACGCTGCATACTCTTCTCCATCTTGATCGCCGCCGCCGCCGGGTCCTGCACCAGGCTCCACTTGGCCTCCCGCAGCACCTTGTAGAGGTAGACCTTGTCCACCCCAAGCTTCGTCAGCACATCTGCGATGTTCTGCGAGCCGTCAATCCACCTGAGGTGGGTGTTCTCGCAGCGCAGCACTTCTCTGAGCAAGGCGCCCTCGATCGCCATCCTCTCGTCCTTGCTCTTAGCCGAGCCCTCCTTCGTGAGGTGGTCGTAGACGGACTTTGCGTCTGTCGCCCAGAAGCGGGGGAGCCGCTGCACCTCCCCCTGCCAGTTGAGCAAATCCACCGAGACATTCGTAGCCTCTCTGAACAGCACTGCCGCCCAGTCGACGGCCTCCACTGCGTCTGCCAGGTGACTGGCCTCCGCCGCCGAGGTTGAGCGGCACACACGCTGCGCCATGCCGCTCTTCCAGTCCAGTACTGCCACCGGTGCTTGGTGTCCGGCCAGGATGCCGTCGGTCGTGAGGAGCGCCACGTGGCCACCGCAGCTCTTGTAGCGCTCAATGTCGTCGTGCTCCGGGCCGTTCGCGTGGCCCGCGTCCACGGCCGCGCCGATCACAGCGCTGGACAGCCTCAAGTTGGCCGGGTAGACCAGCGCGACCTCAGCGCCCTTCTTGGCCTCAGACACCGCCAGGTTCGCCTTCACCAGGTCCGCCACACACGGGGCCGCTCGGGCCCTCTGCAGCTCGCCCGAGAGGAAGGCCAGGTCGAGTCGGCACTGTCGACCTAGCCAGCCGATCTCACCAGATACCCTCAGCAGTTCCTTCGCCTCATCCTCGTTCAAGTCCTCCTGCAACTGCTTCCTTCGACCTGCTGGGATCTTGATCGGCTTGAGGGAAGTTGCGTAGTTCACCATCTTAACCAGAAAACCTCTCGAATCACTCGAAAGCTCGCGGCCGCGGAAGGTGAAGGGCAGCTCGCTCCACTTCCACTGGAACGTGCCCAGGACCTTCGGCAGGAGGTCCGACAGCTGCATGTCCTTCATCCTCGCCACCAGCACGTCGTCCACGTGCGAGACCGCGATGCCCTTCAGCTGCCCGTCTACGCGCTTGTAGAAGAGCGCCGGCTCCAGGCGCGACTGAAGCCAGCCGTCGGACAGCAAGGCGTCACGCAGCGCTAGCCAGAATAGCCTTGCTGCCTCCGCGAAGCCGTAGATGGCCTTGCGGGCCCTCAGCAACTGGCCCGGGGCAAGGCCAGGCAGGCCTCCCCGAGGCTGCTCCAGGTAGACCTCGCGTTGCAGGTTCTGCCCATTGAAGTAGGCGTTCTTGACATCGCCCAGGGAGAGGATCATGCCCATGGCCGCCGCCAGCGTCAGGAGCAGCGCCTCCGCCAGCCGTGATGCAGCGGGAGCGTCCCGCCTGAACATGCCCAGCAAGCGGTCGCGAAAGCCCACCACGACCAGGCGGCTCTTCGCGAGCAGCGGCAGAGGAGCTCCGGCCTCGTCGTACTTCCCGTCGTTCTTGTCGGCATCCACCCAGCGCATCGGGATGATGATGCTGGCCTTGTCCGCGAGGAGCGCCTCGCTCTCATCCGGCGGCATCGGCTCAGCCGCGTCGAAGTCCTGCCAGGATCGCCACTCTGCATCACGACTGCCACCTCGATCCATGAACATCCGGCGTTGCTCCTCAGGCAAGCTGCCGAGCTTGATCTCCTTCCTCCCAGGCTTCTTCGTCAGGAACGCGTGCTCGAACTCATTCCGCATCAGCCCGAAGATGAACTCCTCCTTGCCGATGCCCTCCTGGACGAAGAAAGCCTCGCCCTGCTGGTACGTCTCCAAGCCGGCCTCCATGAACTCATCCAGGTCATTGTCCAGCACGAACTTCGCCGAGTCGACAGATCCTGCAGTCCCCTGTCGGATCGAGACAGGGACATCGTCCAGCAGGCGCCGTCGCTTGGCCTCCCGCTCGCGGCGCTCCTCAGTCTCCTTTTCCTCCAGGAGACTCCAAGGACGCCGATGTCGAGAGGCCCCTGGCTCGGGCTCCGTGTGCACCCCGTGGGAGTCGGGGTGCCAGTCATCGTCGCCGTCGTCCCTCATGATCTCCTGCATCGCCGCGTCGAACTCCATCGCGTCGAAGTCCAGGTCGGGCGGCACGGGCACGTCCTCAGCCCCCACAGCTGGGGCTGGCGCCGCGGGCGGCTCGGGCGCGGCCGGAGCCGCGCGGGGAGCCTCCGCCTCAGGCGGGGCCGGATGCGCCTCCGGCTCAGGCGGAGCCGAGGCGGGCTGCGGCTCCTCCGGCACCTCCGCCCGCTGCCCGACGTCCATGCCGCTCTCGTCGCCCTGCTCAGCGGGCTCCTGCCCCGCCGCGGCGGGGGGCTTGGGCCGGCCTCGCAGGTCCACGAAGCCACTACCGCCGCTGATGGGCGCGTCGTGCACCAACTCCTGCTCCTGCGCAATCGATCTCCAGGCGTGGATCTCGTGGCCAGTCGCTGCAGCCAGGTGCTCCGGGCTCGCGAGCACGGTGAGGCCACGAAAAGCAAGCCGCACTCCATGCCGACCCTCATGTCCGATCACGCGCGCCAGCCCTCGCCAGTTGTCTGGATGCTCAGGTCGATGCTTGGCTGGCTGCGCTTGGTCGTAGAAAAGCACCCACTGGCCGACAACGAACGGCCCTCTCGTCGGTCGTATCTGTCGAAGCTCTGCTCGTCGAAGTCGATCCTCCGTGTCGGTCTGGATGAAAGCCATCCGGCACTGGGTCCTGATCTCCACCTTGCGGGCAAAACGCGAGCCCGGCGTAGCAGCTGCCACCTGCTCGCCCACACGCTCCACTTCGGCGTCGTCCGCAAGGCTCGCCGGGAGGCGAACATCCCGGCCGAGGACCCAGAGGTAGGGGCTGAAACCAGCCCGCCGGGCCAGCGTGTTTTTGGCCCTGTTGCACTCCGTCACTGCCGTTCTCATCTCCTCAAGGCCCGCCACCTGCTTGTCGTGCACCACCCTCGTGAGCATCGAGTTCCAGATGCCGTCGTGGCGCTCCATCTTGCCGATGTGCCACGGCGAGGCCAGAGCGGCCGAGTCTAGGCGCACGCCCTCCTGCTCCAGGTAGTCCGCGAACTCGCCCAGGAAGGACCGTGCGCGGTCCACCATGATCGCCTCCTCCGGCTGGCCAGCCCAGGAGACCCAGCAGAGCTCGTAGAACTTCCTGACCTCCGAGGCCTTGGGGTTCTTGTGAGTGTCCTCCAGCAGGCAGACCACGTGGAAGTTCGTCCCCATACACATAATGCCAAGGAGTTCCCAGTTGTTGCCGGCGCTGTCGACGTTCTCGAAGCAGTCCATCGCGAGCAGCACGTTAAACTCGTCGGCCCTCGGGAGCTGACTCGGACGTGGGATGCTGGGTCGCTGCGCTCGCCGGCAGCTCTCACAAACAAACAGCCTCGCTGCCTTCAGCGCCAGAGCCGTTGCCTTGCCCAGGCGCAACGCCCTGAGCAGCGCTGGCCGTCAGGGGTGCCCGAGGTTCACGTGCGCCCTCTCGATCGCCCTCTTGACGGCCCTCGGCAACAGCTCCCAACGTCGCTTCCTCTCCCGTGAGGCGCCCCGCTGCTGTGCTGCAGCCGGCCCCTCGGGCAGGTCGCCCCGCTCGTAGCCCGCGAAGTAGAAGACCACCACGTCGTTCTCGAGTAGATGTCGTGGCAACCAGCGCCGTCGTGCTTGCAGTGACTGTTGCGACCAGTCCTCGAAGTCTAGCCTGAAGAGCTGGTCGCCCTTGAGCGTCGTGACCATCCTGAGCGGGGCGTCCGCGGCGTGCAGCTGCGGCTGCGCCGTCTGGAGCCGCTGACCCCCGCGTCTAGCCTTCACCATCTTCAGCGGCTCGCTGATGACTCCTCCCAGCTCCTCCAGGAAGAGGTCCGAGCCCCAGATGATCGTCTCGACATCCTCGCCCATCTTCTCCAGTAACCTCCTATGCCAACTCCGAAATGCGTCCAGCTCAGCGCACAGCTCCACCGTCAGCAGCTCGAACTCGCCGTGCTGCGTACGCCGTCCCCGTCGGAAGCCCAGCGGGCGTCCGCCAGGAGGCACTCCGCGCTCGCGGCGAGCAGGCGCTCGGCCGCGCCTGGGCCTCACGGGCACCTCGGCCGGTGCCTCTGGGGCCTCCGCCGCCGCCTCGGCAGGCGGCGCGTCCTCTCCGAGAGGCGGGCCCTCCTGGTGCGCCTCCTCCGGCGCAGGCTCTCCCCGCGGCGGGCTCCGCGATCGCGGACGCTCGTGCGGGAAGCATCCTCCACAGGGAAGGCCGCATCCATGGCCAGCGAGCTGCGGTAGTCGATCTGCATCTGCTGGAGCACGCCGCGATTGAAGGCCTTCGCGAGGCCCGCGGGGTAGGCTGCCGCCTGCTGCGCCCGATAGCCACCCGAGTTCTTCCCGAGCAGCTGCTGGTGGGCGCCGGGCGGACAGGCACAGCGCTTGCTGAGGTGGTTCGCCACCGCTGCGCTGTTCGTGAGCCACCCCGTCGGCTTCTTGATCGGCTTGCTCGTGTCCTTGTCGCAGGCTCCGTAGGCACATTGATCTCCGCGCACAAACACAACGCCTTCCAAATCCCACAGACGTACCAGGATGCCGTCATGCGCCCAAGAAAGTGCTGTCAAAGGCTGCTCTATCAAGAAATACCGTCCTCTCGCATGCACGCATCGAGATGCCCGCCGAACGAGCAAAAGATAACGACGAGCACTCCTGCGGACCTCATCCCAGTCGATGAGCTTGTTCATGTTGGTCATCAGGGACCACGGATGACAGGGAAAAAGCCAACACTGTGATGTAAGGCCAGTGCAGGTCGAGGATCCGGTAGAGTAAGGCCCGTCCAGGGCCCTTGAGCAAGTCATAGTCGGGAGAGTGGTCCACGTCCAGCGGCTGAGACTGCATCCAACCGTATTCCTTTGCACCGTAGCGCGTCAGGATGTGCACCCCACCGAACGGCTCGAACACCGCCGTGGTCTGGAAGTCGGCGGTCACGAAACGCTCCGCCTCGAACCTCGGTCGAAGTAGCTCTTCTCGTAGTCGTCGATCCTCTCCGCGAAGCTCACGCCAGGTGGACTCGAGCTTCTTCCGAGTCGTCTTGGAGAGGATCCCTGTCGCGTCGGTGGCCAGCGCACCGCGATCCTTCGACAGGAAGGCGTGGCCAACCTCCTCCTCGACCCGGATCCCCTCGCCGTCGGACTCCTCGAAGACCGACTCCTTCTGCGCCTGCGCGTAGAAGAACTCCGAGTCCCTATTATTCGAGATCGCCGTCGCTGGTCCTGAACTCGAAGCTGCTGCCGATCGGTGACCATCATCGTCTCCCCAGTCATCAAGTCGCACTGCCAAGTGACCGCCCACCTTGAGCAGCTGCACGTCCACGGCGAGCGTCTGCAGATCCATCCGCATCTCCTTCAGGTGGAGCACGGCGCCCAGCGCCTCCTGCGACGCCAGGCTGACCAGGAGCGGGGTGTCGCAGTCCTCCATCTCCGCGCTGAAGATCACCCCGCGGCGGCCGCCAAGGGCGACCGGGATCTCGACCACGCGCCCCTCCTGCCTCTTGCCGAAGGCCGAGGAGAAGCTCCTCACGCGGTCCGTCATCTTGATCTCGAGGCCGCGGGGATGCAGGCACCTCTTCTCGAACAGCTCCCGCCAGTATTTGCCGTGCATACATCTTGTGCAACAGGTATCGATGAGCGCCGCTGGTACGTCAGACGTGTCACTGTCTTCACTCACCATAAGCACCATCTCCAAAAATCCTTCCCCGGGAACTGGGCGCGCGTGGCGCCCGCGAGGAGCCCCTCTGGGCCCCGGTGTGGAGTGTGCTCAGGCCGAAGACGGCGGTGGCCGCGCCTCGCGCAGCCTCTGCTCGCCCTCGTTGTAGTTCAGCGTGCCCTTGCAGTCCGGGAACTGACTGCACCCGAAGAACCAGCCGCCTGTCCGATGATTCTGGCGAGCCACCAGAGCCTTGGAGCACTTCGGGCACGGCAGCACCTCGTCGTCCTTCGTCGTTGGGAGGATCGTGCTGAGGCTGTCGCTGACCACGCTCGCACTGTCGCCAACATCGCTGCCCACGAGCTTGAAGGAGCCGAGGTCGGAGCCGCGGTCCGAGCTGACGAGGAAGGCCGAGTCGTACTCGACGTCGTCCAGCACGAAAAGGGTCGCGCCCTTCCGCTTCTTGGCGCTGGTGCTGCTCGATGGGCGAGGACTGCTGCCCGAAGCCGAGGGGCTGCTCCATGCCGGGCGCGAAAGCGCCGCTGCTCGTCCACGTGGATCAGCTCGACTCTTCGGCTTCGCCGTCGGCTTCGGCCTCTTCGGACCCATAGGGCACTCCGGGTCCCCGGCCCAGTGACGGAGCTTGCCGCACGCCCCGCAGTGCGTGCGCTGCTTGTCCTTCGCAATCTCCGCCTTGCGCTCCTCGAAGGTCAACGTGCCCTCCGCCTTGAAGAAGCCACGCTTCCGCTGGAGGTCTCGAATCTTGGCCCGAGCAGTGTCGTAGGCGGCGTACGCGTTGTTGATCGCCTCGTCCTGACTCGCGCCAGCGTCGCTGGCGATGTCCTCCTCGGCGTCACCGTCCTCGTAGGCCTCGTAGGCCTCGTCGTCGTAGTCCTCGTCCTGCTCGTCCTCCTCGTAGTCCACGTCGTCCGCCTCGGTGTAGTACACCCTCGTCTGCTTCTTGGACTTATCCTTGCCGCCCTTGCCTCCGCCCTTCGAGCGTCCATGAGGATGGGGCTGTGGCGGCCGGGAGGTCTTCTCCTGCAGGTGGAGGTCGTGGTAGTTCGTCTTCAGTGTGTTCTCGAAGGCCTTTATACTTATTGTCCGCCACCATCGTGACCAGTCTCTTCTGGTCGTCCGTCAGCATAGCCCCCTCAAGGAGGAAGTACGCGTAGAGATCGTCGCTGAGCTTCGTCCCCTCGTCCAGCTCTGTCGGCTCCTTGTACTTGTTGTGGAACGTCCTCAGGTACTCGACGATATCCTGGCCACGGCGGCGGCGGGACCTCTTGAAGAAATCATAGAACTTCTGCTGCTTACGCACCACCGCTACCTTGTCCAGGCCATCGAGAGCCTCGATGATCTTCTGATGCGAGCCGTCCTGGGTGAGCGCCGTGATGTTGTCCAGCAGGGGCTCCACCGCCTTCCACGCGCGGCCTGTGAGGCCCCGCGTCAGGCGCAAGCCCAGGTTCGCCCGCTTCTCCTTGCCAGCCTCCGTCGAGCTCGACTGTGTGCTGTACTCTATCATCACCCTCATTCTGTATTCTCGTAGAAGAGCTATGTTCTCGCCGTCCCAGTGCGGGATGCCCTCTTTGTCGACGAAGAGTTCCTCTGCGGACTCGTCCGTCATGCGGGCCATTGTCTCCGCCGTAGATCGTAAACCCAGCTCCGCGACCAGTTTGAATTCCGATCTGCTGCTCTGCTGCAATCCGAGTGGGCGCAACCCCTTTTGCTCCGACCAGCGTGCCGGCAGGCTCACGAGTCTCGGGCGCGGGCCGCCCGAGAGGCAGTAAAACCTGGGGCCCCAGGCTTGGGCCCACAGTGGTTGCGGGAGCACGGGAGAGGGGCAGAGGGAGAGTAAAGAGGAAAGGGATAGGCGGGTTGAGGCGAGCCTGGAAATCTTCACACAAGGACGAGGATGAAGAGAACGAGGGCGAGTACGAGGAGGAATGCGGAGGGCGATGATGACGACGACGACGACAGAGGACAGTACGAGGCAATTGGAGAAAGACGTTGCTCCTGGCGCCGCGCGGGGTTCTCTTGGGGCCTGTTGGGGGCTTCTTGGGGGCTTCTTGGGTCCTCTTATGGGCTTCTGGGGTCTTCTTGGGCTGTCTGGGCGCGTCGTGGGGTTCTGTGGGAGCTTTCTTAAGCCGTCTAGGCGCTGGGGGCCTCCTGGGACGCTGGGAGTCTCTTGGGGCCTTCTTGGCCCTTCTTGGGCCGTCTTGGGGTTCTTGTGAGCTGTCTGGGTGGCTCCTAGAGCGCTCTTGGGGATCTCTTGGTGTCTTCTTGGGGCGCTCTTGGGCGCTCCTGGGGCTCTCCGGGGCGTCTTTTGGGCCTCCCTTGGGCCGTTGGAAAGCACTCCAAGAGCGATTCGAACACGACGTCGATGCGGAGTCCCCTCTTAGGCCGATTTTTGGAGGATGTCTCGAGAGAAACGGCCATTTATCAAAAATCCGCCAGCGCAGTTTCCAAGTGCGGCGCGTACCCGATTATGAATTTTTACCACCAACAAACGGTCCACGCCAGGGGCGCTTCCCGTCATCCGACAGCGGCCGCTGTTGGGCAGGCGGCCTTCAATCTCAAATAGACGACGTCCGCGACGATGCCGACAACCAACCCTGTTCAAACGAGCAAAACATCTGTCGGTCCTCGTACCCATTCTGTCTGTAGGTGTTCCGATCGTACCGAGGTTGTGATGGGCGGTGTGCTGGCGGCGCGCGCAAGGGGGCAACCCAGATGGATCTTCAATGAACACCCTTCCTTACACTTGAAACTATTTTTCTGTGCGGGCTTATTGACGGAATGGGACCAACAGCAACATGGGGAACATACTACAGTACTTCGTCACCCGCGGCGGCCACTGCTGGGGTTCCAATGGGCCCCTAAAGGTCCTGCGAATCCTGTCGGTGTCCCATGGATTCGTAAGGGTCCAGAGAGGATTCGTGCGGACTCTTTGGGATTCTTGAGCTCCCCTTTGGACTCCGAGAACTTCCTCAAGATTCGTGAGAGGGCGAGGAGGGAGAGCAAGGGGGAGGTCGAGGAGGGGAGCATGAGGAGGAGGAGGCGAGGAGGAGGAGGAGGAGGAGGAGGCGAGGAGGAGGCCGAGGAGGGCAGGGACGAGGAGGGGGAGAACGAGTTTTATTGCCAGCCGAGAGCTTGGCGGGGCATCACTGAATACCCCTCTCGGTTAGGGGGAGGGGGGAAAGCCTCGCAGAAGGAGCCTGCTTTGGAGAAGGCGCCTGCCCCACACTTCTGAACAAGGCCCGCGCCCTGTAAGACCCAGGGGTGCTCCTAAGAAGCGTCCCTCCCTCTCCTATAATTACCCCCCTGTTGCGCGTGGCTGACTCTCCATCGCACCGAACTTGGGATGGGCGGGGTGGGGAGAAGGGCCCGAGGCCGCAGCGCGCATGCTGCCGCTGGCCCGCTCACCGCTCGCACCGCAGCGCGGCGCACCCTGGCGGCGACAGGGGGGGGGCCTGACCTCCCACCGTGCCCCGGCTCCTCCTTCCTCCTCCTCCTCCCTCCTCCTCCCTCCTCCTCCTCCTCCTCCTCCTCCTCCTCCTCCTCCTCCTCCTCCTCCTCCTCCTCATTCCTCCTCCTCGACGACCCTCTTCCTCCTCCTCTGCCTCCTCACTCCTCACCGCGCTCCGGCATCTTCCACGCCCAGACTCCGTGTTTCTGCATGGGACCTGCTCGCGGCTGCCGGCGCGGCCTGCCCTGAGCCAGCGGTAGGTAGGAGTGAGCCTGCAAGGCGGCCTGCTGCTCTCCCGCAGGCGGATCCCGCGCTGAGGGCATGGTCCTGCGAGGCCTCCTGACTGGGCCGCATGGAGCCGACGGGGGCATGCCTCCTGTAATCCTTGCCAACCCCACTGGCTAAACTGGCCAGACCATCTCGCGCGAGCGCATCTCGGAAGCCAGAATCGAGAGGAATGTCTCAGGCGAGAATGGCCGGGCCACATTGTCCGCGGCGTCGCTGATGTCGTAATTGCAAGAATCGCAAGCGGAACTAAGGCCAGAGTAGCGAGGATGTCTCATGCGAGCCTAGCTGGACCACTTCTCGGGCGGCACTTCCGAGCCCACAATTGGGAGAATGTCTCTGGCGAAACGAGCCAAACCACCGCGCGAGCGGCAGCTCCGAGGCCAAAGTTGCGAGGATGTCTCACGTGAGACTGCCGGGACCACCTGAGTTGAGGGCAACTCGGAGCCCAGAGTTGCGAGGAAGACTCAGACGACGCTGGCTGTGCACGCTACATATCCTAACCCAGAAATGCAAAAACGTTTCAGGCGAGACTGGCTGAGCCAACTTGTACACGGCACGATGCAGACGAACCTGGCTGGACCAGCTCAGGTAAGGTCGAAATCCAGAAATAAAACTCACGAAAATGCGAAGATCCTTCAGGCAATACCGGCCGCGCACGCTGCGTCTTCGAGCCCAATAGCACGAGGATGTCTCAAGCGAAACTGGCCAGACTACCTCTCGAGCGGCAATTGACGACGTCTCAGAAGGAACGATCTGGACTACCTCAGGTCAGGTGTTCTTGAACCCGGAGGTGCGAGGCTGTCTCACGCGAAATTGGCATGAACATGTAAAGCGGCGTCTCCGAACCCAGCGCTGCGACCCGCGGAGTTGTGAGGGCGTCCCCCCAGACGGCGCCGGCCAGAACACCTCGTGTCAGAGCAAATCGGCGCCCAAATTTCCGAGGGGCGTCTCAGGGAAGTCGGAATCAAACACCTCGGAAATCAGATCTCGGTGCCCTGATCGAGCCCGCCGGACCGGCCATGCTGTTTCCTGACAACAAGACGACAGACCCCGGACAACCCCTTGGACAACCCCACAAGGATCCGGACAACCCTCCCGGACAACCCCTCCTGGACAAGCCTCCCCAGGGTTTTTCCATACAGCATAGTAATATCAAAGACCACTTCCCAGTCTGTATCACCTCTGCGCTCTTGCAGATCACCGAAAGAGACGCAGCACTCGGAAGCAGCCGAAGAATGCCCCTCGCCAACTCCGAGCGCAACACTGTCGCACCTTACCCTCGGAAACCACACCCAAGCGCGCCTGCAGAATATGGCGAACCATCTCAGCACATGCGAGGCCATCCTAGACCCGCTGCGGCCCTGGTCCGAGGGTCCGCGACGCAGAAGAAGCAATCGCACGACCATGCACGAGGATCGACGCGATGTGGACCAGTGCCCTGCTCACTCCTCCTCCTCCTCCTCCGCCTGCTCCTCCTCCTCCTCCCTCCCCCTCCTCCTCTTCCTCCTTCTCCTTCTCCCCTCCTCCCCCTCCCCCGTCTCCCCCTCCCCCTCCTCCTCCTCCTCCTCCTCCTCCTCCTCCTCCTCCTCCTCCTCTTGCCCTGGCCTGGCGCCCTCCCCCCTTCCCCCTCTTCCCCACGCCGCTCGAGAGCCCCTCTCTCGTCCTCGGCGGGAAGGGGGTGATGCAGGCGGGAGGGAGTACTTGAAGAGGCCCCAGGACACACGAATAAATACACACACATATAACAATATTGCCTATAGTTTCCCATATTTTCTGGGTTTCTGTCTTCCCCCCCACTTCCCATATTTTTCCATATTTTCTGGGGAATCGACGATTGATTGTGCCTGTGTGTTTTTTCCCCTCCTGACTCTTTCGTCCTCGGCGGGAAGGGGGTGATGCAGGCAGGAGGGAGTACTGCCGGGCTGGGGAGACGCGGCGAGTGGGAAGCGCATCCACGCATGACCCCAGGAGAACCAGGTCAACAAGTGCAGCACAGCACTCTATCTCTGAGCGCTGGTAGAGTGCAAACGGTAGAGGCAAACTTGGCGTAACAGCAGCAACAGAAGGCACGTGCAAAATATCGGTGAACATGTGCATAGAGACGTGCAACGATGAATCTTTTCCGTTGAACGCGACCTCGAAACACTTCACATAATTCGGCCCCAACCAACCGTTGTGCGAATCAACAAAATCGCAGGGAAATCCAGGAATTCCACGCGAGGACGACGCGACAGGACGTGCAGCAGTGAATGTATTCGCCAGGCGGTTTTAACGATGGAATCAAGCAGTAACTTGTGTGGTAGCGAAAGACGTTACGAGTCTGCACTGCTGCGAGCTGAATGGACGCAAGTGGATTTAAGTATTGAGCGTGTCTGGGATCGCACACGCACGTTGGTGCATGCGTGCGTGCGAGGTTTGCCGGCGGGGGGGGCAGGAGTCCGGGCTGAGAAACTGAGCAGGCACGCCCCGATGCCCACAGATGCGGAGAATCCTTGGAGGAGCAACACTCTCGCCGTCCAACCCCGCACAATGCGCGTGAGACAACCGCCGAGGATCGAATAAGAAACATCTGCATGAACATGAACTTTCTGATACCCGCGCGAATCTCTCGGATCGCCGCAAAACACCCCTCCCTGGCGCGCGGAGCGCGCCGGGGTTGGCGCCAGAAGCACCGCCAAGCGGGCTTGGCGCCAATCCGAGAAATCAGCGCGGACCTCCGAAAACCCACGTAGCCGTTCTTCGTCCTCGAGGAAATGAAGGGGCCCTGGGACACACAAATAAATACACACAAATAACAGGATTCCCTATTTGTCTTCCCCCCCACTTCCCATGTTTTCCCACATTTTCCTGTGAGTCGACGGTTAAAATGTGTCTGTGTTTTTTTTCTCCCCCTGAGGGAAGGCTCTGCGCCGACGATCGGGCCCCAGGACCCTCGCAGCTCGACCCTGCTCCAGGCATGCCACGGAAAGCTGGCGGCGCGCACGAGGCGGCTTCCTGGGGAGGTGGCCGGAGGGCTTCCTAGAAGGACGCTGCCACTTACGACGGGGCCCTGGGACACACAAATAAATACACACAAATGGAAGGGTTCCCCATATTTTCCCATATCTTCTGGGTTTTCGACTTCCCCCCCACTTCCCATATTTTCCCATATTTTCTGGGAATCGACGATTAATTATGTCTGTGTTTTTTCCCCTCCTGAAGCAAGTCGGAATCTGGACCATCGAGGATGGAGCAGGATCTATTTGCCATCGCTCGGATGTCCGTTCCCTGTGAATTTGTGTCGGCTTCGTGCGCTCATCTTGTCTTCGCAGGATTTGCCAAGATGCTCCTCGGTGGTCGTCGCCGAAAGAAGATGCACACGCCCGAGCGATATCGGACCAGATCCACATGATTAGCCACGCCCAGAAGGGGGTAGCGCGAGGGGGGCGGCCTTCTGAGAAGGCGGGGGGGCTCCTGAGAAGGCGGGGGCCTTCTCAGGAGCCCTCCAGGCTTCTGAAAACCCTTCTAAGGCCCCATGCCTTTTGAAAAGCGCGCCGCCCTCTTAGAAGGCCGCTCCGCTCGCGCGCCCCCCCCCCCCTGTGCGCGCCCGCCCGATAGCAGGCCGCTTGACGAGGAGGCGCGTGGTATGACTTGGTTTTGCCTGGAAGCGAAAGCGGGGTAGGTAATTCACGCTCTGAGAGAAGCGCGCCGCCTTCTTAGAAGGCCGCTCCACTCGCGCGACCCCCCCCCCCGGAAGGGTTTTGTCTCCGCCCCCTGGAACAAGGCTCGCGGAGGAGTTTTGGAGATTGTTCAGCTGCGTTTTTAGCGGATTACACGTTGGTTCCGTTTGTGGCGGATTACACATTGATTCCTTTTGTGGCAGATTACAAATTGATTCCCGTTGTGGCGGATTACAAACTGATTCCTTTTGTGGCGGATTAAAATTTGATTCCTTCTGTAGCGGGTTACACGTTAATTTCTTTGTGGCGGATTACAAATTGATTCCTTTTGTGGTGAGATACAAGTTGATTCCCTGTGTGGCGGATTACATATTGATTCCTTTTGTGGCGGATTACAAAAGGAATCCGAATGTGGCGAATTACAAATTAATTCCTTTTGTGGCAAGCCCAGCTGGTAGTGACCCAGGTCCCAAAAGAAGAAGCACACCAAGAACTCATTGAACAGTTGGGAAATTTTACGGCCCTCAATCGTTTTTGAAGTCTGGGACCAAAAACCCATACAAACACAGCATTTCCTACCTCCTGGGAGCCCAAGCCATGTAAAGCACAACGTTGTCATACATCAGGTCTCCAAAATGATGTGTTTCATATGGTTTGGGCTCCCAGGAAGTAGGAAATGCTGTGTTTTCATATGTGTTGGGTCCCATACCTCAAAAACGATTGGGGTAGTATAATTTCAGCAATGTTCAATGATTTCTTGTTTTTTTTGGGGGGGGGGGCCGGGGTCACTACCAGCTGGGCTTATCACAAGAGGAACTAATGTGTAATTCGCCACAAAAAGATCCCTTTTGCAATCAAACGAATCAATTGGCAATCCGCCACACAGGGAATCAATTTGTAGTTCACCACAAAAGAAATGAACATGTAATTCGCCACAAAAGTATTCCTTTTTGTAATCCGCCACAAAAGAAATCAAGTTGTAATCCGCCACAAAGGGGATCAATGTGTAATCCATTACAAAAGGGATCAATTTGTAATCCGCCACAACAGGAATCAATGTGCAAGCCGCCGCAAAAGGAATCAATTTGTAATCCGCCACAAAAGAAATCAATTTGAAATCCGCAAAAAACAATTTGAAATCCGCCACAAAAAAGAATCAATGTGTAATCCGCCACAAAAGAAATCCATTTGCAATTCGCCACCAAAAAATCAATATGTAATCCGCCACTAAAGGAATAAATGTGTAATCCGCCACAAAAGAAATCCATTTAAAATCCGCCACAGAAGGAATCAACTTGAAATCAGCCCAAACAAAATTGATTCGTAATTCGCCATAAAAGAAATCAATTGGTAATCCAACACAGAAGGAATCAATCTATACTTGGCCACAAAAAGAATCAATTGGTAATCCGCCACAAGAGGAAACCTTATGTAGGGAGGGGATGTAAATTGTGGGTCAATCGCTACTAGGATTCTATGAAAGGTGGATCCATCTCTCATCGGATTATATTAGACGTGGATCCATCTGTAATGGGATTCTCTTAAAGGTGGATCCATCGCTGATGCGACTCCACTAGAGGTGGATCCATTTCACATAAGATTTCATTACAAGTGGATCCATCTCCAATCGGATTCCATTGGAGGTGGACCCATCCCCAAAAGGACCCTATTAGAGGTGGATCCATATGCAATCGGGTTCCATTTGAGGAAGATCCATCTCTAATCGGATTCTATTAGAGGTGGACCCATCTCTAAGAATTGTGGATCCATCTGTAGTAGGATTTAATTAGAGGTGGATCCATGTGTAGCAGGATTCTATTAGAGGTGGACCCATCTCTGTTAGGATTCAATTTGAAGTGGATCCATTTGTAGTAAGCTTTCATTTGAGGTGGGCCCATCTCTCATAGGATTCCATTAGTTGTGGATCCAGCTGTAGTCGGATTCCATTAGAGATGGATCCATCTGTAACAGAATTCTATTAGATGTGGATCCATCAAAAATGGGATTCTATTAGGGGTGGACCCATCTGTATTAGGATTCTGTTAGAAGTGGATCCATCTATGGTAGGATTGAATTGGGGGTGGACGCGTTTGTAATACGATCCTCTTAGAAGTGGAGCCATCTGAAATAGTATTCTATTAGAGGTGGACCTATGTCTTGTAGGACTCCATCAGAGGTAGGTGGACCCATCCCTAATAGGATTCTATCATAGGTGGACCCATATGTAATAGGATTATATTAGAGGTGGGTCCATCTGTCATAGGATTCTGTTAGAGATGGATCGATCCGCACTATGATTCTATCAGAAGTGGATTCATGTCTAATCGGATTCTATCAGAGGTGGATCCATATTTAATAGGATTCCATCCGACGTGGATCCATTTGTAATAAGATTTTGTTAGAGGTGGACCAATCTCTAATACCATGCCATTGGGGATGGAACCATCTCTAATGGGATTCTGTTAGAGGTGGATCCATATGTAATTGGGGCCCATTAGAGGGGCATCCATGTCTAATAGGATTATATCAGAGGTGAATCCATCGCTAATAGGATTCTACTAGAGGTGAACCCATATGTAATGAGGTTCTATCAGACGTAGGTTCAACTGTAAAGGGATTCTATTAGAGGTGGATCCATCCGTACCAGGATCCCATTCGAGGTGGATCCATCCCTGATGTGATGCCATTAGTTGCGGACCCATCTCTAATGGGATGCTATTAGAGGTGTATCCATATGTCATAAGATGATATTAGAGTTGGCTCCATTTGTAGTGGGATTTATTCGGGGGGGGATCCATTCCTAATCGGATTATATGGAAGGTGGGTCCATATGTAGTAGGATTCTCTTCGAAGTGGATCCATATGTAGTGTGATTATATGAGAGGTGGATCCATATGTAATGCGATTCTATTCGAGGTCGACCCATGCGTTTGAATATTTTATCAGAAGTGGATGCGTTTGTAAAGAGATTCCACTCGAGGTGGGCCCATCTCTAATAGGATTCCAATAGAGGCGGATCCATTTCTAATCGGATTCCATTAGAGGTGGATCCGTAATTAATAAGGTTCTATTAGAGGTGGATCCAGATGTCATGGGATTCTATTAGAGGTGGATCCATCTGTCATCGGATTCTATTAGAGCTCGATCCATATGTAAATCTGTGCAAAACGACATGTTCCAGGGGACTGAAACAAAACCTCCACCCTCCCCCCGTGCGCGCCGCCCATTCGAGGAGGCGTTCTTTTTCCTTGACACTATCGGCGCGCGGAGCGCGGCCCCGCGCGGCAGCCCCGGCCCCGCGGGCCCCAAGGGGGCCACGCCGCGTTCGCAGGGCGACCCGGCTCGGGTCGGACGAAAGGGGGGGATAGCAAAGGGGGGGTTTTAGAATCAGCTCACGTAGCTAATTTTCCCGGCGCCTCCCGGCGCTGGAGGCGGCTGGGTATCGAGGAACGGGCCCCTCGGTGAGGCCGAAACCAGCTGCATGCAGCAAATTTTGTACCCCCCCTTTCCCAATCCCCCCCTTTCGTCCGGCCCGACAGGCTCTGGCGGGGTGGCCGCCGGCGAGGCCAGGCTCCGTGCGCGCCCCGCCCCCGTCCGCACATAGGGGAACGAAAAGTGGCATAAACATCAAAACTCGGAGGTCCGCGCGGACTTCTCGGATCGGCGCTGGGGCCCCCCCGCGGCGCCTCCGGCGCCGCCCCTGGCGCGCTCCGCGCGGCGGGGAGGAGGGGTCCAGCGCCGATCCGAGAAATCCGCGCGGACCTCCAAATCTTTATGTTTATGTAATTTTGTGTTCCCCTGGCACAGGCCGTTCGCTGGACGGCCGCGTCTGCCGGGGCGGACGAACAGGCAGGGCAGCAAAGGGCAAGCAAGAGAATGGGCTCCCGTGGCTGGCTTTACTGGCGCCTCCCGGCGTCGGGATGCGCCCATGCAGCGAGGAATGAACGAACGACCACCGCTGCGGACACCGTCCAGGCGGGAGGGAAAGGGAGGGACAGGGAGGTAGGGAAGGGATGGAGGGAGGGAGGGGAAAGGTCCTTGACGTCGATGTCGGCGTGATGCTCGTTCACGCGTTCCGGCGGCGGGGGCGGAAACCAGCTGCATGCAGCCGATTTCATACCCTCCCCCTTTCCTGTCCTGCCCTGTTGTCCGGCCCCAGGTCTGCAGGCAACACTGACACGGGGAGGCCCTCGCTGCACCAGCCGATCCTCCCCCCCCCTCGGCGGCGCGCGCAAGGGGATGGCGCGAATGGGAGGCGGCCTCCGCAGAAACCAGGGGGGCTTCTGCGCAGGCAGGGAGGGGGGCTCTTAGAAGCCCTCCCAGGTTCGAGGGAGGGAGGCTTCTTTCAAGCCTCGGTGCCCTTCTAGGAAGGGCCCCCGCCTGCTAAGAATCACCTCGTCTTCTCGAAAAGCCCCCCCCTCGCGCCACCCCCTTGTGCGCGCCACCAATTCCCCACCTCCCGGCACAAACGTGACAACTACAGTCAAGACGCTGAAATAAGGAACAATTTGGGTTCGGAAGGGGCTCGACGTTCCTTAGGTTCCGCCAGTGCCGTTCCTCTTGCCCTCCTGGGGCACGGAGGCGCTTACGGGGCCAAGAAGGGGCTTCATTCCTTATTCAGCATTCCTTCTTCCAGCGGCCCGACTCTGTCGGAGGTCCCGCCGTATTCCTTGGGCCATCTGGCGCTGTACCCCCCTGCGCCTTCATCGCAGGCCGCCCCCGCCCCCCCGGCCCCTCCCTCCGCGCCGCCCCCGTGCGCGCGTGCCTGCCGGGGGTGGTGGTCTCTGCATGGCAGGCGGCAGAGAACATTCAGTCAACATCTATCTGATGAAAGACGCGTGGCAAGGACACAAGACCCTTGGAAGCCGAAGCTGGGATATCCTGGGCGGCAGGCGGCCGCAACCCCAAGGAGGAGGAGAGGAGGAGGAGGAGGAGGGCGAGGTGGAGGAGGAAGATGAGGAGGAGGAGGAGGAGGAGGACGAGGAGGGGCGCCGAGGCAGAGGCGGGCAGGGACCAAAGGGCACCCCAAGGAAAGGCGCGCGCCCTCACTACGGCTTCTGACTGTGCCAGATCGCTGGGCGCAGCAAGGGCCTCCCCCCATAAACGCCCGGCGTCGCTGCGTGCGCAGATGGCGCATGTGCGCCGCCGGGCGCCATTGGGAGCAACGGGCCCGCCCCCGCGCACGTGGCCTCCGCGCTCCGGGCGGTCCCAAAGGGCTGCCGAGAGGGGTTGCCACCTCCTCGGAGAATCCCACGAGGCCGCCGGGCCCCAGAGCTCCCCCCCAGAAGGCCCCGAGATCGTCCCAGAATCCTCCTCGGTGCTCGATCTTCGAGCCTCGATTCTCGTGATGACCTGGCCACGCGACTCCCATGGGCACTGCCCGAATGCTAGCACGAGGGAGGAAGCCCTGGCGGCAACGGGCTCTCTGTGCCCCAGGGGCCTTCCTCGGGACCGAGCCTCCATCCCGGGTCACTTCCTGACGCTCCCGGGGCCCGGGGATGCGCGCGTTGGGACCTCTCCGAACGGCAGCAGCAACCCCTCTGGGCCCCTTCCCCTCACGCCGGCCGTGGCCGCGCGGGGAGGACAACCAGGGAGGGCCCGGAAGGCCGAGGGACGGGGGGGCGCCTCAGTCGGAGTCGCTGTCGTTGCTGGAGCTGGAGCTGTCGCTGCCCATGACGTCGCTGTCGCTGCCGCTGCCGGCCTTGTCCGCAGCGGCCCGGGCCTTCGGCTTGGCCTTCGCCTTGCCTCGGCCCGCCGCTCGGCCCTTCGGCTTTGCCGCCTTCCGCTTGGGCTTGGGCTTGGGCTTCGGCTTCTTGGCGGTGCCGGAGGCCTTCTCGAACTTCTTGACGGAGGGGTGGCTCCTGTATTCGGCCATGGCCTTCTCGAACTGCTCCTTCTGCTCCGCGTGCTTGTCCTCGTAGACCTTCTTCTCCTCCGGGGGGAGGTCCTTCCACAGCTCGGACACTTTCTGAGCCATCTCCTTGAACCCGAGGCCAGTAAGCGTGGGCCTCTTCGCGTCTGTGAAAATGAAGTAGGCCCCCCGTGGTGCCGTCGGCTTCTTGGGCGCGTCGGCGCCACCAATGAACTTTTTTCTTGCATTCTCGACCCTCTGCTTTCTGTCCGCGACCGCCTTGAGGCGCTTGTACTTCTTTCCCTCGGCGGTCTTGTTGAATTCCACCATGTCCTTATCATACTTCGCGAACTGCTCTTTCGACTTGTCGTTATAAACTTTTTGGCCATCTGCACCTAGATTGACCCACCCGCTGGCCAACTCACTCTTGCTGACGCCAGTTCCGCTTGCACGCTTCTCCTCCATGTAGATGAAGTAGCCTGTCATTGGCTTCTTGGGCATGCCCTCGGGCTTTGGGGGCATCTCCACGGCTTTCGCCTTGGGCTTTGCGCCTTTGCCCTTGCCCTTGCTGGCTGCCCCTTTGCTGCCGTTGAGCCTGCTGACGATCGAGACGTACTTCTTATAGTCGGGGGTCGCCTTCCACTCCGCCATGCTCTTCTCGTACTCCTCCTGGCCAGCGGCCGCCTTGTCGACCCACTCCTGCTTGTCCTCGCTGCTCAGCCCAAGCCACTTCTGGCTGATCTTCGGTAGCATGGCGAAGCCCTTCACGCTGGGATCCTCCTGCTGGATCAAGGCCTTTCCAACCTCGTTCGCCCACAACTGCATCGCGTTGACCGCTTTCTTGGGCTCGTTTTTCAAGTACCTTTCCTTTGCCGAATTCAGCTTGTACCGCTTCTCGACCATGGCCACCTGTTGGATGGCATCCGAGGGCGGGGCACGCCATGAGTACCCGTGTTGGAACAACGCGTCGGGGGGATCAAACCAAGTCAACCGCAATGCCCGCCGCTTATTAAGGTAAGCGTGTGTTTGTTTGCCGTCGTTGACTGCACAAACATGTCCCGGAGTGGAGTGACTGCAACATTGGGGTCGGACTTACAATGCCCCTAGCAGGACCCAACATGGCCCTTGGACCTCGAAAGGCCCCAATATCGCGCCAGGGCGCCCCCGAAGGCCCCACTGCGGCCCGGGCAAATCCGAAAAGACACCAACCAGTATTCAAAAATGCCCCAACATAAACCCTGAGCAACCCAATATGCCCCCAACTGAACCACAAGATGGCCCAATCGCCTAAACGCGCGCAACTGAACTCGCGAGACCGAGAAAAATGCCCCACAGGGCCCCAATACATGATCCAAAGCTCCCCCTTCCGTGCTAATGGGGCCGCAGCCACCGCCCCCGCTGGATGGGTGCACCCGTGAGCCTCGCGAGGGCCTCGCGAATGGGATCCCCCCCAGTGGTCGTGGTCCTGTGGGCGTGGCAGGGTGGCGGGTGCTGGTGCCCCCCCCCTCCCCCTGTGGGTTTTGGGTGGTTCGTCGTCGTCATCGTCGTCGTCTTCCGTCTGCGCCTGGCCCCCCCCCCGCCCCATCCCATCCGGGGGGGTGCGCTGTGGAACCCCGGGGCCCATCCCATCTGTGGGGGGGGGGGGGCGTGAACCCTCGACCCGAGATCATACGCGACGCCAAGGGCCCCCCCCCCCTGGGCCTGCACAGAGCTCATAAGTACGGCACGCGACTCCCCAGGAGGTCGCCCAAAAGCCTCACTTGGAGCAGGAGGATAACGAAGACAATGCGAATGAAGAGGGGCAGAAACAAGACCGGGAACCACGGAGTGGGGAAGATAATGATGTGGGTGAAAAGGGGTACCACCATCATGGCAGGAGAGATGTTCAGATGGACTTCTATTGAGAACCCCAATGATAACGCAATGTTTCTGTGCTCCAGATGAGTTGCAATGTCGCTGCCTGGCATGCCACGATTAGATTTGCGTTTTGCTGGCAATTGGCAGGACAGCGGCATGACAGATGCCAAGGACCACGCTCCACGCTTTTTATATTCAATTGTTTTGTTCGATGTTGTTTCGTTCAATGTCTTTTTCCTTTTTATATTCGATGCACACAAAAATGACATCATTGCGGCAGAATGCCTCAAAACGCTTTGCATATTCACGATGGTGAACACAACGGGGGTCACGATAAGGGGGCCACCATGAGAAGATCTGGAAGAGGGGGATGCAATATAGGGCTAGGTGGTACGTAAGGATAGGGCTAGCCTCCAGCGGGGGCGCCGCTAATTGAGCCCTCCCCCTTTGATCAATCTCCTCTGGGATGGCCCCCGAGGCCCTCGGGAGGTTCCCAAGAGGCCCCACCAGGCGCTCAGGAGGCCACAAGATGCCCTCCAAAAGCGCCCAAGATGCCCCTAAGGGACACCCAAGATGCCCCCAAGAGGCCTCAAGAGCCATCCCAGAGGCACCCCAGACGCCCCGAGAGGAGGACAAAAGTATTGATTTCGCTAAGACCCTAACTTCGGAGTCCCCCTTCTTTGATCGATCTCCTCCTAGATGGCCCCCGAGGCTCACAAGGGTGCCCCAAGACAGCCCAACGAGGTGACCCCAAAAATGCCCCCCAAGGGGCCTCCAAGATGCCCCCTGGAGGCCCCCTTGAGCCTCCCAGAGGCCTCGAGTCCACTACCTCGGCACGGTGTAGGGCTGGGCCGGATGCCACTAGATAGCAGAACGCCCTGGAGCCCCTCGGACACGTCGAGGACACATGGTTGTGGCAAAAACCCAAGCTACCTGCTTGTTGTACTTCTTGCCGGCTTCAGTCTTGCCCCACGCGGCGAGGTCCGCAACGTATTTGTCTTGCATTTCCTTTGCCTCCTGGTTTCTTCTGGCCTTCTCTTCCTGTGGAAGGTCATTGAACATCTTCAAGGCCTCTGCCAGTCCCTTACCAGCTTGCTCCGATCTGAAAATCTGCAGAGCATTGCGAGGCTTCTTGGGCATATCCTCTGGTACTGGCACAGTTGAAGCCCCCTTGCTTTTTGCCTTCGCCTTCACCATCTTCGAGTACTTCTGCCAATGCTCGCTTTCCTTAAACTCCTTCAGCGATTGCCGATAGGCATTCTCCTGCTCCTGCCTTTCTTTCTCGATCTTATCCCTCTCCTCCTCGGGCAGCGCCCTGAACTTCTCCATCACCTTGACAGTCAGATCGGCCCCCTTCAATCCAGGAAACTCCGCCTTCGCAGCTTTCATCCACTTTGCCTTTGGGTCCACTGGCTTCTTCGGCATACCCCCTAAAAACTTGAACTTGGCTAAAACAACGCGCTTCCGTCGCACGGTAAGGCTGTAGTCTTTGAAATCCGCCCACCTTGCCTTCGGAACGTTGGGGCGTGTGAGCATGTCGTCTGCCAACCGCCTGGTAGGGCTTCTGTCTAATTCTCAAGGGCGGTCCTCTACCGTGACCGCGGGGGTCTCCAGGAATCCCACCAGCCGTTTCGGGCGTGGGTGGTTTAGGGCTGTTCTTTTTCCACCCCCTTGAAGGGCTTGTATTTCTTCCGCATTCACAAACACCCCTCCCCCACCTAACTGGCGACAAACCAGGGACAATGCCAACGAACCATAACCGTCCTGATCAAAAGCAATTATCTTGCTTCGAGCGATCCCCGACGAAACCTTCGGCGTTTGTTCCCACCGGCGCGCGCCTACTGGAAAGATGTGCGAAGGGCCCGGCGGTCTCGGCCAGCGCGGCGGCCTGGCCAGGTCGCAACTTGATATCTTCCGAAAGTCCAACAACCCCGGGGCCCCTGACGAAAGAAACCGAAACGAGTCTATGGAGCGACGCATGTTGAGTATATGACATTGTGTTATGTTAGGCCCTATTGTGGAAGGCGTGCCGTCGCGACGCCTTTCACGATTGGTATGTCTTCTGATTTGTCGTTGCTGCTAATGCTTGTTTCCGTGGCCAGCGTGGGCTTGGCGCGCATGTCGCGTATGATAGGCCGTCAGTGCTCGGCTTCTGCTGAATTCTACTCTATCACGATGTGTTCGGCTCTGTTCTGTTCCATGCGCATATTTTTGTTTCTATTCTGCTTGCGATAGAACGGCGTAACGCCGTGACGCCTGTCGCTTTTGATATGTCTTGTAATCGGTCGTTGCCGCGCCTGTCTTTTTCCTGTGGCTAGGCGCGGATGCTGCATTTGAAAATGCGCCCTGAAATCTGTCGCTGCTGTAGTTAACCGTGTTAACGAATGTAATGCCCGATCATATTCGACTCAACGATGCTACAATATGATATGTTATGTTGTCGACGGAACGGCGTGACGCCGTGATGCCTTTCACGTTAGATACGTTGTCCTATCGGTCTTTGCTACCCCTGTTTGTACCAGTGGCCAGGCTGACCTCGGCGCGAACGTCGAGTTTGATTATGTGATGCTAGAGAAGGTACGGCCTATTGTGGTACGCGAATCCCCTTCAATTGTGTGCTTGTCTTCTGTTAAACAAAACCCTGATATGCTCAACTCTGTCGAATGATTCTTCGACATCTGCAATGCTCTACTATACATTGTCATGACTTAGTATGCCACCTTATGTTATGTAATAATATGTGTGTGATGCTGTTTGCGTTACGTCGTGCTATGCTCAATATGACATGCTATGTTCTGTTACGACAAATCATTTCACTGCAATATGATACATCCTATGATGATGCAACATAATCGTTGCAACCGTTGCGTTGTTATGTGAGATATGCTCGATGTCGCGTTATGCCATGCTCTGTTCCGTCATGAATGACGTATTATGATATGCTCTCTTGTACTGTGTTGGGATATGTTCTTTTATAGCATGTGATACCACGCGCTGCCAAAGTATGGCGTGTCTTGTTATTGATTGTTATAATATGGGATGGTGTGGTCTGTGAAACTCTGCTCTGCCATGATGTGTTATGGTATGATCCGCTCTGCTGTGTTAGCTTTTGCTACATGTTCAATACTATGCTGTGCTATGTTCTGGTCAACTATGCTCTGTCATGATGTACCGTGTCATGCTATGTTCGCTATGGCCAGCTCCGTCACAACATGCGTTCCTATGATGTGTTGTGTAATGCTATGTTCAGACATGTTATACTATGCTATGGTGTGGTGTGCTGCTATGCTATGCTACTTTCTGATGTGTAATAACATGTCATGCCGCGCTCTGGCATTGAATGCGTTGTCATGGTATGCTAGGTACTTGCATGGTGTGTTATGAGGTGTTACGTCATGGTGTGATATGATATGTGATGCCATAGCATGGTGTGAGGTGTTGCGTTTTTGTTATGTGATGCATGATCCGATATGGCATGATGCGTTATGTTATGCTGTGCGCTGTAGGGTCCGCTCTGTCGTAGCATGCGTTGCTATGTTACACGATTACACTAGTAAGCTCTGTTACGGGCTACTGCGTTATGCTATGCTCTGTTATGGCATGCTATGTTCTGTTATGCTCTGCTCTATCATGTCATGCTGTGCTCAATTCTGTCAGGCTCTGTCGTGTTCGTCGTCAGCGCGAGGCGGGCGTTTCTGGAGATACTCGGTGGACATGGAGATCTGGCGGCCGCGGTATGCAGAAGAATGGCTGGATCGGCGCGAGGCGGAAGTGTCGGGGGATTCTCGGCGGACCTGGGGATCTGGCGGCCGCAATATGCAGGGTGGTCGGGCTGGGAGGTCCGTTCGGAAAAATTAACGACCCCAGCTTGTTCCCAGCCTGTCACACAGGAATTTAGCCTGACGAAAGACTCAATCATATGTGGCTGTAAGCACCGCGAGTGAAATGAGACGGAGGAGGGGGGCCCGGCGGGGTCGAGAGGTCCAGGGGCCTTGCGCCATGGAGAATTCCAGGGGCCTCGCGCAAACGTCTCTTCCTCGAAATGAGTCGCGGGGACGCATACAAACCCTGCCACTGAGGCCTTGGGTGGATCTCCTTATTCGGCCACGAACCGTGTGAGGGGTGCGCCAAAATGGATCGCAGGGACGCATGTCAACCCTGCCAGTGAGGCCTTGCGTGGAACCCCCGATGGGGCCACAAGCCGTGCGGAATGAGTCGCGGGGACGCATGTGAATGAACCCTGCCACTGGGGCCTTCGGTGGAGCTCCCTATGGTGCCACGAGCCGTGTGAGGGGTGTGCCGGCATGAGTTGCGGGGACGCACGTAAACCCTGCCACTGGGGCCTTCGGTGCAGCTCCGTATGGTGCCACGAACGGTGTGAAGGGTGTGCCAAAATGAGTCGCGGGGACGCATGTAAACCCTGCACCTGGGGCCTTCGGTGCAGCTCCCTATGGTGCCACGAACGGTGTGAAGGGTCTGCCGAAATGAGTCGCGGGGAAGCACGTAAACCCTGCCACCGGGGCCTTCGGTGCAGCTCCCTATGGTGCCACGAACGGTGTGACGGGTGTGCCGAATTCAGTCGCGGGGACGCATGTGAATGAACCCTGCCACTGGGGCCTTCGGTGGAGCTCCCTATGGTGCCACGAGCCGTGTGAGGGGTGTGCCAACATGAGTCGCGGGGTTGCACGTAAACCTTGCCACTGGGGCCTTCGGTTGACTTGCCTATGGCGCTACGAACCGTGTGTGGGGTGCGCCGAAATGGGTCGCGGGAACGCATGTAAACCCTGCCACTGGGGCCTTCGGTGCAGCTCCGTATGGAGCCACGGACCCTGTGAAGGGTGTGCCGAAATGGAGGCGGCGGTGCCATGCGAACACTGGCGCTGGGGCATTCGGTAGAGCCTTTTCATGGGGCCACGAAGCGTGTTTGGGTGTGCCGAAATCGATGGCACGGACGCGCGGGATGATGATGGTGATGGTGATGTTGGCGATGGTGATGATGATGATGATGATGATGATGATGATGATGATGATGATGATGATGATGATGATGATGATGATGATGATGATGATGATGACAATGGAGGATGGAGGGGGAGGGGGAGGAGGCGGAGGAGGAGGAGGAGGAGGAGGACAGGAGAAAAAGGAACACGAGGAGGAGGGGGGAGGGGAAGGAGGCGGGAGGAAAAGAACGCGGGGCGTCGCCTTGTCAAAACGAGGACCCAACACCAGAGGATGGTTGGGACAAATATTTACTCTGACGGTACGGCCCCGCATGATAATCTCCTGGGGCAACATGGGCGTTGAAATCCATGAGTAACGGTGGTGATGATGCGGATACGGCAAAATGGCAGGATGCCAGCGCGCCAGTATGCCAGGACAGCAAGATGCCAGGATGCCGGGTGCCAGGGATGCCAGGCGGCTAAGAGGCCAGGAAGCCTAGATGCCAGCATGGCAAGACCCCAAGATGCCAGGATACCTATGTAACCTGTGCGGCCTGTGGGAACTGTGGGATCTGCGGGGCCAATCGGACCAGTGGAACATTTGGGACCCGTATGACATGTGGGACCTGTGGAACATGCCGGACTTGTGCGACCTGTGGGACCATGTGCCACCTCCCAGGCCTGTGGTGCGCATGGGACCTGCTAGTCCTGCGGGGCCTGTACGGCCAGTGCGACCTATGGTACCTTTGGAACCTGTGAGGCCTGTGGGACCGGCACGACCTGCGCCTGCGAGCCTCTGTCAGGCCTGTGGGGCCTGTGCCACGATGCCAGGATGCCAGAGATGCAGCGATACCAAGAGTGCCAGGTATACCAGAGATGCCAGTGCTGCCACCAAGTTGCCAGGATGCTAAGATGCAAGGGTGCGACCGCAAATAAAATCCCACGGGTGTGGGTCAGCCATGAACATCCATCTATCCTTAACTAGCGTCCAACTTTAATTACGGTCGTCCTTGCATTCTTCGTCGCTAGATCTAGCGCCACGGCGCTGAATTGTAAGGCTAAGGTCGTCGTGGCGTCGCCATCGTGACGTCGTGCGAAGAAGACGGGCAGTGCGCTTCGTTGCCGCAGGAGGCGCTGTCTCTTCTTGGCGCGCGGCACGCCCGCTGTTTTGCTGTTGCCTCGGCGCGGCAGGTCGCGCCAGCCGCGCCATCGGCTGCGCGCGGGTGCGCGCGATAGCCGCGCGGGAAAAACCCGCTGCCGTGGAGCCGCGCCTCTTCGCCGCGTGCCCCACGCTGCCTCCGAAGTCCTCGCCCCTGTAGGTCCAGCACAGCGACGGCTGTCCGCCTCCGAAAGCCATCTCGGGGAGTAGGTGCGCCTTCGGCCTCGCGCGCCAAATCTTCGGCCGCGCCCGCTGGAAGGCAGCGAAAGGCGCCGCGAACCTGCTGGCGGAGTCGCGCAGCAAGTCGCGTCTGGAGATGCAGGCGCTGCTCATCGTGTGGTAGCAAGTGCGCAAGTCACGCATCGCGTTCAGTGCGGAGTCGTCCGCGGCGCTCCCAGGAACGCAGTGGCTCTCAACAGCTTCCCTGCAAAACGGGGCCAGATGCCTCGTGGTTGCCGCCTAGCCGCGGAACTTTGGGCTCGCCTCCTTGGCTTTCACAACGCGCTCGCTGAAGTCACGCAGTCTGTCGGGAATGCCGCTGGCATCGTAATGCGCCTGAATGAGCTCCCGCGACGCGTCGCTCTTCTCCGTTCGGCTTCGCCCGAGCATTTTGGAATCGCGGCGATGCGCCGCGGCAGCGCGCCCGCGAAATCCGCCCTGACTCCAATGTCCACAGCGTGCAACCATTCAATCTGGAGCGCGTCGACGGCGGTGCCAGACAGGTTCAGCGCAGGCGAGACATAGCCTCCGTTGCGCAGAATTGTGGCGATGACGTCCTGAAGCGAACGCCCGTGGTCTGGCCTCGCCCGCGGAGAAGTCGTCGACATTTGCGCCGTCATCTGGGGCGGCGGAGGGGGGGGCGGCAGAGAGGGGGTGTGCCGTCGCCGCCCGCTCCCTCCCTCCGCCCATTATGTTCTCCGTCCTCCTTTTCAGCATCCTCTGTTGTCGTGCTTCCCCTCCCTCTCTCTCTCTCTCTCTCTCTCTCTCTCTCTCTCTCTCTCTCTCTCGTTTTTTTTTTTGTTTTTTTTTTTTTGTTTTCTTTCTCTTTCTCTCTCTCTCTCTCTCTCTCTCTCTCCCCCTCCATCTCTTTCTCTTTTTCTGTTGTTTTGTTGTGTTTTGTTTCTTTTCTCTCTCTCTCTCTCTCTCCCTCTCTCTCTCTCTCTCTTTCTCTCTCTCTCTCTCTCTCTCTTCTCTTCTCTCTCTCTCTCTCTCTCCCTCTCTCCCTCTCTCTCTCTCTCTCTCTCTCTCTCTCTCTCCCTCTCTCTCCCTCTCTCTCTCTCTCTCTCTCTCTCTGCCTGCCCGTGTGCACGCGTGGCCCCGCGCCCACGGTGTCAGGGCGTGGGGGCGGGGGGTGCCCCGTCCCCGCGCGCCGCGCTGCGGCCAAGCGCCCAACTGGCGGTCTGCCAAGCCGCCTAGCCACGTGTCCGCACGTCGCCTTTCTTGTTGGGGCCTTCTTCGTCACGCGGTCTGACACGTGAGATCTTCACAGTCTGTCCGCCGCCCGTAGCTTCAGACGCAATGCGCCGGGGGAGGGGGTCTGTTGCCCGCCCTCGTATCTTAAGGCTGCACCGCCGCTAATAGTGTTTTGCGGGTTGTCGCACCGCAGTGCGCCTCGCGGACGGACCCTGGTCCGCCTACTTGTCCGGTCTCTCTCTCTCTCTCTCTCTCTCTCTCTCTCTCTCTCTCTCTCTCTCTCTCTCTCTCTCTCTCTCTCTCTCTCTCTCTCTCTCTCTCTCTCTCTCTCTCTCTCTCTCTCTCTCTCTCTCCTCTCTCTCCTCTCTCGATATCTATCTCTCTATATATGTATAGATATATATATATATATATGTTTCTAATGGGGTCAAAAGAGAACATCTGATGACTCCCCAGGGGGTCTGGGCGGGAGCCGGACAGGCGAGGGCCGGGCTCGTTTCAAGCAAACAGTCACACACTTCGTGCTCTTCGACCTCCCAGAACTCTATTCCCGGGCCACATTTTGAATGCCCGGAGCCAACTGTAAGTCACTTCGTGCTCTTCGACTTCCCAGAACTCCATTCCCGGGCTACAGTTTGGATGCCCGGAGCCAACTGTACGCCACTTCGTGCTCTTCGACTTCCCAGAACTCCATTCCCGGGCCACATCTTGAATGCCCGGAGCCAACTGTAGGCCACTTCGTGCTCTTGGACTTCCCAGAACTCCACTCCCGGGCCACATTTTGGATGCCCGGACCCAACTGTAGGCCACTTCGTGCTCTTGGACTTCCCAGAGCTCCACTCCCGGGCAACATTTTGGATGCCCGGACCCAACTGTAAGCCACTTCGTGCTCTTGGACTTCCCAGAACACCATTCCCGGGCCACATTTTGAATGCCCGGAGCCAACTGTAGGCCACTTCGTGCTCTTCCACTTCCCAGAACTCCACTCCCGGGCCACATTTTGAATGCCCGGAGCCAACTGTGCGCCACTTCGTGCTCTTCCACTTCCCAGACTTCCAAGACTCATCATCTTCATCATCACCATCGCCCCCGTAGCCTTCTTGGCTACAGCCCTGCTTTCGCAGATTTCCTTTCGGAGGAACTGCGCAGCGCCTACTGCGCACCTTAATGCCAGGACATGCTGATAGTTCTCGGTCTGGCGGCGGTGCCCCTGACCCTGCTGCATTGAACAGCGGTGCTCCTCAGCCTGCGGCAGGGAACAGCGCTGCTCCTCAGCGCGCTGCATTGAGCGGTCCTCTTACATGAATACCACAAGCAATGTTTCCGGCTATGCTTCTACACATCGCTGTTAGGTTGCTTTGCCAGGATAATATTTCTCTTTCTCTTTCTCTTTATCTTTCGATGTTTGAAATATGTGTTTTGTTGTTCTCTCTCTCTCTCTCTCTCTCTCTCTCTCTCTCTCTCTCTCTCTCTCTCTCTCTCTCTTTTTTTTCATCTCTCTCTCTGCGCCCCCCCCCCCCCCCCCCCCCCCCCCGCTCAGCGCGGCGTTTCGTGGCCCGTAGGGAGCTCCACCGAAGGGCCGCCATCCACGCCCCCCCCCACTCAGCACAGCGCTTCGCGGCCCCAGAGGGAGCTCCACCAGAGGCCGCCGCGCCACCGTCCACATGCGCCCCCCCCCCCGCACTCAGCGCAGCGCTTCGTGGCCCCATAGGGGGCCCCACCGAGGGGCCCCAGTGCCGCCGCCCACACGCGCCCCCCCCCACTCAGCACAACGGTTCGTGGCCCCATAGGAGCTCCACCGAAGGCCCCAGTGCCGCCGTCCACATGAGCTCCACCGAAGGCCCCAGTGCCACCGTTCACACATGCGCCCCCCCGCTCAGCACAGCGCTTCCTGGCCGCATAGGGTGCTCCACCGAGGGCCCCAGCGCTGCCGTCCAGATGCGCCCCCCCCACTCAGTGCAGCGTTTCGTAGCCCCGTAGGGAGCTCCACCGAAGGCCCCAATGCCACCGTCCACATGCGCCCCCCCCCACTCAGCACAGCGCTTCGTGGCCCCATAGGGAGCTCCACCGAAGGCCCCAGTGCCGCCGTCCACACGCGCCCTCCCAAATTCAGTACAGCGCTTCGTGGCCCCATAGGGAGCTCCACCGAAGGACCCAGCGCCATCGTCCACATGCGCCCCCCCCCCCCCCCCCACTCAGCACAGCGTTTCGTAGCCCCATAAAGGGGGCCCCACCGAAGGTCGCATTGCTACCGTCCACATGCGCCCCCCCCCACTCAGTGCAGCGTTTCGTGGCCACGTAGGGAACTCCACCGAAGCCCCTAGTGGGGCCGTCCGAGTGCGTCCTGAAACACCTAGTTTGGGATTTTCACAAACCCATTGTAGCGTTTCGTGGTCCCACAGGGAGCTCCACCGAAGGCCCCAATGCCACCGCCCGCATGCGACCCGCGCGCGCAATGTTGCATTTTGACCCACCCGGTGCAGCGTTTCGTGGCCCCACAGGGAGCTCCGCCGAAGGCACCAGTGGGACCGTCCGCAAGCGCCCCGAAACACCCATTGTGGCATTTCCACCCACCCAGTCCAAAATTCCCTGGCCCCGTAGGGAACTCCACCGAAGGCCACAGTTCCACCGTCCGCATGCGCAACGAAAGCCCAACGTAGCATTTTCCTACCCGATACAGCGTGTCGTGGCGAGCTCCACCGAAGCCCCCAGCGTGGGACCGTCCGCATGCGTCCCGGAAGCCCAATTTGGCATGTTCGCCCACCCAATGCAGCGCTTCGTGGCCTCATAGGGAGTTCCACCGAAGCCTCGAGTGGGACCGTCCGCATGCGTCCCGGAAGCGCAATTTCGCATTTTCACGAACCCAGTACAACGTTTCGTGGCCGCATAGGGAGCTCCACCGAAGCACCGCACCCAGTGGGGCCGTCCGCATGCGCCCTGGACGCCTTGCTTGACATACCACTCACCCCGAACAGCGTTCCCCCCCACCCAGTGCAGCGCTCCGTGGCCCCATCGGGAGTTTCACCGAAGAAGATTTTCACAATTGCGGTACCCACGACTGCATGTGGTTGGGCCCTTCGCCCGTGTTTGTTTGTCTCCCCTCTCTCTCTCTCTATTTATCCCTCTCTCTCTCTCTTTCTCTCTCTCTCTCTCTCTTTCTCTCTCTCTCTCTCTCTCTCTCCCCCTCTGTCTCTCTCTTTCTCTTTCCCTCTCTCTCTCTATCTCTCCCTCTCGCTCTCTCTCTCTCTCTCTCTTTGTTCTCTCTCTCTCTCTCTCTCTCTCTCCTCTCTCCTCTCTCTCTCTCTCTCTCTCTCCTCTCTCTCTCTCTCTCTCTCTCTCTCTCTCTCTCTCTCTCCCTCTCGATTTCTCCTTTTCCCGTTTCCGTTCGCCCCCGCGCCATCGGCGGGCGCGCGCCGCATTTCCAGCAGCGCCCAGGCAACGAGTTCCAATCAGGGGGCGCAAATAAATCCCCCCGCGCCCCCCTGCCCGCGCGAAATGGCACGAGGGCGCCGCGGGCTGGCAGAGGTGAGCCCGCGAGGGCCCTGCGATCGTGCACATTGATGTTGCTCTTGTCTGACGATCGCGAGGACGGCGCGCTGTCGCGGCGGTCGCGCGGGCGCGACCCCCTCCGCAGCGACGTAGAGCCCCGGAGTGCGATGCCGAATATGTCGCTCCATGCGTTCGTGGACACGAGGGACTTTCATGCGCGGATCAATGGCGCTCTCAGGTTGCCGCGCAACTTCGCCCGGCGCCGACCTATCCCACCTGGTGGGGGCGCCATCCCGCCGCCAGCCAAACGCCGCCGTGCCACTGCGGAGCGTCGCTTCCGCGCGACCCACGCGGGCGCAGTCGCCCTCGCCCAGCCCCGCCTTCCGCGGCAGTGCGCCCGGATCGCCGCGGGGCGCCGGCGACAGCAGCGCGTCGCGCGGCAGCGAAATGGAAGCCTCCTTCTTCTCCTCCCGATGGTGCTTCGGGCACGGCGCGCGGATCTCAGCCGCGCACCCCCTGGGCCAGAGCGAGCCCTTCTGGAAATTTCTCTCCGAGCGCCTCGCCGCAATCGCCCCGCGCGGGTTGCCCTGATGGCCGCCCGGGCCCGCGGGGCCCCTGGCGAGCGCGTCGTTTGCCGACGATTGTATATCTCCCCCGCAGGCAACGCATTTCCTTGCGCGAGCGCCTGCAGGCTCGCGCGCAGACGCCTGGGGGGCGGCGGCGCCCTGGTGTCTCGAGCCGGCTGGCGTTTGGACAGCGCGGCCTCGCGCCTCTGTCGCCTCCTCGAGCCGGCTGGCCGCAGCTGCGCAAGAGATCGACGCTCGCTGTCGCAATCGTCGCCTCGAGTGCATTCTCTATATAAAATATTTCTCGTGCTCGCTATATAGGGTGCCCCGCCCCCTTGCAATTTGGCGCGAGAGCGGCGCTCCTCGCCGGCCCCGGGCGAACTCGAAACGCGGCGCAGCGGCGCGTCTGACGGCGCGCATTCGCGCGAGCGCGCAGGTGCAGGAAGCGACCCGCCTCCTCGCGAGATTGTTTTCTGCTCAGCTGTGCCGCAGGTCCCATCTGGGGCGTGGTCAGCGCATGCCTCGGAGAGTTGCTTCTGCTTGCTGGCTGGCGCCTCCCTCTTGCTCTCCTCCACCTCCTACTCCTCCTTCTCCCCCCCCCCCTCTACCCCCCCCCTCGCTCTCCCGCCACCCCCGCCTCGATGGGGCGCCCCTGGTGCTCTTCTCCCGCGCGCTGCTGCTGCTTTCAGCTCCCCTGCGCCCCCCTGCCCTATATCAGTCTCTCTCCTTGGTTTCCCCCTCCCCGCCCCTCTCCCCCCCGCTCTCCGCGCGCGCCCTCGCGCCCTCGATGCTTGCCAGCGCTCGAGGCTGAGCTCGTCGCCGTCGAGATGCTTCTGGGCCACCGCGAGCTCTCCCTTCTGCTTGCGCGTCACGTCGGCGATGATCTCCTCGTTCGGTTCATCGTCGGGAATGCATGCTGCCTTGGTCAGGAGATGATCTGCGTCGTCCAAGAACTGCGCCGGCGCGGAGTGGGCGGGCGCGTCGTCCTGCAGGTGGGTTCCCCGCTTCGGATCAGCGCCGCTCCTCTTGCACTCTGCCAGGAAGGTGATATTGCGTTCCTTCGCGGTCGTCGCCTGCCCGCGCAGGGTTTCTGCTGTCTGCGCGTAACGGGCAGGGGGGAAGGGCGAAGGAAAGGAAGGGTGGGGGGGGAAGAGGAAGGCGCATGGTAAGACGCAAGGGGGGAAATCAAAGCAGAATGGTGAGCAGTTTGACAAATAATCAGAAGTCTTCGGTCGCCCGCGCCTGAGCTCGTCTGTTGGCTCCTGCGTGTCCACGCAATATTGGCGCTCCGCTTTCGCGCCAGGCGTCTCCGCGGCTGCCGGAGACAAACGCAGGCCCCCCCGTGCATGTGGGGCACCTCTTGCCATGTCTTTCTCTGTTTCCCAATCTCTGCGCTGCCGCTGCTCTTCTCGCGCGTGGCGCCGTCGTCAAAAACGCAGAAATATTCGGCGTCGATGGCTTCGTCCTCGTCGATCCTGGGCGGGTTTCTCCCGCATGGAATTTCTTCGCGTTCGTCTGCAATTTAGAATGGGCCCATTCGCAATCAATTTTCACGGCAGGGAAATTCGACAAGCTCAACCCGCACTCCTGCATGGGCTGCGTGACCTTGACGCATTTCTGCCTGCCCTTCTCCGTCGATTCTACTCAGTCTCGGCTGTTGTCGTGAAATTTCTGATTGGGCCCTTTCCGCGCTGTGGGGCCCTTGCCGCGTGCTTTCTCGTCGATCCACTGGTCGCAGAATTCCGAATGCTTCTCGCCGCAGAGCTCGTCGAAAGTCGCCAGTGCATTGCGCTGCATGCCGTGCTCTGAAGGCTCCCCGCTCCAGTGCACGAAGTGGTTGCGCATGTAAGTGTTCTGCTTGTCGTCTTTTTTTGGCTTGGAATCCGATGCGGGCGCCGGCGGAAATGATTTCTTGGCTGGGGGAGTTTTCCTTCTGCAGGCCCTCGCGCTTTGGTGGGCCGTTGGCTTCATTTGCTTCCTTCGGTGGTGGTGGCGCCTTCGGCGGTGCCAAGGCCTGGCCCGCTGCGCCCCCCCCCCCCATTCGGCGCCGCGCTGCAGAGCGCGCCCGCGAAGGCAATCGCGTTCGCGACCGCGGGGGGCACGAGCGTCGTGGACCTCGGTCTGCGAACAAGTGAAGAGGTTCGAAGCTAAAATCAGCCTGCGAATGGCATGGGGATTACGAGGCCGCCCGCGTTTCTGGGAGGTTGCGCCTCCCTGATTTGCCGCGTTTGAGGCGAGGCCTCGCATTCAGCGTCAACGCGCGGGCTCTCCCGCAGGCTGGCAGGAGACAGCGCCTCCATGTAGTATTCGTAAATGTTCAATAACCATCGTCATGTTGATCCGGAGGCGTTGCCTCCCTCGGCGGGGAAGTTCCCCTGGTTGTTGCTGCTGCCTGTGGGTTAGTGCAGGATGTTTCGCCTCCCGGAGATATTATCCCAATGTTCTTGCTCCCGGTGCCCTCGTGGTGCCTTTGATATTGCGAGAGCCGCTTGGCTCTCCAGGGGCGCTGCGTTGCCGCTCGGACCTCCTCTGCGCGTCTCCCCGCCGAAGATGGGCGCGAACGCGGCGACTGCGCGCGGCAGTTCTGCAGCAGCCGCGCATCGCGCTGGGGGTGGGGGTGGGGGGGGGCGCGCGAGAGGTGGGGGGGGGGGGCGCAGGGGCATGCGATGGATGGGGGGGGGTTTGGCAAAATTTCCTGGGCTCACATGTCCACAGGGGGGGCGTCGCAGTCGGGGCAGCTCTTCGCGGAATATGCGGGCGCCCCTTCTTCTCATGCTTTCACCTAACGGCGAAGACGGATAGGTTTTTAATGGTGTCAAAAGAACATCTTGACTCCCCCGGGGGGTCTGGGCGGGCGCCGGGGAACGCCGCGGGTGTTTGTGTACCGATGGGGGCGGGGGCCGGGGAACGCCGCGGGGGCGTTTTTTTTTGTTGCTCTTACGGATTCCTATAGATTCCTATATATTCGCCGCGGGTGTTTGTGTGCCTATGGGGGTTGGATCCGGGAGAATGCTGCAGAAATTCCCTATGCAGATTCCCATGAGATCCTACAGAATCCTGTAGATTCTTAAAGCTTGTCTGATGGATTCCTACAGATTCCCTATAAGTTTCTAGAGATTCCATTAGATTCCTTATGGATTTCTAAATTTGTTCCTAAATTGTTTCTTATGGATTCCTGCAGAATCCGATGGGTTCTTCATATAGATTCCTACGGAACCGACGGTGTCATGCTGCGGAAATTCCCTATGCTGATTACTATGGAATTTCCAGGTTCCTATAGATCCCCATATAGATTCCTATCGATTTCTATGGATTCCAATAAATTCTTATGGATTCCTGATCGATTCCTATGGGTTCTCATGGATTCAAATCGATTCCGTATAAATTCCTATAGATTCCACTAGGTGCCTATGGATTCCGATGGATTCCTATAGATCCCTATAGATTCCGGTGGATTCCTGCAGACCGAGGCGGAGGAGGAAGGGGAAAAGGATGAGGAGGAGGAGGAGGGCGAGGAGGAGGAGGAGGTTCAGCAGTAGTACAAGATGAGAGTCACATCGTTCTGACCCCCAGCCCTTGCCCAACGCAGCGTCGGGGCAAGGGTGGAATGGAAGGGGCGAGGGGTCGCGATTGTTTCAGTTTCATGTCCTTAGTTTCCTCGTCGCCGTGTTTCGCTCAGGGACTGCCTCCTTTGCGTCGCCGCCCTCCCGTTCTTGCGCTGTCGCATTGCAATGGCCCCCGCCTCGCCGCGAGACTCGCCCGCGGCCTCGGCTTCTCGCGGTGCTGCTCGGCCTGCGAACGAAGACCGAGGCGCGCCCTCGGCCGCGCCTGCTCGCGGTGCTCCTCAACCCGCGCATTTCACGGCTGCTTCCTGTAATTTTGGGTTCGAGCAGTCGGCGATGTCCGGAAAGAAGTCCAGCGAACACTGCGCCAACTTCGGGCGGGTGTGCGCTAGGATCGTCGAGGGCGCTGATGCTGACCTTTTGTTTGCGCGCGAGGTCGGCGCGTTTCGTCGGGGCCTCCGCCGGGCCGACATGCGCGTGGAAGACGTTCTGAAACAGCCGCTCGGCGACAGCGCTTCCTTCGCCGAGAGCAACAACTACTTGGGCGCATGGGGCTTCGGCGGTGCTTCTCAGCCTGCCGTTGTGCCCCTGCGCGGCGACGCAGGGATCTACCGCGTGCCCATCGGGCGAGAGGTGGGCGCTGTGATCGCGCGGTTCGATGCGCAGACGAGCGGCCAAGGCGAAGTGCATGTGCTCACCGGGGATATGCGCGTCGTCTGCGGCGACCGCCCTCCCACCGTTCTCTTGCGCGACAGCGCGCAGCGGGGCTTCTGCGGCTCCACTCGGGCGGTCTCGCAGCACCTGAGCTGGGCGCGCCTGTCGCGCGCGTCATCGTCGGCGACAACAACCCGGGCCCCCGCCAGACGCGAGAAGCTTTGCAACGCCACAATGACGACGAGGCGTTGTGGGAGGTCTTCGCCTCAACAGCAGATCGTATCGGCGACAGTGTGGCGGTCTATGGAGCCGCCGCGAGTTTCCGGCCCATCGCTGTTGGGGCGTCGTTCCAGGACCGCGGCATGCGCAACGACTCACGCGATGCTGTTGCGGTCGTCATCACTCTCCGCGGTGCTTCTCAGCCTGCGGAGAAGAAGAAACGGAAGATTGTCGAGGTCTCGTTATCTGACACCGACGAGTCGGTCGCGCAGTCGCGGCCTACAACGACGGCGATGTCAAGGACCCACGGCGAAGCAAGCGGCGAGATCCAGGAGGAGGTTGGGCGGCGCGCGCAGGCTCTGCACACGGAGATGAGGGATTATTGGAACCAGCAGTATGAAGGGGATTACGGTCGAAGACTCCTCCACCACCTGAGCCTGTTGCTCTTCGAGAAGAGGAAGTGCGCGGAGTCTGCGGAGGGGGGTGCAGCTGGTGCTCCTCAGCCTTGCTCAGACTATGAGACTACGTTCGCGTCGCAGGACGAGACTGCCCGAACCATTCTGTCTGTCCTCCGGGTTCGCCATGAATATCTGCTGTCGCAGAACATCACCGACTTCCGTCGCGTCCTCACCGAGGACCAGCGCGGGGAACTCGAAAAATGTTTGAGAGCAGATTACGAACATTCCGAGTATCAGCGCGCATTGCAGGATCGAGATGATGAGCAAGGGAAAGCGAAAGGCAATACTCCACCAGGAAGTTCTCGCGGTGCTCCTCAGCCCGCGAGCAAAGGAAGCAAGGCCAAAGGGGTAGGCAAAGGGGGCCTCAACAAGTTCCCCAAGGACCAGCGGCGCAAGCGTTGGCACCGGCATCTGCAACGCGTTTGCGGCGCGAAGCAGATCTGGGAGGTGCTGGCCTTCTTCTGCCGTTTCGACGTTGACATGCCCCGCCGAGTCTTGCGCGTCGAGCCCAGCGATGAAACCGCGGAGCCACCTGCTCGTGACGAAGTCTCGCAGGAACGGCGCCGCCGACCCCAGAAATTCCCGCCGCTCACAGCGCGGGGAATCTCCGGGGTCGGCTTGGACAACCAGCAGCAAGACGCTTACGTGCACGCGTCTATTCGCGCGGTCGTCGGCCTCAAGCGCGCGGTGCACTCCTGTCCTTCAGAGCTCTCAAAAAGGGATTTCGCTGGCATCGGCGCCGGCTCCGCAGACTACTGTCGCACAGATGATGAACATCAAGTCGCGTCGTTGCTTCGACATCATGGCGGTGGTTCATTCAGTCTCAGACGCACGCGCTCATGCGGGCCACCCTCCAGTGGCAGATGCGCACCTCGTGGGTGGCTCCCTGACGCGCCCAAGACGGCGGAGGGTGTGGTCTATGTCTGGGGAGCAGACAACATCGAGAAATGCCGATCACGCACGAGCCAACCGCTGGTGTTTCCCAACATGGCGGCCAAGTTTGATGGCGACCTGCAACTGAACTTGTCGCGCGATCGCTTGGTGGCCGATGAATGCCCGCGTCCCAGAATGACCCAACTCAAGGAACAAGCGGCGCAGGAGAACTTTGCGCAGGACAGGGAGCAGCTGCTCGCCAAGCATGAGGTCACCTGGGACCCAGACAATGCTTTGCAAATTCTCACCGGAGAGGCGCTCCTGTCCTGCTGTGCCTTTCTCGCGATGGCGCCCGAAGACCTGGGCGCAACGTTGCCGCATTTGTTACAAGTGGGCGGGGTGAGGCTGGAGGAGCCGGGCCAACGCCTATTCTTTATCACTACTGCTCGCGATTTCAATGGTTCATGCAAAGCTGGCGTCTCCCAAGCGGCTGCCTTGGCTCTGAGCGGTTTGGATGCCATGTCGGAGTTCCAGCGCGCCCGCGAAACTCTGGCTATCTCCTTTTGGCAAGTGTCGCATGGTGCGCCGCGTGCGCCGCGCGCCTGCGGAGGAGGGAGGTGGCGCGCCTGAGCGGGTTTTTGTCGACGCGACTGTGGTTGCAGCATCTCCGCTCCAGATATCGCACGCCGCGAATTTCTTACCATATTATTTGGGAGATCCTGAAACAATGCCGCGAGAGCCGGGATGCTATGCTCGCGGCGCACCTCACTGAGAAGCATGCTTGCCCATTCTACGGCATGCGCGTGGATTATGCTCCGGAGGTGCCACTTGGCAGTGGTGACGCTTCTCAGCTTACCCGGAACTGCCACTTGGCAGTCGCTCTTGTTCGCACCGCGCAGAAGTCGCGGTGCGTGTCCACAGCGAGTGGCTTCCTTGTGTCTACAACAGGTGTGAAAGACGCTTTTGTCGATGAGAACTCTGTCGCGATGACGGTTCACGGCTAGTGCTCCGTAGACAACTTGCTCTCTTTCAAAATGGGTCCGCCCAGCAAAGCTAAGCACAGAGTCTGCCCGTTGCTCATTTCAGCCTGTTCAAAAGAGGCTATCACAGTGCAGAGCGTAACCCATATCGACGAGGACGCAGTGACACAGGCAGAGTACTTCTTCATGAAAATGAACAAACGTGGCGCGCGCGCAGGGCTCCCGCAATCTGGCGAGCACAAGCGAATGAATGAGTGGACCAAGACACCGGACCCAGCCAAGAAATGCAGAATCCGCGAGGGTCATCCGTCAGGAGAAAGCTTGAAATAAAGGGCTGCGACCTTGATGTCCATTGAGCGATGCTTCTCAGCTTCCTGCCGCGTCGCGTCCTGCCAGCGATGCTCCTCGGCTTGTCCTGCCAGCGATGCTTCTCAGCTTCCTGCCAGCGATGCTTCTCAGCTTGTCCTGCTGTGCTGATGTCCTGCCAGCGACGCTTCTCAGCTTCCTGCACGTCGCGCCCCATCAACCTTTTAAGCTGCTTGGTCGGCGGATTAGGATTCGCCTCGCGGGCTGCCCGCGATATTTGCCTCGAGCATCTCGTCTCTCAACCCCGGCTGACTCGCATTTGCCCGCGGTGTTTCTCAGCCCACAGCTGCTGTTGTGTATGCTTCTGGAAGATTACTCGCTTCCGCCTGCAGCGCTTCTCAGCTTGCCATTGCTCTTTCGATTACTTGGAACTGTTTTTTTGTATGAGCGGCTGCGGAAGCTTGTTCGTGCGAGGAGAAAAACAAACGTCGGCAACATGAGACTGTCATTGCCAATGCGGCTGCGATTGCAAAAGCGGCTGCAACTGCCATTGCCATGGTGACTCCGATTGCGACTGCAGCTAGTCCTGCCATCACCACTACTGCTCGTACCTCTGCGACTACTACTGCAAACGCGGAATTGCGCTCATTGATGGAGATGCCCCGTTTGTGGTAGCACTCCTCGTAATACTCCTACTGCTACTACAACTGCTATCATTACTATTGCTTGTCACAGCTATTTCTACAACTACTCCCATCACTACTAGTACTATTACTACTATTATTACTACGACTACTGTCACCACCATGATCAGACATTGTAATACTATTACTATTACTGCTTATGCTGCTGCTGTTGCTTCTGTCGCTGCTGCTACTGCTAATGTAGCTACAGCTACTGACACTTCTGTCATTGCCGCTGTGACTGCGGCTGCGACTGCCGTTGCCGCTGCGATTGGCAGTCTGAATGCGATTGCGACAGCAGGAACAGAGGAAGTCGATATGTGGATTTTCATAGGAATCTGAAGGGAATGCTTCCATATATGCTCATGCGCATCGCTGTTCGGTTGCTTTGCCCGGATATTTTTTTGGAGGGGGGGGGGGGGGGGGGGGGGATGCGCCCCTTTATCCGGATCTTTCCCAGGCCCGCCGCGTCAGCCGCGAGACGGGCCTGTGGACGTTCCAGCAGTGGGCCACGGGGTGGCATGCGCATTACTTCCCAGTGAAGCATTGCAGTTGCATATTCTCGTTGTATGTCCCATCCGTATATCTACATGTTGCAATAGTTTTGTTCCTTTCTACTTCCCTTGCGGCATTAGTCTGGATCTTTCTTCTATTTGCCCTGGGCCCACTTGGAATTATGCGCCTCCCTGCGACGTTCGAGCTTTCCATCGTTATGATTGGCGGCCAGGTGGCATTTGCTGCCCCGCGCTGCCGGTGCCAACTGAATGCGAATTCCATTCTGCTGAACTTCCAATCGATAGATCTCCCCCCATAATGATAAAATACCAAAAGCGTGCCATTTTACAATGAAAAAGCCGATGTGTTTTTTACATATGATAAAAAAGATCAAAAAAAAAAAAATCCAACAGAAAACATGCAATAATTGAAAGTACAAAGAAAAACACGAATAAGCACATGCAAACACATAGAACACACCATTGAGACACATATCTGCGTCAAAGATCCCAGGAAAATGATTTCCGCGTCTGTTATGTGAAACTCGCGTTCAGCGCGCGCTCCCTGCGCAATGTTTTTCTGAGGCCCGGCGAACTGCCAGCTGCTCGGGCGGCGCCTGCCGTCGCGCAGCGCCGCGGAGCTGCTTCGGTCTCAGCTCGCGCCCTCGCGAGGGAGAGGGCGCGCAGGGCGGCGCGAGAACTGCGGCGCGGGAAGATGGGGGAGGGGAAAGACAGAAGGGGGGGAAATATACAATATTAATAGCAACAAGACGGATCAGGAGGGGGCGACAAGCAGGAGGATGAGGAGAGCAAGAAGACAGAGGAGACGAAGTACAACAAACGAGAAAGTCAGCGGAGCGATGGCAGGAGGCGAAGCCTCCCTGCCAACGTTCTCATGTTCCCGAGATCCCGCCAAAGCCGCGTCTGAGAGAAAGCCGCCGAGCTGCGCTGGTTCCTGCGGCAGCCTCTATTGGGTGTCTGCGATGGCGCAACATTCATTCGCTTCGACTCGAAGAGATACAACTGCTCTCATCTTTTCCTTGTGAATTCATTGCGGGATCACAAGCGCCCGGTCGCCTGCGCGGCATCCGTGGCGCAGAGCCCTGGGCGCGCGCGCCGCGCCCGGAGAACTGCGCGATCTCCTGCTGCGAGGTCAGCATCTGCAGGCGCCGTGTCCGCAGGTTCTGCAACTGCTGCGCTGCCTGCTGCTGCGTCGGAGGCGCTGCGCCTCCGCCTGTCTGCCGCTGTTGCTGCTGCAACTGCCTGCTGCCAGAGCTGGTGGTGCTGCTGGTGTTGCTGGTGCTGCGGTTGCTCCGCGCCTGCAGCTGGTGCTGCTGCCTGCTGTGGCGGCGCCGCATGCTGCCGCTGCTGTGCCGGTGCTGCCTGCTGCCGCTGCTGTGGTGGCGCTGCCTGCTGCCGCTGCTGTGGCCGCGCCGCCTGCTGCCGTTGCTGCGGCGGTGCTGCCTGATGCCGCTGTTCTGGTCCGAAGTGAAATTGCTGTGGCGCCGCTGCTGCTGTTGCTGCCTTCTGCCAAGGTTGCGGTGCTGCGGCCTGCAACCAGGGCTGTGGCGGTGTCGCTGCGGCCGTTAAGCCCTGCTGCCAGTGCTGTGGCGGTACTGTTGCTGCTTGCTGCCGGGCGAGCTGCGGTGGCGGTGTTTCGCCCATCTGGTGGTGCTGCCAGGCCTGCTGCGCTGCTGGTTGCGCTGATGGTTCGGCCCGCCACGCCAGCGGCGCCGCCTGCTGCGGCGCCTTCGGCTGTGCTTTCGCGTTGGGGGCTAGGTGGCCTTCTTCTTATTTTTCTTTGTCTTCGGCGGCAGCTTCAAGCACCTGGAGCGAATGCCCGACTCGGACGCCACCTGCGTCCGTTGCAGGCGGTGCTTCTGCTGCTGCTGCTGCCGGCGGTGCGTCTGGTGCTGCGCTGCTGCTTCTTCTGCTGCTGTTCGTGCTGCTGCAGGCGGTGCCTCTTCCGATGCTGCAGGCGGTCTTCTTTCTGCTGCTGCAGGCGGTGCGTCTGATGCTGCTGCTGCTGCGCAGCAGCGCCCTTTCCTGCTCCTGCAGGCGCTGCTGGCGCAGCGCGCGGTGGCCCTGTCTGCCCTGGCGCAAGCCTCTTCGGAGGCGGCCCGTCTGGCTGCCGCGGCGCTCGGCGCGGGCGTTCCGGCGCCTGGTCGCGGGGGCAGCGGCGGCGGCGATAGCGCAGGTTGTCCACTCCCTGGGAGTGGGGGGTGTGCCCGAGATGCATGGAGGATGCGACCTGTCCTTCTGTCTGTCTGTCTCTGTCTGTCTCCGTCTGTCTGTCTGTCTGTCTGCCTGTCTGTCTGTCTGTCCGTCTGTTTATGTCTGTCTGTCTGTCTGTCTGTCTGCCTGTCTGCCTGCCTGCCTGTCGGTCGGTCGGTCGGTCTGTCTGTCTGTCTCTATCTGTCTGTCTGTCTGCCTGTCTGTCTGTCTGTCTGTCTGTCTGCCTGTCTGTCTGTCTGTCTGCCTGCCTGCCTGCCTGTCAGTCAGTCAGTCAGTCAGTCAGTCAGTCAGTCAGTCAGTCAGTCAGTCAGTCAGTCAGTCAGTCAGTCAGTCAGTCAGTCAGGTCAGGTCAGGTAGTCAGTCAGTCAGTCAGTCAGTCAGTCAGTCAGTCAGTCAGTCAGTCAGTCAGTCAGTCAGTCTCTCTCTCTCTCTCTCTCTCTCTCTCTCTCTCTCTCTCTCTCTCTCTTTCCCTCTTTATCATCCTTCTTTTTTGTGTTGTTGTCCCTTTTTTTTTTTTTTTTTTTTTTTTTTTTTTTTTTCTCTCTCTCTCTCTCTCTCTCTAACTCCCTGCCTGTGTTTCCCTTTGCGCTGCTATCTGCCCCTTCCTCTGTCGCAGTCTCGCCGGCGCGCTCTGTCTGCGTCTGCGGCTCGCGCCGACGGAAGTTTCAAGGAAATTCGCGCATGCAAACTTCGACGTTCCACTGCGGCTTGTGACAACTCAGAGGTGCCACTCGGATGTTCCAAACATTGAAGCTTCAGCGCTGAATCTCGTAGTTTTAATCCGGGAGAGTTTCCCAGGTCGAGGTTTTACGAACCATCGCGAGAACTTCAAGTTCGAAGTTCCGCATCAAACTTCCTTCGTTGATCGCATGCTTCGCCCGTCTTCCCCCTCTCCAAGGTGGGGGCGACGAGATCCACCGTCGCTGTCGTCGTCCGCCGCGCCGGTCGCTGCGCCACTCCGTCTCCATGGACCTGAGATGACAGGAACTAATGCGTTGTATTGTTTTGTGTGTATTGTTGATTCATATTATATCCAGAGGCGTCGCCTCCGCTGTCTCGGAGGCATCGCCTCCGCTGAAAGTAATGTAATCTCACAGCGCTTCATCAGCCTGGCAGGCTGGGCATTCTGTCGCGCTAGGGAACTTGCGCTGACGCGCGCATTTGCAAATGCGGTTCAGCGCCCTGGGCCTTGCCGCCGCTCGCGCGCGCGCGCCGCGGGCGCCCGTGCCCCGCCGCTGGCACTTGCGCGAAACGCGCTGCGCGATGTCCGCGCGCTCGCCGCAATGCACGCAGCGTTGCGCGCCGCGGCTTTTCAGCCATGTGCGGTCCAGGCGCTCGCCGTCCTCGTGGCGGGGCCGGGCGGCGTCCGCGCCCCCCTCTGCCTCCGCCTCGTTCTCCTCCTCCTGCTCCCCCGCCTCTTCCTCGCCGCGTCGTGGGGCCCGTCGCCCGGCCCCCCGGGCGGGCCGCCGCCGCCGCCTGGCGGCCCGCCGCCTGGGCGCGCGACCGCGGCGCCGCCGCCGGGCGGGCCGCGGTGCATGGCTGCAGCCTGCGGGTGATGAAGGTGGGCGGCAGGAGGCGATGCGTCCTCCTCCTCCTTTTTCTCCTCCTCCTCCTCCTCCTCCTCCTCCTCCTGCTGGTTCCACCTCCCTCCTCCCCCCTCCTCTTGCTCTTGCTCAGCCCCCCCCCCCCCGCGCCCCGCCCCCCCTGGCCCGGGGCGCCAGCGGCGCCGGGGGCGCCGGCGCCGCCGTGGCCCGCGAGGGCCGCGCGAGGCCGAGAACGCCGCGGAGGCGCGCGAAAGGCGGGGACCAGCCGGGCCCCGAGCGCTGCCGGTCTGCGGCGGGCGGCGAAAAATAATCTCCTTTGCGCGGGAGGTACCTCCTGGCCGCAGACGGCATTCTCTTGACCAGGGAGTGGGAGGGAGCTCCTCCTAGCGCACACTGCAGAGCGCCCCGCGGCGACGGCGGCGAGGCCTCCAAGCGGGAGGCAGAGCCTCCTTCAGCTACTCCGTTCCTTCCCTCCCCGCCCAATGCCAAACTCGCGGCGCCCCTCGCCCCCCCCCCTCCCCGCGCCCCCCGCGCCCCTCCTCTCCGCGCGCCCTCCCCTTCCCCAGTCCGCCCGCGAAGGTCGTCATCCTTGCGGCGCAGCCGTGGCGCGTCGGCGCCGTTCTCTGCCCCCCCCCCCCCCCCCCCTCCTCTTCACGCATGCGTTCCCTCTCCCGCGGTCTCTCCGGGGCCTTCCCCCCCACCTCTTCCGCGCGTGCTTTTTTTCTGGGAGTTCTCAGGCGAGAACTCCCGACCCTTCGCGCGAATTTCCCCATTCGGCGATGAGGCCCATGGACAGCTGGGCAACGGTGTGGTCGGCCATCTCCATCACCTGTTCGTCGGAATAGGCGGCGCCCGCAGACCGCTGCGCGAACTGTCTCTCGGGGGCGCGCACCTGGCCCGCAGCCCGATCGCGCCCGCGCTGCGTGGCGACCCGCGCCTTGTCTCCAGGTGGCCGCTTCGGCTCCGGCGGCGGTGCCGCGCCCCCGCCCGCCTCGGCGGCGGGCTCCTTGCCCGCGCCCGCGGCGGCTGGCCTCCTCTTCGGCGCGTCATAATCTGCGCCCGAGTCCACCGTGTCGTCGCTGCTGTCTCTCTCCTCGCCGTCGCCGTCCTCGACGGCGCAGCCGGTCTTCCTCTTCGCAGCCGCCGGCCTTCTCTTCGCCCCGCCCCTGGGATGAGCCCGCCCGGCCCCCTCGTCGACAGGCGCGCCCCCCTCGCCCGCGGCGTGCGCCGTGCCGTTCGGCGCGGGCGTCTCGACCGCTTCGCCGTCGACGGCGATCGCGGCGAAGGCCTTCGGGCCGTTCCGCGGCGAGAACCTGTCTTGCCCCCTCGCCACCTCGAGCGCGCTGTAATCCACCCGCTCGTCGACGGGCACGTCGGGGGGCGCCTCCTGGCCCACCTGGATCGGCGCGCGGGGAGATGCGCGAGGGGGGGGGGGGGGGGGGCGAGGGGGGGGCGGGGGGGGGGCGACAGGGCGAGGGGAAGCGGGTGGATATGAAGCACGCAACCAAGCCAACGCCATGTATAGGGAGCAAGCGATCCAAACCATCATGAATTCATTGTGCGCGGCGCCAAAAACAACGAAACTGCCCGGCCCGCCTGCCCCCCCGAGTTTTCGGCGGGCTGCTGCGCGCAGTCTCCTGCGACGGGATAATCTGCACCCCGTTTTCGGTTTGGCGCCTCTGCAGTGGGCCCCTGACGCCGTGGAGGGCGAGGATGTCGCCTCCCCCGATGCTGGGCGATGGTCCGCCCGAGGCGACCGCCGTCGCCGCGCTCTTCGCGGGGGGCGGCTCGCGGCCGCCGCGGGGCGCCGCTGCGCCTGGCGTGGGTCCGAACTCGCCGCCCTTTGCGTCGATCACCGACATCGCTGCGGGAGAGAGCGCGTTCTTCTACTAGTTGAAGCGGCCCTTCCTGTTGTGCCGTCATCTTCGACCGCGCCGCTGCCGCGGCGCCCCTTCCTCCGAGCAGATCTTTAAGCCTGCCTGGATGTCCTTCGCGGACAACTTGGGCGTCTCTGCGTTGATCGCCGACGGGGCAGTCATGTTCAGGCGGGCGATGTCCTCGAACGAGCCCGGGAAGCGAAATCCCAGGATCTCGCCCTTACACTTGCGGATGAGTGCGTTCAGGTCTTCCCGGGGAATCTCCACCTTCGCTCGGGACTGCGCCATGGCCGCCGCGCCGACGCGGGGGCCAGCGCTGCCGGGGCCTCGAAGGCTGGCAGAAATGCGGCGGCGAAGGGTCAGCTCGATGTTCTTCCGTCGTCATCATCCCCCCCCCCCCCCTTTCACCTCGGAGCCACTTATCGATGTATCCTTGCCCTTTCTTTCGCGTTCCCCATCGCTCGCAGGGGCCTTGGCGTCCTTGTATGCTTTGTACTCCTTATAAACGCGCGGCACATATCAAAGCGCCCCGAACCGCGCCGATTTCGGGGCAGGTGCGCCTCCTCATGCAACGCATATGCTACGCAACAGGAGGCGTCGCCCCCTCGGCGCATGATGCTCGGATCTCGTTACAAGAGGCGCGAGGCTTCTCACAGAGTGCTGTCGCGTCGTCGTCGTCACAGAGTGTTCGTCGCTAAATCATGGGGCGACGTTCGACGTTAAATGTAACGTCGCGACCTTACTTTAACGTCGTATACCTTCACTCAGGTTGGACGCGATGTGAGGTTAGATGGATGTTCATGGTGGGGGGCACGAAAAGCTCGAAGTGGTCTACAGTTGGCTCTGGAGATTCAAAATCAGTTTCAATATGGAGTTTCGGGTACACGAATAACCCGAAGCGGCCTTCATTTGGGCGTGGACGCATGTTCTTTTGGTTTCTGTTCTTGGCGTGCAGAATCAGACCCAGGAGAGGACTTCGGGGAGCACGAAGAGACCGATGTGGCCAGTAGCCTATATTTTGTCCCTGACATACAAAATCAAGCCTGGGGATGAAAATCTGGGAGCCCGAGGAGCACGACAGGGAGGTCGAGCGACCCGATGATCGCAATACCTATGGTGCTGCAGGCACTCCGAGGGCCACCTCGGATTATTCACATGAAGTGGGGGTGCCATAGGGAGATGGCTATTGTCCGAAATATCTTCGCACCTCACAGACGAAGCTCCCTCTCGACTTCGTCACTACGGCAGTATGATGTGTGTGTGCGTGTGTGAAGGCGTGAATGCGTCAGGTTGTGTGTGGGGCACTGCTGATGATAGTGATGATGCTGCTGCCGATCATGATGATGGTGATGATGATGATGAGGATGAAGATGATGATGGAGATGGTGCTGGTGATGCTGATCTTGATGCTGCTGCTGTGGGTGTGTGAGCGGGTGGATATGTCAACTACGATGGTCGCGATAAACGGGATGATAGGTGTGCGTGTGTGGCGGATGATGACGGGATGGTGATAAAGATGCTGGTGCGTGTAGAAAAGCGAGGGAGGATAATGATAAGGTTCCTGCACCAGGGTCTCCGGATACAGCCAAAACCCCACCATGGATGAGGGTAACTCACTTTGTGAAGCTAAGCCTGGATCGTGTTCTGGCGGCGGGGGGGGCATCGTAGTGCCCCACGCGTGCCGGCCCGCCGCCCCTGTCAAAACCAGCTCCAAAGCGCGAGCTGCGGCAACATCTTCGGCTTGTGTCGCCATGTGACAAGGATGGTGGGGAGTGCCCTGGCACGCGCGGCGCACCTCGTGGGCGTTGCGCACCTGGCGGTCATCGACATTGGTTCCCGATGATTGCCGATGGCGGCCCCTGCCTATGCTGAGACTCGGGTGTGTTGGACTCCAGGGGGGCGCCATTGTTAGGGGACTCTCCTTACTTAATCGATGGCCTCTTAGACGACCCAAGCACGGCCCGAGAAGCCCTCAAGGGAGCCCCAAGAGGCCCCCAAGAGGCCCAAGGTTCCCCCAGAAACGCCCAAGACGCTCCAAATTGCTCCCCAGGAGCCGACGCGAGGCCCCCCCACGACGCCCCAACATGCCTCAAAGAGGCCCTCAAGAGACACCCGAAGAGACCCAAGGACGCATCCACACAGGCCTCCGACGTCTCCAACTGACGCCACGCTCCCGCCACCCCGCTGGGCATCGTGTCTGGATGAGCTGGTGGGGATGCGCAAAGCGTTGACGAGTTCCCCCCCCGTCCACCTCCCAAGACGGGCCCATGCCGCCTCAGGAGAACCCCAAGACGGCCTTCGACCAAACGGCCACAATTCCAGCTCAAGAAGACCTCGGGGGCGGCAAAAAGGGGTGTCCAAGAGGGGGGGGGGGGGGGGCAAATCACGACCGGCGGCATGTGCGCGGCCCAGCGGGGGGGGCAGGGACGTAATGAAATAAGAAGAGGCGTCATGAAATCTGGGGAAATATCATGGCCCCCGGCATGATATCCACCCCCCTTAGTCATCACTCCCCTCTTTTCCGTCCCCGAAAACCACATGCCCCTTCCTAGAGGCCCCACGAGGCCTCGCGAAGCCTGCATGGGTCGCCGAAGGGGACCCCCAGCGAGGGCCCAAGAGGCCACACCGCTCGGAGTCCAGAGAATTCGAGTGTGCTGTGTCCAGATGGCCTCGAAAAGGGCTCAAAGACGACCCCAAGGCACCCCACGCCGGTCCAACAGACCAAGGAAGGTTGCTGCTCTCGATTTGTTTGGCCCTCCGTTGGAAAACCGAAAACATAGAACACCCTCAACATGTCCTGAAGAGCCCCCCAGAAGATTCAAAATTCTCCCGAAGACGGCCCCAAGGCACCTGGAGATCTGTTCACAGCCCACCAAAAGCAGCAAGAGGCCCCCGGAGATGTGCCGAAGACCCACAGGAGGCCTCCAGCGAACCCCTGGGAGGCAAAGCGCATCGAAAAGCACGAACGATTCCCGTTGTGAGTTGTTCCCGAGGCTTTTCGGCTTCGGATAACTTCTGGGTCGTGTCAAGGAGCGCCACACATAGGTGGCCACATCCGAACCCTACCCCACCAACCATCGATTCTTCTGAATCGATGGGAGGCTGGGGTTGGGTCCGGATTTCGCAACGTGTTCGACGAATTCCGAAGCGTATCCCCGCCGCCCATCGAGATGCCTGAATCGTTGATCGGCGAGAATAGGGTTCGGATTTCGCCGCCGAGTAATCCCCCAGAGCGCCACCAGACGGCCCCAACCCAGACGGCCGCGAAGCAGACTCAAAACGCCCCCCCGTACGGTCCAATGCCGCTCCAAGAAGGCCCCCAGACCGCACCGAGATCTGCTGGGGCTGCCCCCCAAATGGATATACCCAGCTTCTTCGAGAGAATTCGGCAGATCCTTCGGCCGATACTTCGCGATCAGCACGGCCCCCAGACTCCGACAGGTCCCGAAGTGCCTCCCAGAAGCTTCAGGCCCCCGAAGACGGCCCCAAGAGGCCACGTGCCCCAAAGCCCTCAAGAGGCCTCCGACTGGACCAGTTGGAATATGCGACGCGTCACAAGTTTCAACGCCGCGTGCATCTCCGCCAAATTACCAGGACGCAGCCGCTGATGCGCCTCTGGCGTCCTCGACAGCACGAAGCGAAAATGGTGGAGCGAACCTAGGTTGATCCGCCACCGTGCCTGCGGCACGTTGAGGCGTGGAAGAATGCCAAAGGCTGTCTGTAGTCTTCTGAGGGGCCCAGCCGACTGGAACACCCCTGTTTGGGGGGGGTCCCTGGGCGGCCATGGCGCCTCCCTGGGGCTCTCCAAGGCTTCCTTGACGGCCCAGGAAGCCCCCAAGGTGGTCCAAGAGGGCCCCGAGTCGCCGAACGATCGCTCGAAGACGCCCAAGATGGCCTCCAGATTGCCCAAGAGGCCTCCAAGACGCCCCAAGAGGCCTCCAAGAGGCCTCCCAAGAGGCAAACATTAGTGATTTGCCAATGGATTTCGACCGATTCTGGCGGTCTCGCCTGTCGGCTTTCCGACGCTCCAAGACGACCCACGAAGGCCCAAGAGGCCTCCAAGAGGGCCCTAGGACGGCCCAAGAGGGCCCCAAGAGGGCCCAAGAGGTGCCCAAGACGCCCAAAGAGGGGCCCAAGAGAGGGAACACGAACACCGAAAATCCGAGCCTTCCGCCCCAAGAGGCCCCCAGGAGGCGCCAAGAGGCGTCCAAGATGCCCCCAAGAGGCCCCCAAAGGCATCGAAACTGCCTCCAAGAGGCCCCCGAAAGGCCTCCCACGATATCCCAGTTAACTATCCACAGCCCAAGCACGGTGGCGGGACTTGCTGTAGACAGCTGGATGTACGGAAACTCCCGATGGGTCTGCGTGTCTTCGCACTCCACTGGGAACCCAAGATCGCGAGACAAGGGCAACGGCTGCGAGCCAGACAGAAACTGGGAAGGGCGAGGCCTGATCCGCCCGCGTGCGCCCGCACACCGCTGGACGGAGAACGCAGGAAAGCGGGGACAACTGCACGCCGGGCAGCACCCAAGAAACTGCCAGGTCTAAGCTGGGCCCGCGCGTGTCCACGCTCCGCGGTGCAGCGACCCGCCAAAGCTTCGACCGCGCCGTGCAAGGGCTGATGGCTGGCGCCGTGGCCCCAAAAAAGTGTGTGTGTGTGTGTGTGTGTCTGTGTGAGTGTGAGTGTGAGTGTGTGCGTGTGTGTGTGAGGGAGGGGCGACAGGTGCACACCTAGCAGACCCAGGGCAAACGAGACGTGTGTATGTAACGCCACTGGCCCCATGCGGTCGGGGCGTCCGAGACGGCCCTGGATAGCTCCAAGAGCTCCATACAGGCCAAGAAGGCTTTCAAGATAACCCAAGCTGGGCCACGATAGCCGCCACCGTACTTTCCTAGTGAAGAGACCCCAAGATCGCCACGAGGCGGCCAAGAGTGGCCGCGAAGCCGCCCAAGGAATTCCCCCAAAGAGGTCCACATCCTTGAAACACCTCATGTGTTTCAACGATGTTTGATTTCTCGCCTTTTCGGCTCCGCTGGGCTTACAAAGACGAGGGTGGCTCCAATACCACCCAATATAGCTCCAAGAAGGGCCCAGACCGGCCCCTCTTGGGCCTGAAGGAGTCCCAAAAGTACCCGAAGAAATCTCCAACAACCGATCTTCCATGAAACAGGGGGGCGTCGCAAGGACCCCAGTGATCAGCACTGCAAGGACGCACACGTCACACTTAATCAAATTAGATGCGAGCATGCGACCGCATTGCGACCACATGTGTCTGCAGTATCTCAGCAACAATTCTGCAATGTGCTCATCTGAGGATAGAAGTGGCTGCTCTGGCGCTCTGTCCACCACGCCACATGACACAACCTCATAGACCACACTCTGGGTGATGAAGAGATTCGGGGGGGGGTCTCCCGTCGGTTTGCGATTGGCTTCGCGTCTGATTCGGAGTGTATCGAACCATTCACCTGTCCTGCACATTAGTTTAGCCATGAATGCGAGGCCCATCTGCTTAAAACAATTCCGCAATATCGACATGTGGGTGACTGTTTATGATAGTGGATCCGCTGATTGTTGCGGCAACCACGGGAATACCCACGGAACGACGATGATAGAAAAATGAGCTGCGATGACCTCTCTGCACTGACTGGCTACCCTGCTATTCATATATGGTTACGTGTTCTCTCCGGATTACGAAGCACGGTGTGTGTGTGTGCCTGCTGCAACGTCTAACGGAATTCCACACATAGTTCTGTTCCGATTCGGCTATCACTCATCTGCCATACCACCCGTTCCTGTAGATGTACATGTGCACTTCGAGAATGGGAATACCCGGCACGCACCTTACTACCAACAGTAGATCTTGACGACCTACCACACCACCCCAACCCAACCCGAAGACCCGACTTTGACCCGAATTTCGGGTTGGGGGGGGTACGGGTTCCATGTGTTTTTTCTATGTTCCCCGACCCCCCCCCCACACTAGAAATGGAGTGCAAATTGAGGCCTTCGGGTTGGGTTGGGGTGGTTTGGTGGGTGGTGAGGTCTATGCAGACATAGAACTGTTCCCCCAGCAACGACGTAGAGCTCAGAGGTCCACACTGAACGTTTTTCGCACAGTGGACCTGGCTGGTGGGCTCTCGCTCCGTGGGCGCCCGCGGCAGCCCCGTGAACGCCCCGCGCGCGGCAGCAAGCTGCTGGATGTGCGTCTTGCAGGCACCCCGTGCGCCTTTTGCAGGCTGTTGGCTGCTCGCCCGGTGGGCGCCCACGGGCGACGAGGCGTCAGTGATATGCGACGAGTCGCCGCCACATAGCCCACACAACATCGTTTACGCCACTTGCACTACCATCAAGTAGCTGGCAATCTGTAACTTACACCTGATACTACAGCGTGCGCCACGTCACTCACACGATGCAGCTTGCACAACCTAGATGGCACCTGCACCACATAGCTAGTACATCTAGAGCGCCCGAACTCACCGTTTGGTGCCCGCGCTGGCACACGTACATCTGAACTGCCCTCCCACGGGGCAACTACAAAATAACACACGGAACGACCAACGGAACGACCAACGGGATAACCCGCATGGAAGCCCAGGCGAAAACTCACAGGATATCCCAAACACCCTACTGGATCACGACGGGACACTCACGGGATACTCCAAGGAACAATCCAAAAGACATCGGGACAACTCACGGGACAACCCACGGGGGGAATCAAGGAACAAACAAAAGACAACACCACGGAACAACCCGCAGGATAAACACGGGACAACCCACGGGACAACCCCGCGGGCCCTGAGACGCACATGAGGAAACGTTGTGCCCGACTTGGTCATAGCCTCGGCCAACACATCATCGCCCATGTACAACTTCGCCTCGCCCACACGCGCGACACGAATCGAAGCCGAAACAACATTCGTAGCTGGATTCACGTCGCAACCTTCGACATAGAAATCCACTGTATAGCCGTGCGTCCCAGATCATTGCATTGTATCGTGACGCAACGCCGAGCACGGCACACCATTGAATAGCATGAAATTGCATGGGATAGCCTAGAATAGTTTAGCAGATGGCAGCAAAGCACTGCACATCATAGTGCGGCATCTAAAAAACTGCGTAGCATACTACCACGAATGATCCGCCACCGTGCCTGCAGCACGTTGAGGCGTGGAAGGATGCCAAAAACTGCCAGGCAAGTTTGCGTACTCTTCTAAGGGACCCCCCGCCCGCTCCGGTAGCACCCAACCGACTGCACCACCCCTACATGGGGGGTCCCTGGGCGGCCATGGCGCCTGTCTGGGGCTCTCCAAGGCTTCCATGGCGGCCCAGGACGGTCCAAGAGGGCCCCGAGTCGCCGAACGATCGCTCGAAGACGCCCAAGATGGCCTCCAGATGGCCCAAGAGGCCTCCAAGACGCTCCACGAGGCCTCCAAGAGGCTTCCCAAGAGGGCCCCAAGAGGCAAACATCATTAATTCTCTTGTGGTCTTTGAAGGTTTTTCTGGCGTTCTCGCCTTTTCGGCAACCCGATGCTCCAAGACGGCCCACGAGGCCCCCAAGACCACCCCAAATCGAAGGCCCCAACACGGCCTAAGAGCGCCCCAAGATGGCCCAGGAGGCGCCCAAGATGGCCCAAGAGGGCTCCATGACGGCCCCAAAAGGGATCCAAGAGAGGGAACACGAACTCAAAAAATCCGAGCCTTCCGCCCCAAGAGGCCCCCAGGAGGCGCCAAGAGGCACCCAAAATGCCCCAAGAGGCCCCCAAGAGGCCTGAAAGAGGCCCCATGAGGCTCCCAAACGGCCCCCTAGAGGCCTCAAAACTGCCTCCAAGAGGCCCCCCGAGAGGTCTCCCAGGAGATCACAATAAGCATCCAATAGGCTTCATATCCACAACCCAAGCACGGTGGCGGGACTTGCGGTGGGCAGCTGAATAACACTGCAACGCGCTGCAAGCTACAAAGCATATTAGTTCATAGTACGGTGCAATCTAGCGAAACACTGTGTGACACAACATGGCACAGCCGAGCGCAACATATCGCATGCGTGTTTTAATGTGGCATCCACAAGGCGCAACAACATGTAGCGCTGAGACCAGGTTCGGCTGTGGGGACCTTCAGTCATCTAGCCGCAGATGGCAGCAGTGCGCGCGCAAACTCAAATCGATACACGATGTTATTGCCACCGCTTCGTGATTTTATTGACACCGCATCTTGGTTGCATCCGTAGCAGTGTATCGAAACACTGCGTAACACGGCAGAAAGCAAACCATCGCATGCTACAGCACGACGTACAGTGCCAGTGCTCGAGTAGAGCATCGACTGCAGAAATGATGCACTTGGTCGTTCGTCGAATGTATAAACAAAAACATACGTATAGGTTTCATAAATGCGCTGGTATTCTACGTATGTTTGGTAGTTCCGACGGACGCAAGGTTGGGTAAACGAACTCCGTAGTAGATCTCCTACTCGCAATGTGCTCCGAGCGTGGCCCCTGGCGACCCCACCCCAGTGCCGCAGGACGCCGGGCGTCCCGAGCGACTCCGGAGGGCCTCGAGCTTGGCCAGGGACGGCCAAGGGGTCCTCGGCACCATGCGCCAGACGAGCTTCGAGTGGGATATCGACTACAGATTTGATTTGGTTTTCGTCGAACCTACCAAACATGCGTCTATTGTTCTGTAGATATACGGAGCATTCTACGTACTTGGTCGTGGATTTGACGAACACGGGGTCAATCAATCATGTAGTCGATCTCCTACTCGAGAAGTGGGGATCCTTGGGCAAATCCAGAGCGGGGAGAGATCGAAGGCTAAGCATACCCTCATCTGGATACATGGGGCCCCCAAACGGCACCAAGAGCCCAATCGGAAGAGCTCGACAGGACCATCACGTCCAAGACGGCCTCGGGAACCCCAGCAGGCGCAGGCTTTGAAGATAAGGCCCAGGGAGACTCCAAGCAAGATCCCAAGAAGCCTCCAACAAACGCTTCGGCAAAACGCAGCGCAACAACCACACACCGCTTGGGCTGCGTCCCGATGCAGCACACATAGAGCCGGTTCCTTCAGACGACCTCAAGAAGATCCTATCCAGTCTGCTCGCGGACCGCGGTAGAGCAAACCCGAACGCATGTCGATTCTACGCCGGCGCGGCAATATCAATCAACATCGGATCACGAAATCGGTCGGATCGGAATGAACGCCGGATCAGGCTGCATCGAAATCGAAATCGAGTCGGATCGGCCGCGCCAGATGCACAACAACGCCATGCCGACATCGGATCGTCGGAATATCAGAATCGAGATCGGATCCAATGGGCCCAACTCGATGTCGAATCGGACCGACCAGATCGAAACAGATCCTGCACGGCGGCTGGTTTGCCGCAGGCAGTTTGGTACATTTTACCCTCATCGCTCTCTTTGAAGATCTTCATGTTCGTCTCGTACTCCCGCTGCAAGTCCGCGGCCTCGTCGGTGTACTTCTTCCGCTCTGCCTCCTCGAGATTGCTCCAGGCCCCGGGCATCTCGGACAGCTCCATGGAGCCCTTCTTCGCGGCCACAAACAAGCTGTACGCCTGCTTCGGCTTCACAGGCATGTCCACTGGCTTCTCGGGCAGGGGGATGAACCGCATGCCGTTCTTCAGCTTCTTAATGACCTTGCCCTTGTCGGCCAAAAGACTCTTGATGGGAACCTTGATGCGCTTCGCCTCCGCAAGGTACTCCTTCCACATCGGCTTCTCCATGTATTCCTTGACCTGGGCCTGCCACTCCTTAAACTTCTCCATCCGCGAGGTGTCGTACTCTTTCTTCGTGGCCTTGTCAAGCTTCATGAACTCCACCTTTTGGTGGCGCGCGCGCAAGGGGATAGCAATATAGGGGTGGCCTTCTAAGAAGGCGGGGTATTTCTAATAAGGCCAGAACCTTCTTAGAATGGCCGGGAGGCTTCTAAGAATGCTCATTAGAGGCTATTCGGGCTTCTCATGAATCCCCTGCCTTCTGACAAGCTCGCCCGCCTAGTTGATTAGAAGGCCGCCCCCGTCACAGCGCCCCCTTGTGCGCGCCGCGAAACCTTGTATGCCCTGACCTCCTCGGCCCTCTCCTTCTTGCCTTTCGGCGCGCCGTCCGCGTCCTCCTCCGCCTTCCGCTTGTCGCCCACGAACACAGCGAAGCCCGTCTTCGGGGGGGCCGGCGGCGAGTGCCGCAGGAACTTGAGGGTCATGACTTTCATGGCCTCGTTCATGAACTCCTGAGCACCGTTCGACCGATCCCCCGTCCCCACTGGCGTGGTTGAAGGGGCCCTGCCACACACAACTAAATACACACAAATAAAAAGATTCCCCACATTTTCTGGGTTCTTGTCTTCTCCCCCAATTCCTATATTTTCCAATATTTTCTTGGGAATCGACGACTAATTGTGTCTGTGTGTTTCTTCCCCTCCTGAGTGGTCCTGGTCCCACTGGCCGACTTCGCCGCTCCAGGGAGGGACATGTGCTGTCCCCTTCGGGTTCTGCGGGGCCCATCCTCATCTGGGGGCGGGGTGGGCTGGTGGGGCTGGGGTGCCATGGCCCAGTGGGGATGGGGATCGATTTTGTACGATGCCGAACTCCGTCTGGATTTTCTTCTCGTTGCCCTTGTACTTCTTGAACTCCTCGGACTCCTTGAACGCCGCCAACTCGCTCTGGAACTTCTGCTTGGCCTCGGCCTCCTTCTTGGCGAGCTCGGCCTTCTCATCCGCCGGGGCCTCTATGAATTTCGCCTTCAAGGCGCTGCGACCCTTGCCCTCGCCCTTGCCAGCCGGCACCTCGGTTTTGTGTGCCTCCGCGAACATCGCGAACACAGACTGGGGCCTCTTCGGCAAATTGATCAGGCCGACGGTCTTGTTCTCCCTTTCCTTGGCTTTGCGGCGCTCCAAGAGGAAGTCAAGATACGTCTTCCTGGTCTTGAACTCATCCTTCTTCTTGTCGAATTCCTTCTTCATGTCCTCTACCTGCGAGGTGTATTTGGCCTTCTCTTCAGCGGGAACTTGGGCCCATTTCTCTGCGCAGATCTTGGCCATTTCGGGCATGGACTTGCCCTTCAGCTCCTCGGCAAACTGCGGCGCGTTCTCTTTCCTCCACAGAGACATCCGCCGACCCTTGCTGGGGCCGTGGGTGACAGACAGTGCGTGTGAGATCTGTGGACGTCCCCTCCCCACATTTCTCCTTCCCATGGGGTCCAACGTTTCCTGAAATAAAGGCCACCACCCAATGGCTGCACAGCGTGAGACAATGCACCACTGGACAAGCCAGGAATGCCACGCGACACTACGGCAGGAGAGCACGTGCGAAAGTAGGAAGCAGAAACACACAGGGCAGATAGCGGGCGGCAAGCAGGAAGCAAAACAGAGGACGAAACCATGGGGTCCAAATTCCGGTTTGAGGGGGATGGTGTGTGTGGGGGTCGCGAGGACGGTCTCAGCAAACATCTCCTGGGTCCTACGAGACTTGCCCAATGGCTTGCTGGACCGTGGAGGCATGTTAGACCCAAACCTTTTCCAAGCAATGCGGCCACTTCGGTGGCAACTCATGGGGGCCTCCCCTACCATCGTGTTGGCCGACAGTAATCGACGCGCATCGACGGTAATCGACTCTAAATCGACGATTGCCGACGCCAATCGACGCTAAATCGGCCTTATCTCATTGCTTACCAGGCGCTGCTCGACGCGAACCGATGCTAGCTAAAGGCGGAATTGCGACTGTGTACGCAGACCCCAACAATTGCCACCGAACGCAACTGTATGACCAACACAAGTCGCCAGTATTCCCAATCTTTGCCAATAGCCTCCGCGACGGTCGCAAATCAGCCCTACGACACCGCTAAGGCTGCAGAAATGCTCCGCGGAGGCCAACCGAAGAACAGTAGATGCTCAAACAATCTGCCCCGACCCTCCTGTGAATTGGGTCCTCGTTTTGAGTACGCATCGCCGCGCGTCTCCTCCTCTCCTCCTCCTCATCCCCCTCCTCCCTCCCCCTCCCCTCTCCTCCTCCTCTTCCTCCTTCTCCTCCTCCACCTCCTCATCCTCAGCATCCCCCTCCTCCTCCTCCTCCTCCTCTTCCTCCTCCTCCTCAGTCTCCTCCTCTGCCAATGTCCTCCTCCCCTTGCGCTACCTCCGCAAGCCCGTTTCGGTACACCCCTCACGCGCTTCGTCCCTCCATAGGGAGCTCCGCAGAGAACCGCCGTGGCAGGGTTCGCGTGGCGGTCCGCCCCACTTCGGCACACCCGTCACATGTTTCGTGGCCCCCTAGGGGGCTCCACCGAAGGCCAAGTGGCTGGGTTCACACGGTGCCCCGCCCTCGTGTCCTTGTGTTTTGGGCAATCCAAGTTTCCGTCGCAACCCGTTGGGCAAGGGTTGGCGTGTAAGCAGCAGTGTAGCATAGGCAGCGTGGTGCAGCATGGATGGGCAGATGCATTCGGCAAACAAAGATTAGCGTAGCACGTGCTGCTCTGCCGGCCTGCCCCTCCGTAGATACAAGGCTCGAGTGCGGGCGGGCGGTCTAGCGTTGAAGCCTGAGCCACTGGCACTGGAAAACCACTTCACCATTCATCCTCTTCATTCTTGTTGTCGCCCGTACTCTTGGTTCTTGTTCTTGATGTTTGGGGGTGGGAGTAATTTGAGAGAAATCTTGGGGGCAAGGGGCCCCCGAACGGGTTATGAGCCCAACGCAAGCATTGCCGAATCAGTGGTGTTGCGCGGGGAGGTCGAGGCAGCGTTGCGGCAAGAGGCACAAGCTTTGAACGTGAGGGCGGAGAGTGCGACGAACTTTCGTCCGAAATCTGGACAAGCACGGGTCATTCTTTCATCGCGGCGGAACACGGTAGGCTCATGTTAACTTTCTCTGCGTTGTCCAATCCCGAATCGGGGAGGATCACTGAGTTGGCGCAACAAGAGCAAGCCGAAAGCCAGCTCGCGACGTCAGAGAGCCTCATTGCAGAACAAGCGCGCGTGGAGTGCAGCGAGATGGCACGTCAGGTGGTGACGCTTCGTGGCGAGCGTGCCGCGGAAAAAGCTAGGCACCGTGCGATGCAAGACGCGTCGTTGGCTACTCCATTCTCTGCACCTCCGCGCAGGCCAGCTCGCGACGCAGACTTGGAAAATGCTACGCGCCGAATTGGCGCAGCACGCCATGCAATTGTAATCGGTCGCAGCAGTCACCAATTTGCTAGCAACAGAACTCGCAGAAGAAAGGGCCGTGAGCCAGCGGCTCGAAGAAACGGAGAGAGCCGCAGCTCAGCGGCTAGAACAGGCGAGGGGCAGCACAAACCACAACGAGGACGCTCACGCCATGCTTCGGCGAGCAACCGGAATACAGCTTAGGCACCAAGAGTTCGCAGCGCAACAAGAGGCCGAGCGAGCTGCTCGGGGCGCGGCGTCTGCAACGACAGTCGCGACCACTACTGCCATCAGAGGCGCAGATATGAAAGAACTCCCCAAAGTGGCGGAGGTGACTCTTGGTACCGCAGCAACAGCAGATAGGCTCACGAAAACAAGCAGCGCTGGATCACGCGATGGATCAGCACTTGTTGTTCTGCGCTGCGTCTCGGTCGTGCACCCCTTGGTCGTGCACCGCAAGAGGGATTCCATTCGACGGGTTGCCAATCGAATCAAGATTGTCGCCTCTAGTTTTGGCTGCCCTGCCAAAAGGCTTGCGAGCGCGTGCAATCAGCAACGACAGGGGCACCAGCATGACAGCGGACTACTTGCTCATGCTGCTGCTGATGAAGGCGCATCGCGGCACGCACACCGAACGCGCGGAGCTGCTAGGGTCCATCACGGATGTTCCTCAAACGCGGCCAGGCGAGAACGTGGAGGTACGCCTCGAGCAGTAGCGACGGCTGGTGTCCTATCTGGATCGTTTTGGTGTCGGGAGGAGAAAAACGTTCAACCCCAGATGCGAGTGCAACCTGGGGTGCGCCCAGTGCCCTTGCGTTGCGCCGAGGGCGCGGCGCGCTCGAACCACGCCCCCAGCCGCGTTCAGCCCACCCCGCCGCCATCATTTACAACTCGGAGATTGTGCCAAGGATCCCTGAAATACAACTTGGCGTCCCTGACCCCGTAACTCCATCCGACCATCCCTTCGTTTTCCATGCCCCCTCACCCTTCACCCCTCCTCGCCCCCTTCACCCCCCACCCTCCCGCCGCGCCCGCGACGAGGGGAGTAGACGGCGGGGCGAGGGGCTTCGGACTGGCCGGGGGGGCGGCACATGCCGCGAGTAAATTTACTCCCGCGGGGAAAACCTACATGAGCAACCCCAGGTGAACCCCTCGGAAAATTATATGTGCAACCTCAGATGAAGGTTCCACCAAACATCGAAAACAACACACGTAACATGTGCAAGCAAACATGAAGGTTTGTGGAAAAACGAAATGAGTACAACCTGGGGTGAAGGCCCCGCTGAGTAAATTTACTCCAGCGAACGCTTGCGCGGGCACCGACAGCTGATAACGCCGCAGCGCCCCAGAAAAACCAGATCACACGCTACGTCCTGATTATTTCCTGGGCGCAGCCCCGCGCGGCGGGACATCAATTTCGACCAGCCGAACCTGGCCTGGGCAGGCGCAAATCAATCCCGCGCCTCCGAAGCAACCATGCGCGGAAGGCCGCGCAAGAAAACCGCGCACAAAGCGCGTCGTGGCCGCAAGAACGCGCCGCTCGGGTCGGCGCGCAGAAACGTAACGCACACGGGAACGGCATGCGCCATTTCCAAAGGGTACACATTCACCCCAGGTTGCACTCGCAGCTGGGGTTGAACGTTTTTGGCTCTCTGATGGTATCGCGGTGCCAGACTATGGCATCATGGTGACAACTGCGAACAAAAGTGTGTCCGTCTTTGACTCGGCCCAGAAATTCGCTTGAGACCGTGCGTTGTTCGCGCACCAACACAGCGTGGATTCCATTCGGCCACGCGACACTGAGTTGTTTGATCAATACGTCGAGTACTTGATCGGCTTAGCGAGGGTGGCTGGAGGAGCTGCTCCACGCACCCGTCAACCAAGTCTGAAAGCAACGGGGTCTGAATCAGACCCGGCCTTGCTCGCTGCCAAAGGCGCCGGCAAGGCCGCCGGAAAGCCCTGCTTGTTCTTCTCGTCGGGTCGCGGTTGCGTCAATGGTGAAACGCGCCCAATGAGGCATGGGGACCCGTCGCCGTGAGGGTGTTTCAGGCGTGGCCAACTGGGCCACAAGTCAGCAGACTGTCCTGTAGTAGGGCGTAAGCCTGGCGAACAGCCAAAGCCAAAAAGCTTGCCCGCAAACAGCGGTAGCACCTCCCACAGCGCGTCGGCAAACCAGCCGCCACCGCAAGGGCAACACTCCACAGCTCAACCTTCCGAGAAGGCAAACGCACGGGAGAAGAGCGAAACGGCCAGAGCCACAAAGGCGCAAAAAGCGCAGCAAAATACGATGCAAAACTGACAGAGGCGCTGCAGCGTATCACGGGCATGCTCAAAAGGGGAGGTGCCGTCGTTGCACCCGCGGGAACACCCGAGTCGGGTGGCAACGGGGCCCCAAGCGATCGTTCCAGATTGCCTGAGAGCAGATGCGTGCCCCAATCGTGGCGGCGAGGGGTCTGCTGGCAGTGGGTCGCTGGACTTTGGACAATGGCGCTGGCGCTGTGTTCCGCCCGTAGCATCAGAACGAAACCAACCTGAAGCGGGTCCGTGTCGAGTTGGCGATGGGCAAAACTAAGCCCTCGTTCCAGGCGCCGAATGGCGACGTGATCACGTGTGGCCCTCCTTTGTACTCCACAGGCGTAGCGGTGAACGAAGCGAAGTTCAGCGTCTTGGGACCCCGCGAAGGTGGTCAAACTTGCACCGTTCAGCTCTGGACAGGAGCAGCAGGTCGCCAACATCATCTCGCAGGGGTCTGAATCCATGGGCCCGCAAGTTGTCGGAAACGCACCTCACTTGTGCGATGTGCAGGCGCAGGCGCAGACAATCGCGCGCGAGCGGGCCCAGATGGCTAAATCAGCCAACGCCCAGGAAGGGGGGGGAGGAGAAGGGGCGCAAGGAAAAGGGCAACGAACGCAGGGCGGAGGAGCGGCATCTGCGCCCAACGCGGGCGGGGAACTCTCTGGTTTAGACTTGGTGAAAGGAAGCGGGTCCGCGCAAGCAGGCGCGCGCATTCGGGGCAAAAAGAAGCCATCCGACAACGCGCCTGCCCCCAACGCGGGGGCGGAGGGCGGATCCAGCAGCAGCGCGGGGTCACCAGGCAAAGCGGGCAAGTCGCCCTTCCCGGATCCCCCTCCAGCAGGGCCTGCGCTTCAGCCCAAAGCCGTGGGCTTCGACGAGCACGACCTTTCGCCACAGTGCGACCCTACTTGCGTTCACTGCGTGGAAGTGAACAAGCACGGCGCTGGCTTCAAGCGCGGTTCATCCACGAAGCAGGAAGATGTAGGCGAGGAGGAGGTTTACTACACGATGGATTGTTGTGGGCCTTTGCCAGTTGTTTCGAATGGTGCGAAGTGGATTTTTTTTCAGCGTAGCGATGGTGCTGTGTATGTTCACACCTGGAGCACGACAAAGAATTCGGTGCATCATGGCATGCATTACAAGCGCACAGAACTGGGCGATGCCAGCAAACAGTTTGTAATCCATAGCGATCAAGGGCCGATTCTGAAATCGCCCGAAGTCCGGGAGTACTTGTTGAAGTCCGGGGGTCGGCTGCACCACTCTGCCCCTGGCAAACGCAACGCGAGCGCGTTGGCCGCATCGGCCGTCAAACTTGTGGGGGGCGGGGTTTGCGTTCAGCGCTTTTGCACCCACATGTGTTGCCGCAGTGCTGGCACCATGCTGTTCGCACGTGGTGTGTGCACAAAAACGCAAGCATCGGAGCACATCCTCGCATCAACGTTGCTGGTCGGGTAACTTCTGGTCAACTCGACCATGCCGCGCCTCCTCCAGAGGTCTTGGCAAAGAACGCACTTCGTCCGAAGGCGATCCCGGCAGCGCGCGCAGGGTGCGACGTGTCCGGAACTGGAAGCATTCGCATCCTGTTCAGAGATCCGGACACGCACGCTTTCCGTCAAGCGGTTTGTTTGCATTCAGACTTCCACCCAACGGGCCGCAATGAGTTCTCCCGTGCCGCAGACAATTGGAAGGTCACATGCGCATTTTGCGAAAGCTTGCCCCCCTTCGGACGGCGAATCTGCCGTTCCAGCGTCGGGGGGCGAGGGCCCGGAGGAATCTGGTGGAGGAGCGGGAGGAGACGAAGGGGTCAGGGGGTGGCGCAGAAGGGGAAGCAGTTGCGGAAGTTGCCAGGTCGGCGTCTCCCCAACGCCCTCCGCTTGAACATCTCGAAACGGCCGCGGTGTGCCAGAAGGCTTTTGAGGCAAACGATGATCGCGAATGCCCCGCTTGCCCCGCCAAGCCCGGCGAGGGCGGCCAGGGGCGTCGCGAGCGCGCCCTGAGGTGCGCGGTCGTGCGCCAGGCCCTGTTCGGCGGAAAGCGACTGCCGGAGGATGCGGAAGCAGAGCTCGCGAGCGCGGGCGCCCCTTATGTCGACGAAGTGCGTCGGGAGGGGAACGACCTCGAGGAATCCACGGGGGTAAAAACTTCGTGGCCTACGCCCCGCCAGAACAGGCACTGCAGTCACCTGAGCCGCCAAAGTGGCGCGAAGCGATCGGTTCAGAACTGAGGTGGGGGGTGGGGGGGTGGGGTTGGTGTGTGTGTGTGTGTGTGTGTGTGCGTGTGTGTGTGTGTGTGTGTGTGTGTGTGTGTGGGGGGGGGGGGGATGAGGGCGTGTTGGCGATGAAACCAGTTGCGGACGTCGCAAAGGATGGCGATTTGCTTCCAGCATTGCTGTTGCTTTCAATCAAGAAAGATGGGCGTTGCAAGGCGCGCCTGGTTGCATGCTGTAGCCTCCAGCGTGTTTTAAATGCTTTCACCCGCGCCACTGTAGCAGGAACCGAAGAGTGGCTCAGCCTGCTTGCCATTGGCCTCCGAATGGGGTGGTCAGCAGCTCTGTTGGATATCTCACAAGCCTTCCTTCAAACGAGCGAGGAGTTCTCCCACATCGGGAACGAGCGCACTTTCTTGAAACCACCCTTCGGCGCCGACGCACCGCCAGGGCATGTCTTCGAAGTGCTAAAAAGCATCTATGGGTTGAAAACGGCACAGTCTCTATGGCAAGCCACGTTATTGCGTTTCTCAAGCGGCACGGCTTCAAGTGTTCTCGATGCGCGGACTGCATCCTCACTGGCACCGTCGGCGAAAAGCCGGCGATTATCATCGCGTACGTAGACGATTTTGATCATTCTCGGTTACAGAAACACTGTGGAGAGCGCGATCACATTGATTCGCGCCCAATTTAGATCTAGCGCGCCTGGTTTCCTGGAGCGAACGACTCCAAATCGGAACGTGTGCTTGTTGTCAATCAGGATAATCCTCGCGCTGTGTTGGAAAAAAAAATCCGGCCGCGAAACCTGTGGCCAGCCTGAACGAGGACCACTTCAAGCAATCCCACTTGACGGCAAACACGGCCGGGAACCCTCTTCTGAACGCTGCGAACCACCACGCATTCAGGAGCAAACTGGGCTCCGTAGCGTACCTTGCGTTGCACGCCAAGCACGACGTGGCTGCCCCTGCCGCCATGTTGGCTGAGGGGCAAGCAGCCTCGCGGAAACGACACCTTGAGGTCGTGGGCGAGCTGCTCGCCTACCCCTCAACGACGGTGTCGCGGCACCTTGAACTACCAATCGCACCTCTCACAAGCCCTGTTGTCATCAAAAAGCCAAGCTGGTGCGAACCTGCTCAGCGAGCGCGAGCGGCAAGGCTTGTCCGTGTGCGTAGGTGATTCGAAATCCCTAGCAACCACATTTTGTCGTACTCAAAGGCAGACGACCGCGTCGGTGTCCACAGCAGAGTCCGAAATCAAGGGGCTCTCTTGGTCACCAAGTATTTTGATAGGATGTGGGAACCTATTCAAGGAGGTGTTAGGGAGGGTAGGAGTCCAGGTGGAAAGAGACAATTCGGCAGCGAATCTGCTCGCATGGAGGGAGACGGATGTGAGGAAGAATCGCCATGTTGACCTCGCCGATTTGTGGGTCCGGGAGGCCACTGCCCAGGGTCGAATCAGAGTGACAGATGTCGATCTCAACGGGTCAGATGTCGTCACAAAGCGCTTGTCCAGAGCTCGCGTGGCTCCAAAGCTTCCTCTTTTGCATCTGTGCGACTCCCACCAAGCCCAGATGGCCCGCCATGCCGACGAGCAGAACAAGGCCGAGGGCTTCTCTGTGATGCGCTCGTGGCTCGTGGACAACATCGAGGACATGGCCAGCAACCTGATTGCCTTCGAGAGCAAGCTGCAACGTGCAGGTCAGCATCACGAAGAGCGGGAAGTCCCTTCTCTTCTCGTATGACGCCGGCACTACGGTTACATGGTATCGTTCGCAACGTGGGAACCTCCGAATCTGGAGCCGGTGGGAGCAGAGCACGGAGTGGATGGCAACCAAATTGGACGGTTACGTGGCGGCATTCCTGCAACCTCCACCACCCAAGCCGGTGTTGTCGACGAAAAAGCGGCAGTTCGCAACGGATGCTCCGGACAGCGCGCCGCGGGCCTCGGCGGCCGTCGAAGGCGTCGTTCTTCCGCCGCCGCCGCCAGCAGAGCGCCCCCGAAAGAGGAGGCACCGCCAAAGGACCGGCGCCCTGCGCTGCAGCAAACCTGCATGTGCCATTGCAGACACCGACGTTTAGTCAATACGTGGCGTGGGTGCGTGCGATTTTGTTCGAATATGAGCCTGCCTCGGCGTGCGCGGCCGCTCACACGGTGAGAGGCTACGCAGGTCGCGAGGCCGAGCTCATCGACATGTTGGTTGTAAAGCATCTCAAAGACTAGCCGGCTGTTAGGTACAAGAGTGGCCACAACGCTGCTTACATTATAACGAAGCAGAGCTCCGTGGAGGAGCGTGTAAGCAGCAGTGTAGCATAGGCAGCGTGGTGCAGCATGGATGGGTATATACATTCAGCAAACAGGGATTCGCGTAGCACGTGCTGCTGCTATGCTGGCCTGCCCCTCGGTAGCCACAATACTCGAGGGCGGGCGGGCGGTCTAGCCTTGAAGCCTGAGCCACTGGCATTGGAAAGCCTAGAAGGCCCCAGAGCCCCCAGCTGGCCTACACGACTGTCTGAAGGCGGCTCCGCGACGGCCCAAGGCAGCTCCGACGCAGCCTCAGCACTCTTCAGAGCGGCCTCGTGACCCCCCAGATATGCCAACCATGCTTCAAGAGGCCCCCAAGATAACCCAAAAGGGCCAAAGAGAGACTCCCTCTTCTCCTCCCCTCCTCTCTCTCTCTGTTTCCCTCTCGTCCTCCTCCGCTTCCTCCCCCTCCTCCTCCTCCTCCTCCTCCTCCTCCTCCTCCTCCTTCTCGTTTTCCTCATCCTCATGCCCTCCCCTTCTACATTACCTCCTTGTCTCTTATGGGGATCAGCAGAATTGCGTAGGCCTCTAGAATCGCTGTCGGGGCCTTCTTGGGCGCCCCGTCCAGTTTCGTCCGGATGAGCTTCTTCTGTATCTGCTTGGGGTCTTGTGCTATTTTCCGTCTATGTTTATCCAGTCTTGCAGCTGCCTCGCCTAATCCGGCGAGAACAAGAATGGGCGGTCGGTGAACGCGAAGCGTCTTGAATCGCTGTCGGGGCCTTCTTGGGCGCCCCGTCCAGTTTCGTCCGGATGAGCTTCTTCTGTATCTGCTTGTTCTCCAGGATCGCCTTATCCTTGACGTACTGCTTGTACTTGTCCGACTTCTTATACTCGGCGTACTCCACGAGCCACGTCTCTCTCTGCTTGGCCCCGATCGAGTCGTACTCTCCCTTCTTGGCCTCGCTGGTCTCGGCCCACATCTCTGCGATCTTCTTGCCAATGTCGGACAGCCCGCCGCCCGCCGCCTTCACCTCCTCCGAGACCCTCGTCCGGACCTCCGCAGCAAACAGCATGTAACCGGATTTCGGTCTCGCCGGCGCCTCCTTCGCCGCCTTTTTCTTGAACTTCTTCATCTGCCGAGCATCGATCCAGTCCTGCTTGACCTCGAAGAATTTCTTGTAGTGCTCCGTCTGCTTGTACGCAGCCCACTTTGGCTTCCAGACCTCCATCTCTTTCTCGTACTCCGCAGACAGCCTGTCCTTCTCCTCCTGAGGAACCTTCTCCCACTCCTCCTTCAGAGCGATGCCCATGGCCGCCAAATCTTTGGCGACCTCTGGCCTCTCTGCCTTTATCTTCTCCCTCGCCGCCTCGGCATGCAAGAATAGGGGTCCGGGCCCCCGACCCCGCGTTCGTCGGAGCGGGCTTCTCGTCAACGGGCCCTTTGCTGAAGGCTTGAGGGCCCGGGAAGGGCCCGAGGGGCCCGAAAACTGAGGAAAACATGAGGACCCCTTGTCTTGGGAAACGAATCCGCAGACCGCCGCTGGCCGGGGGTGCAAAGGCGTGTGAGATGATTGGCTGTCCCCCTTCTCCCTTTCCCCTTCCCCTGGAGCTTCACATCGCGTTAGAGGGGGCCAGAGGGGGGGAGGGGACGAGCATCCTGGCGCACCTCTGGGGCCTCTGGAGACTGGAAATTGCCTTTCCGCGTCCTCGGGACAGCCCAAGATGCCATTGAAGCTGGCTCAAGCTCGGCACCATCACACCAGAGAGACATTGCAAGCACTAGAAATGGCATGAAGACGGCCGAAGAGGCCTCCAAGACGCCCCAACAGGGCTCCAAGAGAACCCTGGAGAGGGCCCCGAGAAGCAAACATCATCACATTCTGTTGAGGAGAATAAACACTTTCGACATGCACGCCTTCTTCGTCTTGACAGCGTCCACTACGGCCCAAGGAGCCCCCCGAACCGTCCCAAGACGACCCATGAGGCCCCGACCCCCGGAGGCCTCGAGAGGCTTCCAAGAGGCACCCAAGAAGCCTCCAAGAGGCCCCCGAGAGGCCCAACGAAGCCGATCAGATGCCCGCAGGAGCCCTCCAAGACGCCCCTGAGAGTGAAGGAGCCCTGGGACACACAAATAAGTACACACAAATAAAAAGATTCCCTTATTTCTGGGTTTCTGTCTTCCCCCCCATTTCCCATATTTTCTAATCTTTTCCTGGGAATCGACGTTTCATTGTGTCAGTGTGTTTTTTCCCCTCCTGAGAGAGGCATCCCAGGAGACCCTCACATCCATCTCCGAGGCTCCTGACCCACAGGCCAGGCACGGTGGCACGACTCCGGACGAGTGCACAGGCCACGGGGGGGGGGTCGGCGGCATGGCGCCAGCCTCTCTGCGCAGCTCCTCGCACGGCATTCACTCTCGGAGGCCCCCGCGGATTTCTCGGGCCGGGCGCTGGACGCCCCTCCCCTGGGCGCGCGGCGCAGGCGACGCCGCCGGGGGGTGTCCCGCGCCCGACTCGAGCAGCCCGCGCGGACCCCCGTGATGCTACGGCTGTGCCGTTGCCCGCTCGGCGGCGAGCCCCGGGGGGGGGGGGAGCTCTTGCGGAGGGGGCGGGGCCCCACTCGGAAGGCTCGGAGGGCCTCGGGCCCTCTGGGAGGCTCCGTGGGCCTCCTGCTGCAGGCGAGGCAGCTTCTCGGACGGCCGCCGGGCGCCTTCCGAGAAGAGTCCCGCCGCCTTCCGAGAAGGCCTGCTCCCTCGCTGGAGGCCCCCCACGGGGGGTCCGAGCAAATGGGGTCGGCGGATCGCGCCGCATCGCCGATGCATCGCCGATGCACTGGCGATGCATCATCGACGTCGGCGATGAATCGCCAAGCTCGGCGTGGAGAAATTCGGGCTCCACATCGAGACGCACCGCGATTGCATCGGCGATGCGGCGCGATCCTCCAACCCCATCTACAGTCGGGGCGTTGACCCAAGGAACCCTAAATAAGGAACGAGGCCCCCTTTTTCCATAATTGAACCTTCGATTTCCTGTCGAAAACATAAGAAAAGCCTGAGGCAAGCTGTGAAACACTTAAGGAACGCGGAGCCCCTCCCCAACGAAAAGGGTTCCTTCTTCAGGACCCCGACTGTACTCGGACCCGATGTGGGAGGCCTATACCTCTGAGAAGGTCTGCCCCCTTCTCACTCTCCTCCTCCTCCTGGCGCGCCGCCGATGTCAAGCGGCAGTTTTTCTTTCCCGGAAAGGGCTGAGGCCCAGGTTCTCTTTCAGTGGGTTTACCACCGGGTTTGCCTTGGGGTGGGCCGGCTAACTTCTTTTACGATGAATATCGAGGTCGAGGTGGGCCAGCGAATGAAAATTTGAGGATGTCCCGTGCGAAACGCTGGTTTGTCAGAATTGGTTGAGGATGCCTCGAGCGAAACGCTTGTTTTATGTCATAGATTGTCTTCTCCTGGGGACCAGAAATCAAAGGATCTCTCAAGTGAAATGCTTGTTTTCACGTGCCCAGGTCTTGAGGATGTCTCGAGCGAGACACTTGGTTTCACGCCTCCAGGTTGCTTAGGCAGAGGTCTAGCGCCAGGATTTGTTGAGGATGTCCCGAGCGAGACGCTTGGTTTCACGTGTCCTCGTCGCCCAGGCGGATGTCTAGCATGAGGATGTGTTGAGGAAGTCTCGATCGAGATGCTTGCTTGCACGTGTCCAGGTTGCCCAGGCGGATGCCCAACATGAGGATGTGTTGATAATGTCTCGATAGATACGCTTGTTGTCACGTGTCCAGCTCGCCCAGGCGGATATCTAACATGAAAATGTGTTGAGGATGTATCGAGCGAGACGTTTGCTGTCACGTGTGCAGGTCGCCCAGGCGGATGTCTAGAATGAGGAGGTGTTGAACACGTCTCGAGCGAGCTTGTTTTCACGTGCCCAGGTCACCCAGGCGGACGTCTCCCATGCAAATGTATTGAGGATGTCTCGAGCGAACCACTTGTTTTCACGTGTCCAGTTCGCCCAGCCGGATGTCTAGCATGAGAATGTGTTGAGGATGTCTCGAGGATGTGTTGAGCCCGACGCTTGTTTTCATGTCAGGCGGATGTCTAGCATGAGGATTTGGCGGGATGTCTCGAGCGAAACGCTTGTCCCAAGCACGTTCCGTAGCGCGTCCCCTTGGCACGTCCCGCGGTACGTCCCATGGCACGTCCCCTGGCACGTCGCTTGGCGCGTCCCTTGGGACGTTCCGCGGCGCGTCCTCCTGGCATGTCCCCTTGTCAATTAGCTCTGAGGCAGCTACTATGTTCGCAGGCAGCTCGAGCTTAAGATCCAGATCAGTTCGGTCACGACTCGAATGCAAAGGAGGACTCGATCCACAACGCTATAGAGCACAATCGCGGCATGGCACATCGCAATTCAGCACGGCGCAGCACAGCACAGCCCTCGGAACGGTACATCAAGATCGAAACACTCAACATTGCAACCTGGCATGTTTCTTGGCACGTTCCGTGGCGCGTCCCGTGGCGAGTCCCCCTGGCACGTCACGCGGCGCGTCCCCTGTCACGTCCCGTGGCATTTCCTTTGGCACGTTCCGTAGCGCGTCCCCTTGGCACGTCCCGCGGTACGTCCCCATGGCACGTCCCCTGGCACGTCGCTTGGCGCGTCCCTTGGGACGTTCCGCGGCGCGTCCTCCTGGCATGTCCCCCTGTCAATTGGCTCTGGGGCAGCTACTATGTTCTCATGCAGCTCGAGCTTAAGATCCAGATCAGTTCGGTCACGACTCGGATGCAAAGGAGGACTCGATCCACAACGCTATAGGGCACAATCTCGGCATGACACATCGCAATTTAGCACGGCGCAGCACAGCACAGCCCTCGGCAGGGTACAGCAGTATCGATAAACTCAGCATTACATTTGCCCGTCGCCCAATCAAGTGTCTTTGAAAACGTTGCCATGCGTTGCATGGCTATATTCCTTTCCGGGTTCGTGGGTCGATCATGTATTGGACCTGGGGCGATGGGGGCAACGCCAATGGTGGGGCGGTTGGAGCTGCAATGGTTCGCTTGCTTGCGCGATTGTGCGAACTGGTTCCGGGGGTGGTGGGGCACGACCCATTGCGAGGGGCGCGAACTTTTACGTTGGACTGAATGTATGATTGCATCCACGCGCAACTGCTGCGCCCAGACGGCAAACGACTGCATGTGTGCAAGAGACTGCCAAACTGCCGCAAATACTGTTGCACCCACTCTGGCGAACCCATCCGTGCTCAAGACGAAGACAGGACGAGGATCAAGTCGGGCGAGGATAAATCGAGAACCTCTGAGATCTGGCGGCTCCCCGGAGCGTCCATGGCTCCCAGGCGGAAGGTCGGGCCCGTGTTCGAACCAGAGGAGGAGGAGGAGGAGGAGGAGGAGGAGGAGGAGGAGGCGGAGGAGGAGGAGGAGGAAAAGGAGGAGGAGAAAGAGGAGGAGCGCTCTGGAACGCCCGGGAACGGACTTTTGTGATTCCACGTCTTCCCCGCGGCGAGCCACCGCGGAGCACTTCTGGTAGGCGTTCTTCGGCTTCGGCGGGGCGTGCGGGTCCTTAGTCGGGGATGGACAGACCTCCCTGTAGTAAAACGTGGTTTAGTGAAAACTACCTGAGGCCCAAACCTGGCGGGCACAGGCCTGGGAAATGACGGCCAGGGCGCCCTCTCGAGAACCCAGAACGGACGATTCACGAATCGACGTGTCACTGTGGGGGGTTCTGTCCACCCCCGAGTTTCAGGTAGAAGAGATGGCGACGGTGGCGACGACGATGCGCGCAGTCGGTGTAAGGGGATCCGATGACCAGAGCAAAATGCCACAGATGAGTCATGAACACAGGGTCGTGATGATCATCAGACCCATGACCCCTCGAGACGCGGATAACAATGAAGGATCGCCGCATGGTCGATCACGAAGTACCATGGCGTGCGGGTCCTTGGGCTTGCCGCGGGGCGGCTTCTCGCCTGGCGCGGGCGCGCCCGCGGCCGCCGGGGCGGCCTCCGCGGGCGGCGCCTCCTCGGCTGGCGGGGCCTCCTCGGGGGCGGCCCGGCGCGGGTGGGGCCTCCCGCCGAAAGCGCGGAGAGCGGTGGGCAAGCGCGCAGGTGGCGACCCCCGAAGCTCACCCCCACCTCCTCCTCCTCCTCCTCCTCCTGCTCCTGCTCCTCCTCCTCCTCCTCCTCACTGCTCCTCCTCCTCCTCCTCTCTCCTCCTCCTCCTCCTCCTCCTCCTCTCCTCCTCCTCCTCCTCCTCCTCCTCCTCCTCCTCCCTCCTCCTCCTCCCTCCTCCTCCTCCTCCTCCTCCTCCTCCTCCTCCTCCTCCTTCCGCCTCCTCCTCCTCCTCCTCCTCCTCCTCCTCCTCCTCCTCCTCCTCCTCCTCCTCCTCACCACCATCCGTGGATGGTCCTGCTGCGTCGATGGGAACGGGGCGGGGGGTCGGGCCCGGGTTTCGCCACGTGCTCGAGGGGAGCCCCAGATTTTGCCCCGGGTCACCCATCGAACTGCCTGAATGGTTGATCGGCGAGGGTAGGACGCGGATTTCACCGCCGACAGTCACGCATCGGCGGCGCGACCAGGGGGAAGTGAGGGGGGGCAAGCCTTCACAGGAAGCGGCGGGACGTCTCAGGAGCCTTCTGGTCTTCAGAGACGCCGTTTCTGTTTTCGGAGAAAGCTCACAAACTTCTCAGAAGGCCGGAGGCCTTCCGAGCGTTCTGGAAGGCCCGCCCCCTCTGGCTTCCCCCCTGGGCTCGCCGCTGAACACAGGCCGTTCGGAAGAGGCTGGTATAAGCCTGACGCAGAAGGCGGTCCAAGCAGCCACAGTGGGCATCGGCCTGCTCGAGTAACAGGCGGGCGGTCGAAAGCATGAGGAATACCGTCAGCTTTTGGAATCGGAAGGAGCTGGAAATCTCCCCAACAAAAACTGTACCTGCAACGACTGTTATCTGCAAGCGAAAGCCAAGCCCATACGGTGAATTTCTGCCTTCTGCAGCATTGTGGTTGGACCACTTGACTTGAGGCTCCCATGGGATGGGCGAAATGCATGAGGGGCGGGCCAATGTGAGTCCACTGGCACTTTCTTTGTGAGTGCCTTCCTAAGGGGCGGTGCTTGGGTCTGTGCACTTGGGCGTTAGACATGCGCGAACTGCTCTCCGCTTGAAGGTTCACGGGTAGGCTACGAACCCTTCCGATCAGACGTCAGTCGGCTCCCAAAAGGGAACACAAGGATCCGCGTGGTGCCTTCTTTAAAGAACGGGAACTTGCCATCGCTCGGACGTCCATTTCCCGTGCGTGTTTCGGTTTCGTGCGTGTATTTTTTTCCCAACCAACCTGTGTTGTTGGGTCCTCGTTTTGAAGAGACGGTCCCCGCGTTCCTTCCTCCTTCCTCCTTCCTCCTCCCTCCTCCTCCCCCCTCCTCCTCCTCCCCCCTCCTCCCCCTCCTCATTCTGGCACACCCCTCACACGCTTCGTGGCCCCATAGGGAGCTCCACCGAAGGCCCCAGTGGCTGCGCCCGCATGCGGTTCCACCCCCCATTCTGGCACACCCCTCACACGTTTCGTGGCCCCATAGGGAGCTCCACCGAAGGCCCCAGTGGCTGCGCCCGCATGCGGTTCCACCCCCCATTCTGGCACACCCCTCACACGTTTCGTGGCCCCATAGGGAGCTCCACCGAAGGCCCCAGTGGCTGCGCCCGCATGCGGTTCCACCCCCCATTCTGGCACACCCCTCACACGTTTCGTGGCCCCATAGGGAGCTCCACCGAAGGCCCCAGTGGCTGCGCCCGCATGCGGTTCCACCCCCCATTCTGGCACACCCCTCACACGTTTCGTGGCCCCATAGGGAGCTCCACCGAAGGCCCCAGTGGCTGCGCCCGCATGCGGTTCCACCCCCCATTCTGGCACACCCCTCACACGTTTCGTGGCCCCATAGGGAGCTCCACCGAAGGCCCCAGTGGCTGCGCCCGCATGCGGTTCCACCCCCCATTCTGGCACACCCCTCACACGTTTCGTGGCCCCATAGGGAGCTCCACCGAAGGCCCCAGTGGCTGCGCCCGCATGCGGTTCCACCCCCCATTCTGGCACACCCCTCACACGTTTCGTGGCCCCATAGGGAGCTCCACCGAAGGCCCCAGTGGCTGCGCCCGCATGCGGTTCCACCCCCCATTCTGGCACACCCCTCACACGTTTCGTGGCCCCCATAGAGCACCACCGCAAGGCCCCATTCTGGCACACCCCTCACATGCGGTTCCACCCCCCATTTCGTGGCCCCATAGGGAGCTCCACCGAAGGCCCCAGTGGCTGCGCCCGCATGCGGTTCCACCCCCCATTCTGGCACACCCCTCACACGTTTCGTGGCCCCATAGGGAGCTCCACCGAAGGCCCCAGTGGCTGCGCCCGCATGCGGTTCCACCCCCATTCTGGCACACCCCTCACACGTTTCGTGGCCCCATAGGGAGCTCCACCGAAGGCCCCAGTGGCTGCGCCCGCATGCGGTTCCACCCCCCATTCTGGCACACCCCTCACACGTTTCGTGGCCCCATAGGGAGCTCCACCGAAGGCCCCAGTGGCTGCGCCCGCATGCGGTTCCACCCCCCATTCTGGCACACCCCTCACACGTTTCGTGGCCCCATAGGGAGCTCCACCGAAGGCCCCAGTGGCTGCGCCCGCATGCGGTTCCACCCCCCATTCTGGCACACCCCTCACACGTTTCGTGGCCCCATAGGGAGCTCCACCGAAGGCCCCAGTGGCTGCGCCCGCATGCGGTTCCACCCTCCATTCTGGCACACCCCTCACACGTTTCGTGGCCCCATAGGGAGCTCCACCGAAGGCCCCAGTGGCTGCGCCCGCATGCGGTTCCACCCCCCATTCTGGCACACCCCTCACACGTTTCGTGGCCCCATAGGGAGCTCCACCGAAGGCCCCAGTGGCTGCGCCCGCATGCGGTTCCACCCCCCATTCTGGCACACCCCTCACACGTTTCGTGGCTCCATAGGGAGCTCCACCGAGCGCCCCAGTGGCTGCGCTCGCATGCGGTTCCACCCCCCCATTTCGGCACACCCCTCACTCGTTTCGTGGTCCGGGGGCGCCACCGAAGAATATATCCACAATTGCGGTATTCACAACTACGTATGGTTGGTCTTTCGTCTGGCTTTTTTTTTTTTTTTTTTTTTTTTTTTTTGTTTTTTGCTTTTTTGCTCGATGGTCCAGGATGCTCCTCGATCGTCCTCGCCGAGAAAAAAATGCACACGTCCGAGCCATGCCAAGGGAAACGGTACAGCAGAAACTGTTCCGCTGTCGGGGATGCCTGCCCCATGCAAGCAAGCAAGCAAGAAGGCCATGTATCCTGAAGGACGCGTGGGCAGGCAAAGACACTCATGGTTCCTGCCGTGATTCGCTGCGACAGACAATCAGCGCCAGCGCGGATTGGACTAAACAGCCCGAGAGGAGGAGGAGGAGGAGGAGGAGGAGGAGGAGGAGGAGGAGGAGGAGAAGGAGGAGGAGCAGGAGAAGCAGCAGGAGGAGCAGGAGCAGCAGGAGGAGGAGGAGGAGGAGGAGGGGGAAGGGGGGGGCCTGCCCCATGGCGATCGGGAAATTCATACCCCTGCGGTCTCTGCGGTGAGACGTCCGGGCAGAGAATCTCCAGCCGCCCTGGGGCAGGCGTCCCCGACGGCAACACAATCTATGGGATACCGCGTTCGCCCGCTATCGTGAGAGCAGTGCCGGTTTGGATTTCGTCGGAGTCCCCTGGGAAGGTTTGTCAGAGAGTTGCGAGCGGAATTGGCCAAATAGAGAGTGGACCAGGCCACGCAAGGGGTATCTAACATGGTTGTCCCGAGCTGGAACCACCGGTTTTTGACATGTCCAGGACACCCAGGGGGATATCTAACATGGTTGTCCCGACCTGGAACCACGTGTTTTTACCTGTCCAGGCTACCCAGGGGGTATCTCACATTGTTGTGCCGAGCCGGCACCACGTGTTTTTACGTGTGTAGGCCACGCAAAGGGGTACTAACATGGTGGTCCCGAGCGAAGGCCACGTGTTTTAACGTGTTCAGGCCGCTCAGGGGTGCATCTCTAACATGGTTGTCCTGAGCTGGCATCCACGTTTTTACGTGTCCAGACCACCCAAGGGAATCTCTAACATGGTTGCCCCGAGCAAGGACCACGTTTTCTTACGTGTCTAGGCCGCCCAAGTGTGTATCTAACATGTTTGCCCAGAGCTGGATCCACGAGTTTTTACACGTCCAGGCCGCCCAAAGGGGGTATCTAACATGGTTGTCCCGAGCTGGAACCACGTGGTTTTACGTGTCCAGGCCACCCAGGGGGTATCTAACATTTTTGTCCCGGACTGGTACCGCGTGCTTTCACGTGTCCATGCCACCCAGGGTGGTACCTAACATGATTGTCCCGAGCTTGAAGCAAGTGTTTTTAAGTGTCCAGGCCACCCAGAAGGGGTATCTAACATGGATGTCCCGAGCTTGACACACTTGTTTTAGCGTGTCCAGGCCACCCAGGGGGTATCTAACATGGTTGTCCCGAGCTGGCACCCACCTTTTTACGTGTCCAGGCCACCTAGGGGGGATCTAATATGATTGTCCCGAATTGGAACCGCGTGTTTTACGTGTCCAGGCCGCCCAGGAGGTACTTCACATGGCGGAGCCAAGTGCTTTAACGTGTCCAGGCCACGTAAGGGGTATCTAACATGGGCCTCCTGGGGCCTTCCTGGGGGCCTGGAACAGACGTCTAACATGAAGATGTGCTGAGGACGTCTCGAGGGAACCACTAGTTTTCACGTGTCCAGTTCGCCCAGGCGGATGTCTAGCATGAGGTGGCACGTCCGTTGGCACGTTCCGTAGCGCGTCCCCTTGGCACGTCCCGCGGTGCGTCCCCGTGGCACGTCCCCTGGCACGTCGCCTGGCGCGTCCCTTGGGACGTCCGCGGCGCGTCCTCCTGGCATGTCCCCTTGTCAGTTAGCTCTGGGGCAGCTACTATGTGCTGAGGCAGCTCGAGCTTAAGATCCAAGTCAGTTCGGTCAGGACTCGGATGCAAAGGAAGACTCGATCCACAACGCTGTAGAGCACAATCGCGGCATGGCACATCGCAGTTCAGCACGGCGCAGCACAGCACAGCCCTCGGCACGGTACATCAATATCGATACACTCAGCATTGCAACCAAGCCCGTTCCTTGGGACGTTCCGTGGCGCGTCCCGTGGCGAGTCCCCGTGGCACGTCGCGCGGCGCGTCCCCCGGCACGTCCATTGGCACGTCCGTTGGCACGTTCCGTAGCGCGTCCCCTTGGCACGTCCCGCGGTGCGTCCCCGTGGCACGTCCCCTGGCACGTCGCCTGGCGCGTCCCTTGGGACGTTCCGCGGCGCGTCCTCCTGGCATGTTCCCCTGTCAATCAGCTCTGGGGCAGCTACTATGTGCTGAGGCAGCTCGAGCTTAAGATCCAGATCAGTTCGGTCAGGACTCGGATGCAAAGGAGGACTCGATCCACAACGCATAGAGCACACTCGCGGCATGGCACATCGCAGTTCAGCACGGCGCAGCACAGCACAGCCCTCGGCACGGTACATCAAGATCGATACACTCAGCATTGCGTTTGCCCGTCGCCCAATCAGGTGTCTTTGAAACGTTGCCATGCCGTACATTTCCACATTCCTTTCCGGCTTCGAGGGTCGATCGAGTTCTTCTCCCGTGGGGTGCTGCAGGCGCTGGGACCGACACCGGACACGGGAAAGGGATACGGGCGGAAAGGGACGGTTTGGTCGGCCCACCGCTGTTTGGCAGACAGAGGCCTGGCCTCCCAGGGCAGCTGGGAACCCCGTGCGCCCGCGGCGGCCGAAGCCTTCCACTTCTCCGCCGATCCTCGGCCGGCAGCGTCTCGGCGTCCTCCGCCATGGGCGAGCCAGCGCGCGCCGCCGAGCTGCGGAGCCTCCAGGCCTCTCGGCTCACCGCCTCCACCCCTTCTGGGCGTCACCCCCTTGAGCCGGGAAGGCTACGGGGCCCACTGGCTGCGATGACTGACGACGACCATATGCTGAATCCACAGCAGGCGAGATGCCCCCTCCGAGCGCATCGCGCACAGTCTCCCGCCACTCACAACCTGCCTGGCCTCCAGGCGCCCAGACATGACCCGCCACCTGTCGCACCCCATGGAGTCATCACCACCCGCGCATCTATCGCATCTCGGCGCTGCGACCCAGCTGCTGACTCTGACCAGCCGCCACCAGCCGGCCACCGCTGGAGGCCTTCCTGTGCGCTCCAGGAGAAAGCGCCGACGTCGAACCGCTAGCCCATGGGAGGGCGAGCGCGTACCCTCAGAATTCAAACATGTGTTCGATGGTTGCCCGACTCTCCCACGCCACCAAACAAGGCCACACCAACATGCGTGGCACAACGGCACGGATGACGTCTGCATTCGTAGCCCCGATGAACGAATAATTACCCTGGCGACGTACCCAACACTTGCGCAATGCGGGCCATAAGTACATCAGGATTGCTACAACGGGGGCGATGACGTAACGTTGACGCATGTGATTTTGCGAGCAGCAATCGGAAGGCTCGCAGGCCCCCGATCAAGATATAAGGGCTACGTAAGAACAAATCACCCCCGTTGGCTGTGCCATGCGCCCGTTGCACCCAACGTATCCCACAGCAGCTCTTGAGAGCCTCCGCAGGATACGTAGGCGCAACGTTCTGGCCATCACCCGGCAGATGGTCTGCTTCGCAAATCACCCCCGTTGACTGTGCCATGCGCCCATTGCGCCTAACGTATCCCGCAGCAACTCTCCAGAACCCCCCAGGGACGGCGAGGTCTCGCTCAGGTCCCCGCGGTGCCTCACTCCTCAGGACCCACCAGCAGCCCTCGAAAGTGGCGACAATGTCGCTGATCGCAGCCCCCCCAGGGACGGCGAGGTCTTGCTCAGGTCCCCGCGGTGCCTCAGTCCGCTGGACCCAGCAGCAGCCGTCGAAAGTGGCGACAATGTCGCAGATCGCAGCCCCCCCCAGGGACGGCGAGGTCTCGCTCAGGTCCCCGCGGTGCCTCAGTCCGCTGGACCCAGCAACAGCCCTCGAAAGTGGCGACAATGTCGCAGATCGCAGCCTCCCAGGGACGGCGAGGTCTCGCTCAGGCCCCCGCGGTGCCTCAATCCGCTGGACCCAGGAGCAGCCGTCGAACATGGCGACAGTGTCGCAGATCGCAGCCCCCCCAGGGACGGCGAGGTCTCGCTCGGGTCCCCGCGGTGCCTCGCTCCGCTGGACCCACCAGCAACCCTCGAAAGTGGCGACAGTGTCGCAGATCGCAGCCCCCCTGGGAAAGCGAGGTTTCGCTCAGGTCACCGAGGTGCCTCACTCCGAAGGACCGACCAGCAGCCATCGAACGTGGCGACAGTGTCGCAGATCGCAGCCCCCCAAGGACGGCGAAGTCTCCCTCAGGTCCCGCGGTGCCTGCCTCACTCCGCTGGACCCACCAGCAACCCTCGAAAGTGGCGACAATGTCGCAGATCGCAGCCCCCCCCAAAGACGGGCAGGTCTCGCTCAGGCCCCCGCGGTGCCTCGCTCCTCAGGACCCACCAGCAGCCCTCGAACGTGGCGACAGTGTCGCAGATCGCAGCCCCCCCCCCCCAGGGACGGCGAGGTCTCGCTCAGGTCCCCGCGGTGCCTCAGTCCGCTGGACCCAACAGCAGCCCTCGAAAGTGGCGGCAGTGTCGCAGATCTCAGCCCCCCAGGGACGGCGAGGTCTCGCTCAGGTCCCCGCGGTGCCTCACTCCGCAGGACCCAGCAGCAGCCCTCAAAAGTGGCGACAGCGTCACAGATCGCAACTCCTTGGCAAGATGTACACGCAAGAGGTACCGCAGCCAGGATGCACACCCACACACACACACGAGGTACGCGCAAGGCAAGAGGAGACAACACGGAAGCGGGAGACGGGAGGCGGGAGGAGACGGAGGAGGAAGAGGAGGATGAGGAGGACTGGAGACCGCAGTGCTCTATTCAAAACGAATGCCCAACCAAGGATTGTTGGGAACACCCCATTCCGATCCTCTAACACCCGATCCCATAACGAAGAATTCCGCGGACGCTTTTTGCCAAGGGTCATCCTTAACACCTACCCGGGAAACTAGTTGTAAGTTCCACCCTGTGGGACGTAGTGCAATCATGGGAAACGGTAGGGAAGACACACAATTCCCCGAATACGTCTAGAGAGCCCCCTGGGAACACCACATGTCAGGAACGCAGACTGGCTCCTGAAGAAACCCTAGGACACATCCAAGCATCATCTAGGACACTTGGGGAGTTCGCCGTCACTGACGATCCGTTTCCCGCCCTGTTCCTCGAATCTACATGGTTCGTATTCGTATACTCGCTTCCAGCTTGCAAGCATGGCGCCCCACGGAAGGATAACGCCCCCGACACACTCCCCCCCCCCGCCTGACGATATCCGTACATCGAAATCACATAATTCGGACATCCCCCCAACAAAAACAATGAAGGAGCGCACAAGGGTAGAGAGGTGAACTATCATGCCACAGTATAAGATACCTAAACAGAACATTCGCCGAAGGTCAGAGGGGACAGAACATGTTCTGAGCCACGCGAGAAGAGCAGGCGACTCACCCCACTTGAGCCAAACGTGGCACAACATACATACACTGACTGGCACATGCACATATCATACATACGATGTCTACGGAATTGGCGCGGAGCATTTGATACCGCAAGAATGCGAAAGCCCCTGGGGATCGAACGGCCAGAGGACGAGTCCCAATTCCAACAACAGGAACACACGTAGCTCACGTCGGAGCAGAACGTGTTCGTAAGGGCAACGACGTGATGACCGAATGCCCAATCAAGGCGCACAAAGAGCATAGGCTAACACACGTGACCATTATATGAGTGCGTCCAACGTGCAACATAACCACGCACAGATGGAAGCCCGAATGAAAGCCACAAGAGCGTGGAAACACTCTGAGGACACACTGACCGGACACCAATGAACATCACTAGGCAACGAAGCAAATCCGCCACCGTGCCCCGAGGTCCCCTGGCTGGCCTGCAAGCCCCGCCCGAGCACCGCCACGTTGCGGAGTCGTCGACGCAAGTGGAGCGCACCTTCGCGTGTCTGCTCGCCAGGGCATCCGCCGCCCCAGTGACTCCTCCGCATTCCTCCGCCTTCCCCTCTCACTCAACCTTTCCACCCTCCCCTGCTCCTCTATCGCTGCTCCTGATTCGTACCCCCCCCTCGACCAGCCGCCGCCCTGGAACCATGCCGACAGCCCCCATTCCGCAAATCCCTGTTAACAAGCAAAACACAGTGCACCACTTTGCGGCAGCATCTGCACCATATTCGGGTGCCTGCCCCGCGGTCACTTTGCGTGGTTGCTTGAAAGGGACAAGGGGGGGGGGGCTGGCAGATTGCCCCACATGTGCGGCCCATCGTCCCTATCAGCGACAATTTCAAAACGCACGTTGCGGCACCATCTTGGACCACGCGCGGGCGCTCCGCGATCATCTTGCACCTAAGCAGAGACGACGGGGGTGCACTGGCCACTGGCGCGCGCGGCTCACCTCGCGGGTATCGCGCACATGATTGGCGTCTGCATTATTTCCCGATGGTCATCGATGGCGGCCCATGCTCATACCCTGGGCGGGAGTGAGCGAGACGGCCATGCTTCGGCAGAGGTAGCTTGGACCTCCCCTCTGCCATCCCTCCCCCCCCTTCCCTCCCGCCCCCCCATCTAACCTCCCCCTCCCCCCCTCTACTACAGCTAACTGTGAATACGACTCCCCGCCCTCCCGACATCATGTGCAGTAGTGACGTCGCATCTCTCACATTTGCTTCCGCACGCACGCGCACAGGAGCCTACTACTTAATCCTTCAAGTAGTTGATTCAGTCGGAGCGCTCTGTCCTTCGAGAGTGGTCTTCCCACTGCAGAATGGACGACATTTCAGAATCTTGAGCAGGGACCGACCGTCCCGGCATTCCTATAGTCATACCACGAAATGTTTCGTAGAACCCACAAATGTTCTAAGAACACAAGCAAGGTTCTTAGAGCATAAGCCCGATGCGTGAAAACAAGACAGACTCCGCCGGAAAGGTTCTAAGAACATTTCGTGGAAACCACAGAAGGTTCTTAGAACATTGTTTGGTGGGGCTATAGGCGAGCCAGGACGCTTCGCCACTGCTTGAGAATCGGCGCGTTGCTCCCGTCATGTAGACTGGCGCAAGCGCCCCGGCGTGAGCCAAGCTTTTGGATCCGATGGCTTCCTCGCCACTGCCGCCGCCTCCATTTTTCCCCTCCTCCGCCTACCCTTGGCACTCCTGCTCCTCCCGCGACTCCTGCTACTAATTTTTCTCCTCCTGCTCCTCCTCCTCCTCCTGCTTCCTCCTCCTGCTTCCGCATCCTCCTCCTGTCCCCCTTTGCCCTCCTCCTCCTCCTCCTCCTCCTCCTGCTCGTCCGCCTCCGCTTCCGCCTCCTCTCCTCCTCCGTAGATGCTTGTATGCACAACAGCCTCTCTGGGCAGATTGCGCACCACACGACAGGGTAATTCGGGGGATCAGGACACCTCAGTCGGCAGACAGACAACGATACATCGCAATGGGAAGGGATGGGCGGGAGCGGTAGGATCTCGGATACGGTGCGCATACACCTTGCTTGCCCTCCCACCTCTCTCCCATCTCCTCCGCGTCCCTGTCCCCCCCCGCCTCGTCTTGACCTGGATGTTCTGACCACTCGATACGCTTGGGGCTTCTCAAGAGGAGGACCAACGGCAGCTGCAATCCACCACCGTGACCCATGGCACGCAGAGGTGTAGCAGAATGCCAGGTGCTGATTGGCGGGGTTTCTATATTCTTCTAAGGGTCCCCCTCCCTCGATGCGTCCAGCTGCGTGCATCGCACCCCTCCCCCACGAAGCCACGATCCATCGTACAACAACGATCGATCCGCGCCCGGAGGCCACGACACCTCGTAGAACAGTATCCTGTCGAAGGACCCACCCATATGCAATTATGAATGCCGCCCTTGCGAATATCGCCTTCAACAGAGCTCCCCGTGGATGCACGAAACGTGTGAAGGGTGTGCCGAAGTTGGCCCGGGGGAGCACCTGGGCCCTGCAACTGTGGCATTCGGTGGGATCCCCGACGGGGGCCACGGAGAGTGTGAGGGATGTGCCGAAATCTGCAGGGGGAGGGGCATGCGGGGCGCCGCCACCGGGGCCTTCGGCGGAACCTCCTATGAGGCCACGAGACGCGTGCGGGGCGTGTGCGAAACGTTGGCCCGGGGACGCATGCGAGCTGTGCCACCGGGGCCTTCGGTGGAGCTGCCTGTGGAGCCACAAAGCTTTTGAAGGGGTGTGACGACATGGGCCTGCGGGCGCATGCGGGATGGGGCAACGACACACGAGAGGGGTGTACCGAAATCTGCGTGCATGTGGGCGCTGCCACTGGGGCCTTCGGTGGAATCCCTTATGAAGCCACGAGACGTGTGAAGGGTGTGTGCAAAACGTTGGTCTGGGGACGCATGCGAGCTGTGCCACTGGGGCCTTCGGTGCATCTCCAATTAGGGCCACAGAGCGTTTAAGGGGTGTGCCAAACTGGGCCTGAGGACGCGTGCGAGATGTGCCACTGGGGCCTTCAGGGGAGCTTCCTCTGGGGCCACGAGGCTTGTAAGGGGTGTGCCGAAATTGGCTGGGGGGCCCAATGCGATCACCCCACAGGGGGCTTCAGTGGGGCTCCCTAACGGGGCCACGAAAACGTGTGAGGGGTGTGCCGAAACTGGCTAGGAGACCGCATGCGACCCGACTCCCTGTAGGGCATCGATGGGGCCCCCAATGGGGCAGCGAAATGCGTAAAGCGTGTGCCAACATGGGCGTGGGGGGCGCGTGCGGACCCTTCCCCCCTTGTGTACTTCGGTGGAGCTCCTGACGGGAACACGAACCATGTGATGGGGGATGCCCAAATGGAGACGACTACCGCGCATTTAGCTCCATCTGGGGCTGCCTCGGGCCAGGGATGCTGGCGATGATGATGATGATGATGATGATGATGATGATGATGATGATGATGATGATGATGATGATGATGATGAACATGATTATGATGCTGCTGCTGCTGCTGATGATGATGATGATGATACCGCTGACGATGCTGCACATGAAGATGATGATACTGATGATGATGCTGATGCTGATGCTACTAATTGTGGTGATGATGATGAGGATGCTAATGCGGTTGACGCTGGTTGTGGCTGTGATAATAATGATGCTGAATGTGATGACGCAGACGATTATGCTGATTCTGCTGATGTGTATGATGATGACCTGATGGCAATGACGAAGCCCATGGCGATGATGATCACGTCGAAGGCGAAGATGCAGATGCAGGTCCAGACGACGATGGGTAATCATAATAAATAGGTGACGGCGGTGATGATACGGCTGCTGATGGTGGTGCTGGTGCTGATGATGCTGCCAACGATGATAAAGCTGATGATGATAACGATGGTGATGATGCTGCTAATGCTGATGATGTCGATGCTGATGCTGATGATGATGATGATGCTGCTGCTGGTGATTATGCTGCTGATGCTGACGATGACGAAAACAACGATGATGCTGATGAGTATGATGACGATGACGACGGTGACGATGATGATTAGTATGTTTGTGATGATGACGACGCTGGCGATGACACAGGCGACGACGGCAACGACGATGACAGTGATGATGATATCTCATGGTGTGATGATGATGACGGGGCTATGTTGTTGATGATGGTGCAGGTAACGATGGTGATGGTGCTGATGATGAATCTGGAGATGACTATGCTGCTGCTGCGTTTGATGATGATGATGCTGATGATGCTGATGATGCTGATGAAACCGATGCCGATACCGATGGCGATAATGGTGATGATGAGTGTGATGATGATGATGATGCTGATGATGATGATGATGATGGTGGTGATGATGATGATGATGATGATGATGATGATGATGATGGTGGTGATGATGATGATGATGATGATGATGATGATGATGATAACGATGCTGATTATTGTGATGATGGTGATGATGATGCTGTTGTTGGTGAGGATGACGATGCGGATGTTGGGGATGACGATGCCGATGCCGACGATTATGATGATGATGATGCTGCTGCTCATGGTGATGATGATGACACTCGGAAGGCAGATGGAGCGATAGGAGAGAGGAGGGGGCAGCGGGAGGTAGAAGGCGCGGGAGGACGAGAGGGGCAGTGGGAGGAAGGAAGGAATGAATGCACGCTTGGCGCTGTCTCTTAAGACTGTGTTCCCCAACCAGTGGCTCAGGCAATCAACCAAGGCCGCCAAAAAGGCCCAAGATGTCTCCAAGACACGGCTGAAGATCGCCCCAAAGCGTCCCGTGATTGGCTCAAGACGGTCCAAGATGCCTCCAAGCGAGCCAAAGAGGGGCACAGGAGGGTCCCCAAGGTCCGAAGACGCCCAAGTCATTGATGGCCCTTAGATGTTTGGCTGATTTTCGCATTCTCGCCTTTTCGGAGTTTTGTCAGCTCAAGACGGCCCAAGGGGCCTCGGCCCCAAAGGGAGGGGCCCAGAAGGCCTCATCATGGCTCAGGAGGCACCCAAGACGGCCCCAGAGGGCCTTGAGGGAGACCCACAACTGCCTTACAGGGCCCTCCGACGGCCCAAGACGGCGCCGAGACGGCCCCACGACGGCCCCAAAGCACCAGCCCATATGGCCAAGGGGGCCCCACGATGGCCCAAGAGAGCACCAAGACGGCCCAAGAAAGCCCCAAGACGGCCCAAGAGGACCAGAAGGCGGCCCTAAGGACCCCCAAGACTGCCCGACAGTAGTCCAAGACAGTCCCAAGACGGCCCAAATGACCGACAACTTTCCTGTTGTTCTTCCTCCTCCGTTTGCTCCTCCTCCTCCTCCTCCTCCTGGCTATCCTCCTCCGGCCTGCCGTGCTCGTGCTCCTGCAAACAGTCGCCACCCAGAATGCTGGACTGGCACCTTGGCGAGACTTGCCGCAGGTAGCTAGATATCACTTTGAAGTGGATGTGGCCAGGGACCAGACTCGGCGGCAAGGCCGGGGTGGAAGTCAGAGGGAGAAGGTCTTCTCAGAAGGCGGCGGGGCTTGTCAGAAGCCTTCGCGTCCTCTGAAAAGTTTTCTGTGTCTCTGGAGAAGGTTTAGAAAACTTCTCGGAAAACCCAAGACCTTCCAAGCCTTCTGAGACGGCCCGCCCCCTCTCGCTCCCTGCCCGGGATGGCCGCCGACAGACACTGCCAAAACTCCGCTGAAGGAGCCGGGGGAGGACTTCGTCAGGGCCCAGAAGGAGGAGAGGCCCGGTCGCGCGCAGCTTCTCGGCCCCGGTGCGCGGTGGCGCCCCCGGATCGATGTGGCCGTCTCCGTTCTCTGGCTCCCTGAGTCTGCAGCCAGCCCACTGGGGGGGAAGTGAGAAGAGGCCCAAAGACCCCTCGGGCCATGAGAAGATCATGGCAGGACGCTTTCCGCAAGCTTCGGCCTCTGGGGGCCTCACCGGCCCTCGGGACCGTCAGCAAAAGGACTCGGCCCGGAAGGGAAACTGGTCCCGGAGAATGGGTCAGACCTCTGGGGGTCGGCGATATGCAGAAAGCATGACCTGAGGGGTATGGGGAGCAAGCCTCCTCAGAAGACTCGGAAGGCCCAGGGCCGTATGAGACGTCTTCAGAGCCTCCCCGAAGGCACAAAAAAAGATTCTCAGAAGGCGCGAGGGCCTCTGAGAAGCCCCGTAGCCTTCTGAGAAGGCCTGCTCCTCCTTGTCACTTCCCTCCCTCGCTCGCCGCCGACTGAAGACACAAGCGCTGACCTCTCCTGGGACGTCTGCGTTCGCTACTACTGTCGGGCGTGTCCCCCTACAGGGGGATTTTCGACGAACAATCAAAAGTTCCCCTAAATGCCCCAAAAAGGCAAAACATACAAAAAAAAAAAGTCCCCAGACTATTTTTGGATTTTTTTTGGATTAATTTTGGGGTATATTTTTTTTCTGTCGAAGATCCCCCTGTAGGGGGACAAACCCGACTTAATACTACAGGCGGCGGACCCACTTTGCTTCCGCCGGCCTCCGCGGGCCCTCTGCTGGGCGGCAGAGGGCAGGACGAGGACGATGTCAGAGTTCTGGCGTATCCAGCGGCCCTCGTTGCTTCAGCTCGTGTGGAGCACCACGTCATCTGGCAAATCGTGGGGATCTTGGAACACATGATCAGAATGAGAGGGCCGAACGGTCGTTCACTGCCCCTGGCGTTTGTGGCTGAAGTGGGCTCCCACGGTGCGAAGTGTTTATGTTGTTGGTTGTGTTTGTTTTAGGTGTTCTTGTTGTAACTGTTGTTATTGCTGTTGGATTCTCAAGACTGAATGATTATTGCTGATCCCCCTTCCGGGTAACTGCTGAAGTGCTTCTCCCGGGGCTCACCCCCTGTTTTGTTACACAGGAAAACGTAATGCCCCCAAACCAAACTGTCGGGCCCCAGTTTACAACACAACAACAGCGGCTCCCGCCTGATACATGCTCACGTATGCATTCCAAACTCGCGCTCTCCCACGGGACCTATCACAATGTATGCAGACATCGTGCTCTCGCGTGGGACCTCCTCGCAAAAGATTCAAAAGTCGCGCCCTCGATAGTCAGGAATCACGCTCTCGCTGTGAATTTCCGGACGATGTATTTGGGAGTCGCACTGCGAGGAGGAGGAGGGAGGAGGAGGGGGGAGGAAGGAGGAGGGGGAGGAGGAGGAGGAGGAGGAGGAGGAGGAGAAGAGGAGGAGGAGGAGGAGGAGGAGGACGGAGGAGGAAGAAGAGAGTCCCGGGGCTGGAGAGTCGGGGGCAGTGAGGGGGGGAACGGGGCCAGGGGGCGGTGGGCTCTGGGGGGGATAGCGCAGGGACGGGGGGGGGGTCCGAACGTTTCCGGAAGAGGGAGGGGGGAGGAGGGAGGAGGGAGAAGGGAGGAGGAGGGAGGAGGAGGGAGGAGGGAGGAGGAGGGAGGAGGGAGGAGGGAGGATGGGGTTTCGAAGTTCTCGAGGCCCATGCCTGCTCGACCTGGCTGCTTGGGCGCATCCCCGACCTGCCTCTTAGGGTCCACCCGCTCGGTCTGCCCGTCTGGTTCCGCCGCCACGCGCTTTCTGCTCCCAGCCCCCTTCATGCTACGCTCGTTCGTGCTCCATCTCCCCCCTTCCCCCAAGATCGCGCTCTCGCGCGGGACGTTTTGCAATTTATGCAAGTATCGCGATGTCGCGTGGGACTTCCTCGCAGTGTATTCAAACACCGCTCCCTCGATTATCAAGAATCACGCTCTCGCCGTGGATTTCCTCGCGATTTGTTTGGGAACCGCGCTATCGCTCCAGACTCCCTCACGACGTATGCAGGACGCACGCTTCAGCAACCCGCCTGCTCGACCTGGCCGCCTGGGCGCGCCTTCCCGACCCGCCCTTTAGGGTCTACCCGCCCGATCTGTCCGTCAGGATCTGCCGCGCGTTTTTCCATTCCTAACCTCCCTTTTGCTACTTTCTCTCGCGCTCCATCCTCATCCCTTCTCCTGTTGTCCCTCCCTTCCTTCTTTCCCTTCTTCCGCTGCCTTAAGGGCTGCACGACATACACGTTGCAGGTATGAGAAGTATCCCCAGCAGGGGCATGATCGAAGGCGAAGAGGGCGGGTATCGAGGTATTGGGATATCCGACGCGGCCAGATAAGAGCGACCAGTCTTAACACAATTGCTGTGGTTGTTGTTGCTGTTGCTATATGTGTTGTTCTTGTGGTTGTTGTTGGTAAGAACTCCTCAGTTCTGAAACAAACAATATTGCTGATCCCCCTCCACGGTGAACATTGCATTTTCATTAAACCTGTTGTTCCCGTGGCTCGCACACTGTTTGCTACAAAAGAAGGCGGGGTCACCAGACTGCGTTTTTGGGGCCCGAACTTCAACACCAACGGTTCCCGCCTGATACTTCCTCACAATGTATTCCAAGATCGCGCTCTCGCACGGGACCTCACCATAAAGTATGCAGAAATCGCGCTCTCGCGCGGGACTTCCTCGCAATGTATTCGAACGCCGCGCCCTCGATAGTCAGGAGTCACGCTTTCGCCGTAAATATCCTCACGATCTATTTGGGAGCCGCGCTATCGCTCCAAACTTCCGCGCGGCGCATGTAGGACGCACGCTTCAACAACCCGTCTGCTCGACCTGGCCGCCTGGGCGCGCCTTCCATGCCCGCCCGATAAGGTCTAACGACCCAATCTGCCCGTCAAATTCAGCCACGTATTCTCGGCTTTTAAGCCCACTCCTGCTACTCTCTCTCGCGTGTTCCATCCTCCTCCCTCCCCCTTGCCCCTTCCATCCGTCATCTCTTCCCCTGCCTTGGGGGCTGCACGAATTACACGTTGCATGTAAGACAAATATATATATATATATATATATGTATATATACACATATATATCTATACACATGCAAACATACGTACATACGTACATACATACATACATACATACATATATGTTTGCAAATGTATATATATATACACACCCGTAATGGGGGGCACGATCGCAGACCAAGAGGGCGGGTATCGAGAGTTTGGGATACCCGTTTTGAATGGCACGCGAGCAGGTAAGAGCGAACAATCTTACAGCGCTTGCTGTTGCTGGATTATCATAACTAAGTCAGAAATATTGATGATGCCCCCCTCCGGTAACAACTGTGCTTTCCAGCTGAAGTGCTTCTCCCGGTGCTCGCAACCTGCTTGCTACAACGGAAAATGAAGGGCCCCGAACTACAACAACAATGGCTCCCGCCTGATAATTCCTCACGATGCATTCCCAAATCGCGCTCTCGCGCGGGACGCGTTCCTTGCCCCCTTCCTGCTCATTTCTCTCGTGCTCCATTCTTCTCCCTCCCCCTTCCACCCGTCCTCTCTTCCCTTGTTTTAGGGGCTGCACGAAATGCACGTGGCAGGTAAGGAAGATATACCCCCAAGGGGGTACGATCGAAGACGACGAGGGCGGGTACCGAGGGTTTGTTTGCGATATACGTATCGATTGGCACGTGAGCAAATTTGAGCGACCAAACTTAAATTGTTTGCTGTTCTTCTCGTCGATGTTGTTATTGTTGTCCTTGTTGTTGTTGATGATGACTTCTCCTCTCTAAACAATAAATATTGTTGTTCCCCCCTCTCCGGTAGACATATGCTGCTGCGCCCTGCTTTTAACTAGGGAAAGCGAAGGGTCATCAAACTACGTTGTTGGGCCCAGAATTACATGTTGCCCTTGTTGTTGTTGACCTTGTTGTCCTTGTTGTTGTCGTTGTTGATGTGTTCTCCTTCCAAAGGGATAATTATTGTTGGCTCCCCCTCTCCGGTATACATATTTGCTTCACTGGAGTTGCACCTGCTCCCTGTTTTCAGCAAGGAAAAGTGAGGGGTCACCAAACTACGTTGTTGGGCCCCCAACTACAACAACAACGGCTCCCGCCTGATACTTCCTCACAGTGTATTCCAAAATCGCGCTCTCGCGCGAGACGTTCTCATAATGTATACAGGAATCGCGCTCTCGCGTGGGACTCCCTAGTAATGTATTCAAACGCAGCGCCCTCGACAACGCTCTCGCCATGGACTTCCTCACGATTTATTTGCAACGCGTGCTATCGCTCCAGACTTCCTCGCGATTCATGCAAGACGCACGTTTCAGCAACCCGGCTGCCCCTTGTCATTTCCTTACATCCGTCCTCCACTTCCCTGCCCTAGATGCTGCTCGAAATGCACATTGTTGGTAAGAAACATGTATATTCTTACGGGGGGTACGAACGAAGACGAAGAGGGCGGTGATCGAGGGTTTGGAATATTACGCATTGAATGGCACGCGAACGGATAAGAGCGACTAGTACTCAAAGTATTGTTGTTGTTGCTGCTGCTGGGATTGGTGTCGTTGTTGAATTCTCAGTTCGAAGGAACAAATATGGTTGACCAACCGCCGGTATTTCAATCAAAATGCCCCTCCCAAGACTCGCATCCTGTTTTCCGCAAAAAATATGGGGTCACCAGATCGAGCCCCTGCCTGATACTTCCACACAATGTATGGCAAACTCGCGTTCTCGCGTGGGACTTCTTCACCATGACTCGCGCTCTCGCGTGGGACTTCCTTTCGCCGTCGCTCGGACGTCCATTCCCTGTTTTTTTCAGGTTTCGTGCGTGGTTTTTTCGCCAAATGATCAAGGATGCTCCTCGACTGTCCTCGCCGAAGGAAACATGCAGACGTCCGAGCAATGCCAAGTCCTCGCGCTTTACTCAACCGCCGCGCCCTCGACATTCAGGAACTCAGGCTACTTGGGGATCGCGCTTTCGCTTGAATTTTCCTTGCGGTTTCCAGGGAGGACGCACGCTGCAGCACCTCGCCTGCTCGATCTGGCCGCCCGTGCCCGCCTTCCTGGCCCGCCCGTTACGATCCACCCGCCCGATCTACCCGTCAGGTTCTGCCCCGTGCCTTCTGCTCCGAACCACCCCTTTTTCTATTCTCTCTCGTGTTCCATCCTCTTCGCGCGTGGCCGCAAAACATTGTATACACTTCTCGATTTGTGCGTGTCATCCTTGCGCAGGGGCCATGCTAATCTTCTCTGTATCGTTCCAATTTTAACGGATGGTCCCCGAAGGGAATCCTCGTGTTCCATCCTCCTCCCTCCCTCCCCTTTGTCCGTTCCTTCCATCGGTGCTCTCTTCCGCTGCCTCAGGGACTGCACGAACTACACGTCGCAGGTCGGAGACCCCTAAGGGGGTACGGTCGAAGACTAGGAGGGCGGGTACCGAGAGTTTGGTTATACGTGTCGGTTGACACGCGAACGGACAAGAGCGGACAGTCTTAAAATGGGTGTTGTTTTTGATGTTGGTGTTGATGTTGATATTGTTGTTGGTGGTGGTGTTGGTGCTGCTGTTGAACTCTCACTACTGAAGAATACTACTGTTGATCCCCACCTCCCGTGACCATTGTGGTTTTTGATTTGAGGTGTTTCCCCCGGGGCTCGCACCCTGTTTTTAACAGGGGAGATCATGGGGTTCAAACTGGGCCCCTGCGGCTCCCGCCCGATACTTCCTCACAATTATTCCCAAATCGCGCTCTCGCGCGAAACGTCCTCACAATTCATGTACGCATCGCGCTCTCGCGTGGGACTTCTTTGCAATTTATTCAGACAGTGCGCCGTCGGCGCTCAGGAATCACGTTCTCGTTTTGGCTCTATCTAGGTTTACTTGGGTTACTTGGGAATCGCGCTATCGCTCGAGACCCTCTCACGATTCATGCAAGACCCACGCTTCAGCAACCCGCCTGCTCGACCTCGTCGCCTGGGGCCGCCTTCCCGACCTGCCCGCTATTGATCTGTCCACCAGATCCGCCCGCCTGTTTCTAATACTTGTATTATGATCCTCGCCCCCTTCCTGCTCATTTATCTCGTGCTCCATTCTTCTCCATCCCCATTCCACCCGTCCTCTTTTCCCGTGTTTTAGGGGCTGGACGAAATGCACGTGGTTGGTAAGGAAGATATACCCCCAAGGGGGTACGATCGAAGACGACGGGGGCGGGTACCGAGGGTTTGGGATATACGTATCGACTGGCACGTGAGCAAATAGGATCGACCAAGCTTCAATTGTTTGCTGTTGTTCTCGTCCATGTTGATATTGTTGTCCTTGTTGTTCTTGATGTATTCTCCTTCCAAAAGAAAAATCATTGTTGGTTCCCCCCTCTCTGGTTGTTGTCATCGTTGTTGTTGATGTATTCTCCTTCCAAAAGACTAATTCTTGTTGGTTCCCCCCTCTCCGGTCTACGTATTTGCTTCACTGGAAATGCACCTGCTCCCTGTTTTGAACAAGGGAAAGAGAGGGGTCACCAAACTACGTTCTTGGGCCCCCAACTACAACAACAGCGGCTCCCGCCTGATACTTCCTCACAGTGTATTCCAAAATCGCGCTCTCGTGCGAGACGTCCTCACATGTATACAGGAATCGCGCTACCGCGCGGGACGGCCTAGTAAAGGGCGCCCTCTCGACACTCAGGAATCACGCTCTCGCTGTAAATTCCTCACGATTTCTTCGGGAATCGCGCAATCGCTCCAGACTTCTTCGCGATTCATGCAAGACGCACGCTTCAGCAACCCGCCTGTTCGACCTGGCCACCTGTGCCCGCCTTCCCAACCCGCCTGTGAGGGTCTACCCCCCTGATCAGCCCGTCTGGTTCTGCCGCATGCTTTCTGCTTCTAGCCTGGCACCTGCTACTCTATCTCGTGCTCCACCCTCCTCCCTCCCACGTGTCCCTTCCTTCCATCCGTCCTCTCTTCCCCTGCCTTAGGGGCTGCACGAAATACATTTAGCTGGTTGATATATTTATACACCCGCAAGATGGTACGATCGAAGACGAAGAAAACGGGTATCGAGGATTTGAGATATACTTGTTGATTGGAACGCGATCAAGTACGATCGAACAATCCTGACATGACTGTTTTTGATGTTGATATTGATGGTTTTGTTGCTGCTATTTGTTGTCGTCGTCCCATTCGCGACCCGGCCCGCGACCCGACCACGACCCACCCCGTGACCCAGCCAGCGACCCAACCGCGACCCAACCCGCGACCCAGCCCGCGCCCGCCCCCTCACTCTTCTCCGCAACTGCGGAGTGCTGAAGTATCCAAACCTCTTGCTCCTCTGGGCGGGGAGGGGAACCCTATGGCCCAGCAGTCAAGAAAACAGACTACCTTCCAGATTGAACCCTTCCTGATCGTCCTGCTCCAGCCTCTGACTCCTGCTCCAATTCCAGCTCATCGGGTCCTGCGTCTGCTCCTCCCTCACCCTCTCCTGCTTCGCCTCGTCGCCCTCCGACCCCTCCCTCCTCCTCCCCCATCCTCCCTCACGTGCCGCTGCTGCCTCTGCCCCCAGTCCTCCTTCCTCCCGGTGCTGGTGCTCCTGCCCTCCTCCTCCTGCCCTCCTCCTCCTCCTCCTCCTCCTCCTCCTCCTCCTCCTCGACTCCTCCCCTCCCTCCTCCCCTATTTCCTCCTCGACTCCCTCCTCCTCCTCCTCCTCCTCCTCCTCCTCCTCCTCCTCCTCTCTTCCTCCTCCTCCTCCTCCTCCTCTCCTCCTCCCTCCTCCTCCTCTCCTCCTCCTCCTCCTCCTCCTCCTCCTCCTCCTCCTCCTCCTCCTTCTCCCTCTTCCCTCCTCCTCCTCCTCCTCCTCGACTCCTCCCGGCGCTGTTTCAGCACTCCGCAAAACCAATGAGCGAGCCCTGGGCCGGCCGGGCCCCCCAGCCGCCTGCGCCGAGCACGGGCCCGCACCCGTGCGCGCGGGGCGCCCGGAGCGGGGCGTCCCTGGGCGTGGAGAGGCCGGACGCTGCGACTGCGCGGTTTCCCCCGGGGCCGTGGGCGACCCGAGGAGGAGGGGGAGGAGGAAGAAGAGGAGGGGGAGGAGGGGGGAGGAGGAGGAGGAGGAGGAGGAGGAGGGGGGGGAGGAGGAGGGTGCAGGCTTCCAAGAGTACGCCAGCTGGACTGACATACCTCAGCACAAACAAGGACAGGGAAAAACGGCCACACCAGGAAACGCGAGGGGCCCCAGGACCACACACGCCAGGGACCTGGGGGCCCAGACCAAAAACAGCCTACGGCGGGGGCTCGGGGTCCCCTCCTCGCTGACGTGGCTCGAGCCCACGGCTGATCCTGTCGATCGCCCTGAGCTGGTTCCTCCGAGTGCTGAGGTTGTCAGAGAGGCCTACACACTCACGCTTCAGCTTCCTGAGACTATTAACCTGCAACACTGAACAATGCCCTGCACAACGACGGCAGCAATACATTGAATTAACACGGAACACATCGTGCCCTAGAGCCCCACACTCCAGGATGAGGGGGTCCACATCCTCCCTAGAGGCCCCGTCGAGCACAGGTGGCTGGGAGGGGCCTCCTTCGGCCTCCTCGGGGGCTCCTTGGGGCTCTAAGGCGGCAGCGGCATCGAGGGCAGCGGCCACGCGCGCATCACTCACTGGCATCTCCCACACGTCGAGGGACGTCCTGAAGAACTCATTTGTGAGGGCCTGGGTGATCTTGCTGGGCACACACTTCCGACCCCCACCCACACGCAGATTGTCGAAGGATGCAGGCGTGCGGGCTGAGGCCCCGCACCTTCTACACTTGAAAACGCCCGTCTTGACGTTCTTGTACAATACATGATCATCCGCTTTTTGAAAGAGCACAGGCGCACGAATCTCAACTGGACGGGGCCCTGGAAACACATCTCGTCCGTACTTCTGAGACTCCACCACCCTCTGGATTCCCCAGGACACATACTGAAGAACCAGTCGGTGCTCTTTCAGGGCGGACGCCACGCTCTCAGTCGTCACCTTTGCGACAGCATGTTGAGCAGCGCCAACTCTTGCGAAAAAGTCCGCCCAGGCATTGCCGAGCCAATCTTGAATTTCCGTAGTACCAGCCCCGCTCGACACCACAGCTTCGATGTCTCGATGCGCAGGGGTCCACTGGAATGCTGGAGGCGGCAGCTTCTTGTCCCGCCTCTCAGCTGCAATAAAAATATCTCGCCACACACGTGCATGCTGCTTTCGGCCGTGCTGAAGTTCGTCCATCCAAGCATTCCCCTCCTCCACCAAAGAGAGTAAATCGCTCACGAAAACCTCGTGGTTTGGATGAACAACCAGCCCCATACGTATAGCATATCTTTCAGCACGACCGACTGTCTGGATTAGATACGGCAATGGGCCGAAAATCGCCCGCTTCGGCAAGAAAGTGTCGGGGTCCAACTGGCATAGGCCCCAGCCACACCTCCTGGTTTCTGGCACATTCGACCCGAACCCCGAACCGTCCGTGTACGACTTTGGCCCCCATTGCCCTTCGGTATCGCCCCAGTACAAAACTTCAGAACTCACAGAATCTCTCGGAGGTAGCCCGACAGGAAGCTCAGGGATCCCATAGACAGGGTATGTGTAGTCCCATTCGGGACGACCTGCCCCGACTCCAGAATTCACCAGGCGATCTCGCACTTCGACGAGCTGTTCAGGCAGGGCAGCAAATTCATCGTCGGGGTCGCCCTCCAAGAGAGCAGGGCAGTCGTACAGAATGTGTCCCCAGCATTCGTTGATCTGGCGACCACAAGCTGCGCAGGGACGGAATCGGCCTCCAGCCTTCAAATCCAGCCTGGCAGGTATAGGGATACCGTCGGCCCAGTGTGCCTGAATCGCTCCAAGACGCTTCACGCATCGAATCCCTTTTATCGCATACCTGAGGGCCCTGTGCCAGACTGGAATAGCTACTCCGTCACCCACAGTATAAAGATGCCGCAAGAGGCGGCCGTGCTGCCACCTCTGCACTCCCTCGGTCAAGAAGTGCTTGAAATCTGCTGGGCTCAGCGTCCTGAGGTCGTAGACTCGGCCTAGGTCGTCCCTAACAACGTGGCTGGCGACAAGGTCCCAAGAGATCCTTCGAAGCGACAGCCATGTGGCCGCCATGGGGCCCCTGGCCTGGGCCCACGAAGCCTTCTGCGAGCCCCCGAACTTCTCGTTGGGCTTCTCCCAGGCCCTGTGGAGCCTGCTCGGTTGAACCCTGGAGTCCCAGATCCATTCCGAAAACTTAATCACAACCTGCAACGTCGCATGGTATATGGGGTCATACTGGTCGTTCTTGTGCGAGATCAAGTACGCCGTGAGCCCCGTGGAGGATCTGCCAGGAGCCCCATTGAGGACCGCCGCGAACAGCCTGAGCTCCTTCAAAGCCGAGTCGCTCACCCCTGCCACAGTGGCGCCGTGGCCAACTGACGGCAGGGCCCCAGTCCTCCACAACGATGTCACTCGCCTGCCTGTCGCCCTTCGCAGCATGGTGAAACGCTGGCGGCGATCTCTAAAACTGGTCAGGCGACGCTTCTCGATCCTACGCAAAACTCGAGGTCCTGACAACTCGTGGCCTAAGTTCCTCATGTGGGCCTTGAACGGGATCTTCATGGAGCCCATGTACTTACTGACGGTCTTCCAGAGACGTTTTTTCCCAGGGATCCCGCCTGACTTCGCAGCATTTAAAACCATACCCAGCCCCTTGGAATCGTGGACGAAGCCCTTGGCCGCAATGGCCAGATACTTGAGGTCCTCAGGGGCCTTCGAGATGGACTGGAGCCCGACATCATCCATGAGGGTGCGGGGCGTGACCGTGACCGAGACCTGGTTTGCTCTACTGACAGCCCTGTACGTGAGCAGGTAGAGGAGGAAAGTAGCATGCGTGCAACCCGCCAAAATTCCTTGGTAAGATACCTGCCCAACCGATACGCTACCAAACGCGCGAATCCTTCGCGGCTGCTGGTAACTGCACACGAGCATCCACAGCAATCGCATAGAGAACCCCAAGGCTCTCCCTTCTCGCAACAAAGCGTGCGGGTCTACCATCTCGTAGCACTTGGACATATCCAAAAAAATCGTGCATGTGTTCTCCCCTAGTAACTCGGCAATCTCCTGCTGCAAATTGTGGTCGAATGCCGAATCGCTCGAAGTCTGCCCCGATTTCGTGCCCCACATCTCATGGCAGGCATATCGATCTTGCCATTCCCTCGAAATCGGTCGCCTGAGTTTCCCCCATACACGTATCAGTGTGTTACTCAGAACAATTAATCGGTGATCGCCATCGGGTTTCGGCAGTCGCACGAGTTCGCTGTATATTCGATCTGCTGGCCAGCACAACCACCGTTCACATAACATGAAAAGGTTGCCAATAGCTTGGGGCGCGCCGTCGGACAGGACGTCCAGACTCCTCGGCGCCAACCTCGTAGGGCCAGCAGCTGTCTTGGTCGAAAAGGACCTCACCACATTCCTTACATCAGTAAAAGAGATATGGGGAAGAGCGTCCCACTCACTGGAATCCGAGGGAAGATCAGGCGCTTGAAGCCGATGATGCGTCCATACCTTGGACCACTGCCGCAAAGTCTGGTCAGCAAGCTGGTATGGCTGCGACTCCTGACAATATTGGAGTACTTCAGCTTGTGCTCGGACTTTGGACATCGCATGGGCCCGACTGGCCCCTTCCAAGAAAGACTCACGAGCCCATTCTCTCCAAATCTTTTCCGTTCTAGAACGCTCCTGGCCTAAAACCTTGTCGGCCTGGGCGGAAATGGCATCAGTGATACTCTCAAAGTTTGGATCGACAATCATCACCAACCCTTTTTGCAGAAATTCACTGAACTCCTCGCCCAAATCCTTGAGCACCCACTGCTCAGCAGAAATCTTGTCACAATATCTCCCAGCCTCGTCGAACGCCTGCAGCACCTTGAAGTACTGCATCTCGGTTAACGTGCACACCGCACTGCATATTCGGAGCCGCTCGCAGAAACGGTGCAGCTTATCCTTCTCCGACCGCAAGTGGGCCACCCAACGCTTTGCCGTGGCCCACGCAGCTACCCTGGAGTCTCGATATTCTCGCTTTCGAGGCGGAGTCCATGTCGTTTGTTCCCATTTGAATCTCGGGGGTCCAGCTCGTCCAACGAATTCCTGGGCCTTACCATCGACTTTGTCAAATCTCCCAGCGATCTCGAAATCAACGCCATCAAGTACTGCATCCCACACACGCGGTAAGTCACTGGGCGCCTTCACCGACTCAAACATGCCTTTGATCCCGTCCCAGTTGTAAGGGTACCTCGCACATCCTACTGGTGGGATCGGGGGAAACTTCCTCGGTTCATCAGCAACTCGACACCACATGGGCCTGTCCGACCCATGGACCACCAGCTGCACGGGAAAATGTGGAGGTGGAATGGTGGCTTGGGCATTCATCACCACCGCCTGCCTGTCGAGTCTTGGAACCAAGTTGCTGGCGGCCAGAAAATAATCAATCTTGGACGAACCAGCGTCGGTAATGCACGTGGCCTCCGACGGAACAAACGCCAAGCCTGCAAGCTTCTCGACCCAACCTTTGACATTGACGGCATAGAAGTCGCAATTCCAATCTCCGCCTATCACCCAGTCCAGTCCCAGAGCCTGCCACTGAGCAATCCTCTGCACAACTGCCCAAAGTATAGCAAGATTTTCTCCAGTCATGCCAATCGCCGTCACAAAGTAAACGCTAGCAAAGACAATGCCACCTGGGACCCCACATTGCACGTGGGCGCATACCGCTCTTCCAGGATATATCACATGGCTGCCGTCAGGGGGGGCGGTGATGGTGATGTTGGTGCGAGCAAAGACCACCACCCCACTCGAGTTGGACATGGCCGACTCGCCCGTCTCTAACGCTGCTGACCACAGCCCGTGCCAGCCTGCATCCCTCGCCCTATTCTGAAATTCTCCTAAACGGGCCTCCACGACTCTGGTCTCCTGCGCCAAGAGAACCGAGCCCTGGTACTCCGAGAGATACTCAAACAGCGGCCCATGCGAGCCAGCATTGACTGTCGTGATGCAGCAACGTTTAGCCGACCTCGTACCAGTGAGAGGTGGACCATCAGCCGCATCGTTTGGGGCAATGACCGCGGGCTGCCCCCAACCGCCTGAAACAGCTGACCTTGACGCCGAACTGCCAGCACTTGGCCCACCACCAGGGGCAGAGAAATGCCGCGTCGCCGAACCCGCCGCTGACCTGGAACAGGAGGCCGACGCCGAAGCCCAAGCCCCTGGCCCGCTACCAGGGGCAGACAAGAGACTGGTGGTAGCCGTAGTTCCCCGCATACTAGCCTTCCCTGGGGGAGGGCTTCCACTGGCCTCATTCACGCAATCACCTGCGCCAGTCAGCCCGACAACAGGTCCAGCGCTTCCGAGAACACAGCGGCCGCCCTCCATAAGCGAAGGGACGAAGGTAGATTCCAGAAAAGCACCAGATGCAGAGAAATGCCGAGTCGCCGAACTCGCCGCTGTCCTGGTACATGAAGCCGACGCCGAAGCCCCAGAACCTGGCCCACTACCAGGGGCAGACAAGAGACTGGTGGAAGCCGTAGTACTCCGAATAAAAGCCTTCCCTGAGGGAGGGCTTCCACTGGCCTCATTCACGCAATCACCTGCGCCAGTCGGCCCGACAACAGGTCCAGCGCTTCCGAGAGCACAGCGGTCGCCCTCCATTAGCGAAGGGACGATGGCAGGACCCAGAACTGCTCCCAATGCAGAGAACTGCCGAGTCGCCGAACTCAACGCTGTCCCTGAACAGGAGGCCGACGCCGAAGCCCCAGCACCTGGCCCACTACCAGGGGCAGACAAAAGACTGGTGGAAGCCCTTGTACTCCACATACCAGCATTCACATAAGCCAATGGGACAGAAGCAGGTCCCAACCCTGCAAAATTAGAACCATCATCTGAAATAGCACATCGACTCAATGAGAAAGGGCTCCCGCTGGCCTCCTCCACGCAATCACCAGTGCCAGTCATCCCAACAACAGGTCCAGCGCTTCCGAGTACACAGCGGTCGCCACTCGAGCCCAATATTCCTTCCATTCGCGGGGAAGGTCCTGCACTTTCCGAAACAACCATCATTCCACTAACACTTCCAACCATCACACTGAGCACATTGAACACAAGCGAGAACCTACTCGGCCGACGGCTTTTGCCGCTTGCACATGGAGAGGTAGCTCGTCTGCATCTTCCTGATCTTGCCACGCAGCACCTCGGCGTCATCCGAGGGTTGCGCAGGTATCCCTGCTGCATCCAGAGTAGCCCGCAGATCATCCACGTCCATGGACTCAACATGTGGCGCAGGGTCCTCCTCGGGGTCCTCCTCGGGCTCCTCGGGCGTCTGCGGTTGCTGCTGTGGCTCTGGGGTGGGTGGCTGCGCTGCGGGGAGTTCGGCGAGCTTCTTGATCGTGGCCGCCATCGCCTGCAGGGGGGGAGGAGGAGGAGGAGGAGGAGGAGGAGGAGGAGGAGGAGGAGGAGGAGGAGGAGGAGGAGGAGGAGGAGGAGGGGAGGAGGAGGAGGAGGAGGAGGAGGAGGAGGAGGAGGAGGAGGAGGAGGAGGGGAAGGAGGAGGAGGAGGAGGAGGGAGGAGGAGGAGGAGGAGGAGGAGGGGGAGGAGGAGGACGGGTCGCCTAACGCCCTCCGAGGAACCCTCCAACTCCGACAAACCACTGAGAGGCAACGTCAGGGGGCTGCCCGCTCTTGGGGGGGAACGTCGCCCCAGCACATCGGGATGCATCGCCGACAGATCGGCGGCAGGCCATCGGGCCCCCCCCCATCGGCGACCGAAGGACGACTGCGGGTCGACGCGTTCCCTCCTGAGCCTCTTCGGACTGCCTGCCAGACCGCCTCAAACCCACCCGAAGACGCAACTTTCAAGGGTGGTAGAGAGGTGTACAAAGCCGCTGGCTCTCAGTGGTGGCTCATACGCCGTGAGGCCCCTGAGCAATCCATTGGAGGGTGTCTGTGTAGCCACATACTCTTGTTTTGGTGGTCTCCAAACCAGGTGGTGAGACACCCGGTGGTGACCCCGATTCCCCCAACAAATAATTCTGGGTAACCACTGGGTTTGGGGACACGCGGTCGCCACGAGGTTTTGCGTTTCCTGGGCCAGCCAGCGCTCGAAAACCATTACCCAAATCGCCCAAAACTCACCACCGGGTGTTCTCACCACCACGTTTGGGGACCACCAATTGTTGCTGAGATGGTGACGAGGAGGCGGAGGCGGACTCGACCGGAAAACGTATCCATACCCACGCCCTCGCGGACTGGGCTCCAAAGCGCGATGTTCCGGATGCGCGGTCGCATGGGCACGTTCCGAGCGGGGCATCCGCGCAAGAACGCCCTGTGTCCGCGGGATCACGGACCAGGGACCCGGCCCGCGAGGCCGCGGATACGCATACAGTCGGGGCGATGAAGAAGGAACCCTTTTCGTTTGGGAGGGGCTCAGTTTTCCTTAGTTGTTTTTCAGCTCGCCTTAGGTTTTCCGTAGGTCTTCGATCGAAATTCGAAGCTTAACTTATGGATAAAAAGGGGCCTCGTTCCTTATTTAGGGTTCCTCAGGTCAACGCCCCGACTGTATATCTTTCGCGCAAGAGAAACGGGGGCGATGACGGCAAGGATGTCGAATATCGCCCGACGTGGGCGACGGTGCTGGCGAGAGGGTGTAAGCAGGCAGAGGTTACGGCGGCAAGGGCGCCGCGAAGGCAGCCACGGAGCACGACGACGGAGAGAAGCGGGGTGCTCCAAGCAGAGGCCCCATCTGACTGCACAGGGAGAGGGGAGGGGGAGTTCGCCCTCCCCAGTGCTGGTGAAGATCTGAGCTCCACAAGGCAATGAAGGAAATCCGAGTCTCCCTCGATGGGAGATCAACACAGCTTGGGCCCTCCGAGAAGCCAGATGATCTCTGATCTTCCCTTGTCGGGCGCCAAGGTTGACCCCTTGGACGCTGCAAGACGACCCAAGGGTTCTGGAAGATTCCGCGCTACAGCTGGTCATATTGTACCAAGCTTTGTCATGATATCTGTAGGGACACATTCATTCGTCATCCACATTGACTGCTTCTAAGGGTTTCCCAGGACTGCCTGTGCAGGTCTCTGGAGCCATGTGTCTGGCGCGACCCCAGCTCGAAATTAGCCGAGGAAGCCAGATATCAGAGTACACGCAGACAAGCTGAGGCATGGAACCAGCTAAGGTCAAGCTAAGCTTAAAGGAGGTCTACTGCCTCAGATTACGGCGCTACATCGTTTTGCCCTGCATTGGATTGCAGGGCTTTGGTTTGCGCCTCGACTTGATTTGCATTGATTGACCTTGCTCCGCCTTGCTTCACATTGTTTCGCTCTGCCTTGCTTCGCTTTCACTCGCCCTGAAAGACATTCCACTGCTGTGAAATGTTGAGCACAGGCATGGCACCACAGAATTGCATGGCTTTTCGGACTGGGGGGCGTCGGGGAAAAGGGGGGGCATCCCGAAGGAACCATGGGAGGGTCTTCCCAGACAAGTGCACACCAGAGAATTGGGCCCCTTATGGCCATGCCGAGTTGTGGAATAACACCATACCTGATGCTCTACCCTCTAGGCTGGAAGCAACGGATCCTCCTCGTGGTTCATCTGGGTACTACGCACACCCAACAAAAATCAAGTCAAATCTACCGTTCCGAAATCGGGAGCGGCCAAGAGGGGGGTGTCCAAGAAGGGGGGGGTGCAAATCATGACCGGCGGCATGTGCGCGGCCCAGCGGGGGGGCCAGGGACGTAATGAAATAAGAAGAGGCGCCATGATATCTGGGGAAATATCATGGCCCCCGCCATGATATCCACCCCCCCTAGTCATCACCCCTCTCTCTTCCGCCCCCGAGAAACCGGCTAGTTCCGCGGGGCTTGGCGCTCACTCCGGGTTGGCGGCCGCGCGGATCAGCTCCATATCCGCCTGGGCAACAGCGCACCAGGGGGCGAGGCGAGCGGTCGGCGACGGCACAGGTATCGCCACCATGCTGGAGATGGTCGCAACCACGGGTGAGATAGGAGGGAGGGGGGGGACCAAGAGAAGATATGGATGGGAGGAAGGAAACAACTAGTGGGAGGATTCCGCAGATGAAGGCCCGAGGAAGGCAAGTTACTGTCGCAGATTCGGTCTTTCTGGTAAGTGGCAAGCAGTTATCCTCAGCCTTGCAACCTACTGCGCTCTCGCTGCATTGTTTCGACACCCTATGAAAATCCGCTGAACAACGAAATACATCCTCCGTCTAGCAGGACAGTTCGATGTGTAGAAACGACATGCCAGACGCCTGGACAGGCATGCCAACAACTGAAAGGTCTGGTTGATCAAGGAACTGGATATGTCACGTTATTCCCGCTCAGGCTTATTGTATCTGACCCCGTGGCGATGCGACAGCACGACAGCGCCGTATGGCACCAGGGCAGGTGAGACGACGAGAACAACGAGGACGACGAGGGGGCTGGAAGAGAGTCGTCATTCACCCTCTTCGTGTTGCCTGCCCTGCCTTCTGCTCCCCTCCCCGCTTCCCCCCTCCTCTTCCTCGCCATCGCTCGGACGTCCATTCCCTGTGCTTTTTTCGGTTTCGTGCGTGGTTCTTTCGCCAAATGATCAAGGATGCTCCTCGATGGTCCTCGCCGAAGGAAAAATGCACACGTCCGAGCGATGCCGAGCTTCGGAGCAAGCGGATGCAGAATGGCAATGACTCGGCAACCGGCCCGAACCGCTGCACCGCGGCGCCAGCCCCATGGTAGACCCCGTTCGGCGATTTGCTGTCGCCCTCGCGTTCTGGGCTTCAAGATGCAAGAATCGGTGTGTGTGTGTGTGTGTGCGTGTGTGCGTGTGTGCGTGTGCGTGTGCGTGTGTGCGTGTGCGTGTGCGTGTGCGTGTGCGTGTGCGCGTGCGCGTGCGCGTGCGCGTGCGCGTGCGCGTGCGCGTGTGCGTGTGCGTGTGCGTGTGCGTGTGCGTGTGCGTGTGCGTGTGTGTGCGTGTGCGTGTGCGTGTGCGTGTGCGTGTGCGTGTGCGTGTGCGTGTGCGTGTGCGTGTGCGTGTGTGCGTGTGCGTGTGCGTGTGCGTGTGCGTGTGCGTGTGCGTGTGCGTGTGCGTGTGCGTGTGCGTGTGCGTGTGCGTGTGCGTGTGCGTGTGCGTGTGCGTGTGCGTGTGCGTGTGCGTGTGCGTGTGCGTGTGCGTGTGCGTGTGCGTGTGCGTGTGCGTGTGCGTGTGCGTGTGCGTGTGCGTGTGTGTGTGTGTGTGTGTGAAAGAGGCACCTGGCTAGCTCGGGGGCCGCCAATGGCTCAGTAACGCAGCATTCGGGGATGGAAAGACCCCCCTTTAGTAAAACGTGGTTTAGTGAAAACGACCTGAGGCCCAAACCTGGCGGGCGCAAACCTGGGAAATGACGGCCACGGCGCCCTCTCGAGAACCGAAAACGGACAATTCACTAATCGATGTGTCACTGTTGCGGGTTCTGTCCACCCCCGAAAGAAACAAACATCAACGGGGAAAGAAATACGAAGACTGGGGCAAGAGGGGGCTTAATCCGGCCCCGTCCCCGCTCCTCCTCACCTCCTTCTCACCCGAACGGAATTTTCCATAGCTACGTGTAGCAGGAACATAATCGGGTGTGACACGCCGTTAAGCTGCACTGAAACTGTGCAATGCCAGGGTATACCGTACCACCAAGCTTTGTTCACCAGGAGTAGAATTGGGTATGCCAAGCCATCAGGCTACACTGATACTGTGTCATACTAGGCTATACCATCCCGTCAAGCCAGTGCTGTTTTCACGCGCACTGCTGCGGCGGCCAAGCCATACTACCTGGGCCCCTTCTGACACCGCGCGGATATGCGGTGCACTGCCGATGATCCCCTCTGGGCGGGGCGGGGACCGCCAGGTCATGCCTAGCAGCATGTCGAACCTTGGCCAGGTGAGGGTGCATTCCGTTGCCACTCTCACCCCCATCCTCGTCTTGTGACGGGGCGGGTGGGAATGCACGGCGAAGCTTCGTCGCCGTCGGCGTCGCTCCCTCGGCTTCCCGCCCTGGGTCGGCGTCAGCAGCGAGTGTTGTCGTTGCAATGCCGCCAACGCCCTTCTCTTACCGTCCGCCTACCCCTCGGGGCAAGAGAGTTGCGGCGCGGATAGCTCTCACCCGCTTGGGAGCTCGCACCCATTTTTGGACGCCTCATGCATTGGGCTGCGGATTTGGGCTTCCCAACGGTGATGCGTTCCGACATACGGCGGGTTCGCGTCGTGACGACCCTGGGTGCTGGTCTCTGACACCGCGTGGATCGTTCGACCTTGACCGATCGGCAGTCTTCCGATCGCCAAATAGTTCCCCGTTGGCCGTTTCTGGCCTGACAGCGTTCAGCCTCGCGACAAGAGCACACCGCACACCGGAAGGGCCTTTGCCCTCCCCGACGGGCGTGCCGCAGCCTGGCGTGGCCGCTGCTGGGCCCGGCGCTCTCCGCTCCGGGTCCCCTGGGCGGCATGCAGCAGGCGAGCCCGCGTGGGGGGATGATGGACTATGCTGTACTCTTAACCAGCCTCGAACGTATCCCTATCCCTAAGATGAGCGAGCAAAAAGCGAGGACAATCTTGGGGATGGGCCCTCAGAAACTGAGGGAATCCTGAAGATCGGGATCGAGGTGAGGTGATGTCAAACATAGGGATAGGGATATGTTTCAAACTGGTAAACTATACCCCGCCCCCGCCCTCGCCGCAGCTCCCCTCCTCCTCGTCCTGCCTCCCCTCCTCCTCCTCGCCCTCCTCCTCCGCCTCCTCCTCCTCCTGCTATGCCCTGATGTGCCGTGCTCCCCCGCTTCTTCGGCTGCTCCGCTGCGGCCCCTCGCCGCCGCCCCGCCGTGCGGCTGCCGCCCGCACGCCGTGCCGCGCGACGCTCGGCGCTGCGCGGTCCGCCCGCCCAGGTGCGGGCGGCGCCCGCGGGCCGCCTGCTCGCGAGAGGAGCGCAACTCCTCTCAAGGGGCCCTGGGACACACAAATACATACACACAAATACAAGGATTCCCCATATTTTCCCATATTTTCTGGGTTTCTGTCTTCCCCCCCAATTCCCATATTTTCCAATATTTTCTGGGGAATCGACGATTAATTGTACCTGTGTGTTTTTTCCCCTCCTGATCCTTGTGCTCACGGCAGGCTTCGCGCGGCGTCGGCGCGTGCGAAGGTCTTCGACACCGCGTCGATCGTTCCGCCTGGAATCGATCGCGGGCCCGAGAGTTCAGGGCTGAACTCCGTCGGGCCCAGCGGCGTCACCGCGCCCCCTGGTGCTTCTGCGTCGCAGAATTCAATCGTAAACGCCTCCGCTGGCGTCACCGGTGCGCCAACGCTGCATTGACCTTCCGCCGTAGTGTGCTTCTTGCGCCACACCACATCCATAGTTCTTCTTCTTCTTCTTCCCCGTCCCTGCCCCCCCTTTCCGCCAAGCCCGCCTGCATCTTCCAGTGGCCGGAGCCGTTTGGCCTGCTCGAGTCGTAGAAGGCCTCGGGAGGGGGGACTTCAGACAGGACGGCACGGGCAAAAATCAGCAGCAAGGAGAAGCGGTTGAGGAGGCTCTTCGCAGTGCGCTAGAGACTCTAAGACTCGCAGACGCAGAGTCCTCAGCCTCCACTGGGAGCGCACGAAGGCAGCGCGCGCAAGAGTGCGCTTGCGGCTCCAGGCCACACACCATCGGCTTGTGCAGCGGAAATCTTGCATAATGCAAGACCGACCAATCATTCAATGAAACATGGTCGTCTGCAACACTCATGTAGCATCGTCTCTATCGGGGGGCAATGACCGAAACCGTACCCGAACATCTGGCAATGTGTGACCGAAACCTGCGTTCGTTGCTTTCCGAATTCGCCCTATGGTCCGGAACCAATACGACTTTCAAGTTCGGTCACAAGCTCAATCACACTACGTCTTCGGTCACAACTTCGGGCAGGCGTTCCGTCATGCTCCTTTTGTTCGGTCACATGCCTTTTCGGCTGATAGGGGCCCGGCGCCATGACAAAACTGGAGCTTCTTGTGATAGAGCACGACGTGGTATCCACCCTGAGCTGCGCTGACAAGCAAGCTGAACCAGCAAACGCAGGTGCCCAGCATGTGCAACATCTCATCTTAATCCTCCAGGTTGTCCAAAGGGACACACGCCAACCGCACGGCAAACATCCGAAGGCGCAGCAGCCTGCTTACATCGACGTCCCCGCGGCCCGCCAGCGACAGCCCAAGAGGACCGCCGCGCGGAGGGGGCCAGTTGGAAAATCCGCCCTGCCCGCGGCCGCGCCGAGTACGCGCGGTGCCTCATGACCGGCCACTGGATCGAAGGCCACCCCGTGACGGCTGTGACTGCCGACAGCGGTGCGGGCGCACTCCGTCGGAGCGGCAGCCAGGCGCCAGTCCGCCCCGACAGGGGGCCAAGAGGGGGGAGCGCGAAGGGCCCATGGGGGCGTCTCCCACCAAGATGGCCCCCGATACCCTGGGCGTGCCCGCAGGAGGCCCCCAAGACGCCGCGAGGCCGTCAAGAGGCCGCCAAAGAGGCCTTCACTGGGCCCCCGAGAGGCATCCCGAGACCCCGAGAGGCATCCAACGCGCCTCCGGCCCTCTGACCCAGGCACGGCGGCGGGATGTGCCGAGCCGCTGTGCTTCGGTTGAACGTCTTGGTTCTGTGGGTGGCGGGGGATGGGGTGGACAGCCTGCAGGCGTACGAATTTGAATTTGACGTGCGGGGGGTCCGAGAGAATGGCATTCCAGCACGGCGTGCCTCGCGCACAGCGTGCGGGGTGTTTCACAATCTGTCGTAATGGCGGCTGCGGCGGCTGGCCTGGCCTGGGCTCTGGGGCCTGCCTGAACGAGTGGGACACGCAAGCGGTGGTAGAATTGCGTCAAGCGTGCGATGTGCGTGCCGCTTTCCAGCCTCCTCGAGAAGTCTGAACGTATGGCAGAGCAAAAAAGGATTATGAAGATGAATGGGGTTGGGAAGGAGATAGGCGGGGGGTGTCTCGAAGGCATTTTTGAACGTATGGGACTTGCGTCGGTGACGGCCTTTTGAACCAATGCGGGAAGGACACGGGTTGGGAAGGCGGCGGGGATCCAATTGAGACGACGGGCATTGAAGTTGCACGGGCCAAGAATGGTATGCAACAGGTTTGTCGACGAAGAGCAGAAGGCCAGGCATGGCCGAACGTGATCAAGTAATACCAGCGCCTGGACGGACAGCAGGAGGAGCACGAGGACGGGGGGGGCTGCGGGCGTGAAGATGGACTAGCTGGCACCCCACCCCACCAGCAATCGATTCTCCTGAAGCGATGGAAGGCGGGGTCAGGGCTCGAATTTCGCCGCGCGTTCGACGAATTTCGAACCCAGCGACCACCGCCCATCGAGTTGCCTGCATCGTTGATCGGCGAGGGCAGGGCTCGGACTTCGCCGCCGACGGGCGGGGTGGGAAGGGCAGGGAACCTTGCAGGGCCCTTCGGCACCGAGCTCCGACGGACGGCCCGCCGGTGCCCTCGCGCCCCCCCCCCGATCACGTCGGGCGCCTCTGAAGGCACGCGCCGGGAATGCGAGGGAAGGCCGGGGGCAGAAACGACGGCTCCCGACTTCGCGCCTCGCGCCCCGCGAGGCGCGCCGCCGCGACGCCGCGAGGCCACCTTGGCGCAAGGCAGCCCTCCGGCCCGGCCCAGTCCGCGACGCGCGATCGCCTCCGCGACCCCGCGGGGGCAGGGCAACCGAGGCCGTGGGTGAGGGCAACACATGTCATCATAGGCTTGAAGGCCTGGTCGGGCTTCTAGCCGGGAGCGGCCAAGAGGGGTGTGTAAGAGGGGGGGGGTGCAACTCATGACCGGCGGCACGTGCGCGGCCCAGCAGGGGGGGCCAGGGACGCAATGGACTAAGAAGAGGCGCCATGAAATCTGGGGAGATATCGTGGCCCACGCCACGATATCCACCCCCATAATAAACAGCCCCCCCCTTTTCCGCACCCGATTCTAGGGATCGGGGCTGACTCCCGCGCGCCGAGGCAGGCCCAGCGCCGACCTCAGACACCCGTGCGGCCCTCCGAGAGTGGGCCTGCTCGTCTTCCCCTCTCCTGGCCATCGCTCGGACGTCCATTTCTTGTGCTTCTTCCAGTTTCCTGCGTGGCTTTTTCGCCAAGTGATCAAGGATGCTCCTCGATGGCCCTCGCCGAAGGAAACATGCACACGTCCGAGCGATGCCAGGTCGCTGCCGCTGCAGCGGCGGGCAGCCGCCGAGGCCGCGGCCGCCCCGGCCTGCAGCGCGCGAGGTGCCTGGATCTCCCTCCCTCGAGGAGGTTCGGGGGCGGCCAAGAGGGGGCCGTTTTCGTTTCGAGTTCGTTTTGCGGGAAAGGCGGATTGAAGACAAAACAAGGGACAACGAAAAACACAACACGAAAACGACAAACACCGTTCAGGCTCAGCCCTGCAGCAAGCAACACACGCATACGAGACTGGAAGCCGCACGTCGGCTCCTCTGGGGATCGGCGGAACGGCGCAAGACACCCTCGAAATGCACCTGGATCGAGACCTGGATCGGGAATCTCTGAGATCGGGAGCGGCCAAGAGGGGGGTGTCCAAGAGGGGGGGGGGCCAATCATGACCGGCGGCATGTGCGCGGCCCAGCGGGGTGGCCAGGGACGTAATGGAATGAGAAGAGGCGCCAATCTGGGGAAATATCATGGCCCCCGCCATGATATCCACCCTCCCCTAGTCATCACCCCCCTCTTTTCCGCCCCCGAGAGGTGGAGGAGGGGGTCGAGCAGATGGGCGAGATGCCTCCAGGATGCCTCTCGGAGTCTCCTCGGATGTCTCCTGCGAGCTTCCTTTGGAGCCCTCCTGGAGCGTCTCGGGGGCCTCCTGGCGGTCCCGGGGGCCTCTGGGAGCGTCTTGGGCGCCTCGGGGGCGCCTCTTTGGGCCCAATCTCAGAGGCCGGGATCGATCAATAACCGCTCCATGGGGGCTCGACCTTCGGGGACCTCGGCAGGCGGCGGATGTGGAGCTGCTCGGGCTCCCTACTGGCCATCGCTCGGACGTCCGTTCCCTGTGTTTTTGTTTCGGTTTCGTGCGTGGCTTTTCGCCAAATGATCAAGGATGCTCCTCGATGGTCTTCGCCGAAGGAAACATGCACACGTCCGAGCGATGCCAAGCCCTACGGCCAAGGTATATCCATGTCCACCGCTCGCCTGGGTCTCAGGACGTCAGCTCTCCAGGCGGTGGATATGGACACGTCCTCGTTTTTCGCCGGGGGGACGGCGAGCTCCTCAACGCACCTCGGGGCCCCTCGGAGCCTCCGAGTCCACCGTGCGTGGCCTCCAAGATGCCCAAGATGTTTGCTAGGATGGCTCCAGGAAAAATTACAAGGGCTCCAACACTTTTTTTTTTGGCCTGCGGGTCGGGAGCGGGCCCCTTCCGGTCAAGAGCTAAACGGGACGCGGCTAGCCCTAATTGGGGAGACAGGGCGCGGGCGGGCGGGGCCTCAGGCGGCCGGAGGGATCAGAACAAGGGCTCCAGGAGGGGCCTCAGGAACGCCCAAACTGGCCTCAGAACGGCCCAAGAGGGCTCGAGGAAGACACTCCCAGGAGGGCCTGGAGATGCAGCAGTCATGGATGGTCCTTGGGTTGCTGATTTCGTCAGAGACGGCACGAGAGGGCCGCAAGACTGCCCGGGAGGCCCCCAAGATGGCCAAAGGGCGCCCTCAAGAGGGCCCCAAGAGCGGCACGAAAGAAGCCCATGAGGGGGAACTCGAAGGGGCCCCCAGGAGGCCTCCCCCACAAGACGACCCCCAAGATCGCCATCATGCCTCCTGAGACCCCCAAGGGGCTCACAAAAAGCCCCCAGAGGGTCCCCAACAGGCTACAGGGGCTTTCAGGAGGTTCACAACAGCCCCCCCCCCCGAGGCCTGCCAGAGGTCCCCAAGGAGCCCCGCACCCGATTCGGAGGAAGAGGAAGGCGAACGAAGGCAACATGACGAGAAGCAGCAAGCAAGGGACGGACCTAAACGGTGTTTGGGCAATTTCGTGGGCCGTTTTCGTTTCGAGTTCGTTTTGCGGTAAAGGCGGATTGAAGACAAAACGATGGACAACGAAAAACACAACACGAAAACGATCAACACCGTTCAGGCTCAGCCCTGCAGCAAGCAACACATGCATACGAGACTGGAAGCCGCACGTCGGCTCCTCTGGGGATCGGCGGAACGGCGCAAGACACCCTCGAAATGCACCTGGATCGAGACCTGGATCGGGAATCTCTGAGATCGGGAGCGGCCAAGAGGGGGGTGTCCAAGAGGGGGGGGTGCCAATCATGACCGGCGGCATGTGCGCGGCCCAGCGGGGGGGCCAGGGACGTTTTGGAATAAGAAGAGGCGCCATGAAATCTGGGGAAATACCATGGCCCCCGCCATGATATCCACCCCCCCCTAGTCATCACCCCCCTCTTTTCCGCCTCCGATGAGAGCCAGCGGGTCTGGAGGATGCGTCGGGAGCTGCTGCCATTCCAGAGCGCCCTGTACCGTCGGACTCGATTGGACAGGACACGCGAGAGGACACGAGACCCTTCCGAGGGCCACGTTGCCACAGGAATGTAGGAAGCATGGGTCGCGAGACACGGGACACAGAGGTACCCTTGATTTGGCAGGGTCGACCTACTAATCCGGGCCGACTGTAACGCTGACAGCGTTCTAGAGCGCTCTGGCGGAATGACCTTCATCCTACGATCAAGAGCTTGTGCTGAGCGTGTCGCGGCGGCGGCCCCGGCGAAGCGCTCTGTCCCGAGAGCTGAAAGGGTGTCGCTCCACTCCGCGTGACAGGGAGACTGGGCAAAGCTCGGGACATTGACGCTTGGAAACGCAGACGTGGTCAGCGTATCGCGCCGAAACGTGGTGGGCCAGAACCGTCGCGACAAACAAGGCAAACATTCCTGACAGTAGGCCTGCCTAACCCCCCCCGCCCTGCGGGCCAGCGTGCCTTGCACTCCTTGGAGCCAGACTTGTAGTAGAGCACCTCGCGGCGGCTGCGTGGCCGTGCGGTAGCGGGCTCCAGGAATCCCGGATCTTCCGGCGCAACTCCTGGGCTTGAGCTGACGACTTACCCACCGCCTTGGAAACGGATGCCGCGGGGCCCTGGGAGGCTGTATACATACACATATATTCATTTATGCATAAGCATGTAAATATTCACATGTACATACATCTACATATATATAATTACATGTATACGTACATACCTGTAACTATATAGATTCCAAGCCTTCAGCGGCCCAGAGGTCTCCAGATGTACGGCTTCCTGGGATCCTGGGACATCGGCTCCGCATGCCGCCTTTGGAGAGCGTGACGCCTCTGGGTTGCATCGCTCCGCAGAGAGGTGGAGACGGGACGGGTCTGTGGCACACCCGGGCGGCCCCAAGGCCTGTCACCCGAAGAGGCAGGGCCCCTCTTGACTCCCGCCTGCCTCTCCTCCGCCTCTCTCCGCCTCCGCCTCCGCCTCCGCCGCCTCCTCCTTCCCTAACGCTCCCAGCACATGTAGCTTCCACGGCCTGCTATGCCCCACCTGCAGCCAAGGAGCCCCACCCTGGACGAAGCGTTCGATATTTACGAGCGCCCATGCCTAAAGTGGAAAGTTAGACTGAACAGTCCACACGTTTCAAAACCTGTCCCCTGTAGGTTGACCTTCGGTTCCGAAGATAAAGTGCCGATGCTGAAGCTTGCTGGCCTCTGCCATTTGATTTGTGCATGGGGGAAGCTTCGCCCTCTACTGAAGGCGAGCTCCGCCCAAGGCAAAACACGTGGACCCTTAGATAGCAAACATGATCCCTAGACGAACGCGTGGGCGTAAATCACTGGCAGGCTCTAACCAGGACGAGCATGATCTCTCACAACACGCGCGGCTCTCTATCTCTGGCAGAATGAAAGGGCCTCCGTGCCTGGCATCCTGCAAATCATCATGTGGAATGCCACATGGGGGTGTCAACCCCATCTGGGTGTTCGGCCCCGGCACCGACCTCGTTCTGATGCTCGGACGAACGGTTGGACTCGGAAGGCGAGCACGAGCAACACCGGCCCTGTCGGTGTGTGTGTGTGAGACGCTTTTCTGTTTGAGTCATCGTCGTCGCCGCTCCTCCCCTTTCCCTGGGCCCTACGATGGCCCCAAGAGTCCTGCCCCTCTCACTCTCTCCTTCCCCCACCGCTTCCCCCCTCCCACTCCTCCTCCCTCCCTCCTCCTCCTCCTCCTCCTCCTCTTCCTCCTCCTCCTCCTCCTCCTCCTCCTCCTCCTCGTGCTCAACATGCCACTGTAAATGTCTCTTCCGGCCCGTAGCACACTGGGTCGGCGGCACCGTCCGCAAGGCTGTCGCAACAGAGAGCACGAGCAACAACTAAGTCATTTTGCCCTCGACCTGGCTCAGGAACACAGGCTGCTTCGAGCAATCCCCACCCAAGAAGGCGAGCCAGGATACCCAGGGAGCACCACCACACTGTGGGCGTGGCGGCCGCGGTATACAGAGCATGCGAGGCGGACCGGAAGCTCTTTCATTCAATCTAGCAACCCCGACATGTCCGGCTGGGGACCATGCTCAAAAATCACAAACGTCATCTTGGAACTGGCTTCGTGGTCTTCCTCATCGCCGCTTTCCCACCGCACTCAACATCTGCGCCATCGGTACTTCGTGCGCACTCCTTGGGTGAGCTCTGCCATCGGTACGAACAACTTGGTAATTCGCATGGGTCATTTCAACGTGGCATCTGATACATATTTCCGCTGGCAACTATTGCGTTGCTCTGTCCAGCCCCAGGGGAAAAATGACGGTCGACCACATGGGCAAGAATGACAAACAGCAACTAAGCTATCAGGTGGCGCTGCCACGACGAAATACAGTCGCAAAACAACGCGCACATCGGACCACAATCCAATGACGCCTGCGCCTGGCGTGCACTGACCTGAATGCACCACCGCGCCTCCGGCACATGGGGGCGTGTTGGAACACCTGGCTGCTGTCGGGCAGGGGCTCTGTAAATTTCTAAGGTCGCCCCCCCTTCCCGCTGCATTCCGCAGTCGAAAAAACAGGCCCTCCGTACTCCGAGCCCCGAGACAACCCACACCTATCCCGAGGGCGTCCCGGAGGTCGCCCCCAGAGACCCATCTGGACGGCGGCCCCCACAAGGCCCGCCAGCAGCTTCCCAGGATGCGACTCAGGTCTCAGGCCCCCCCCCCAAATTGAAAAACCCAAGACGGCCGAAAGATGGCCTCAAGAGCGCCCCGAGACTGCCCGAAAATCTTATGAATTCCAAATTTTAAGATTAGGTCGGGCCTGTCCCGCTACAGGGGGATATCGGCGAAAAATATCAAATACAAAAAAAATACTCCCAAATTTTAAAGAAAATGCTAAACAAATAGTCCCCAGACTATTTTTTGAATATTCCTCCTGTAGAGGGACGGGCCCGACTGAAATTTCGAGACTTTTGAGCCAGGGACCGCAGGAGGATCGGACGGCGGTCGAGCGGAGGCGGGGCGCGCCGGGGCGCAGCGAGGCACAGGGAAGAGGGGGCCGCGCGGGGCGGGAGGCGGGAGGAGGGCCGCGGGAGAGGGAGAGGAGGCCGTGCGGGTCTTCGCGTGCACGCCGAGGCGCAGGCGGATGGGGCGAGAGGCGTCAGCGATGGAGGAGCCGAGGAGTTCCAGGACAGGTTCACGTCGAAGAATGAACTGAAGGGGCCCTGGGACACACAAAGACATACACACAAAAAAAGATCCCCTATATTTTCCCATATTTTCTGGGTTTCTGTCTTCCCCCTCACTTCCCATATTTACTTAACAGCGAAGACTGATAGGTTTCTAGTAGTGTCAAAAGAGACATCTTGACTCCCCAGGAGGGTCTGGGCGGGTGCCGGGGAGAACCCGCGGAAGTCGTTGTAAGCAAACAGTTACACACTTCGTGGTCTTCGAGGTCCCAGAACTCCATTCCTGGGCATGATTTTGAATGCCCGGAGCCAACTGTAGGCCACTTCGTGTTCTTCGTGTTCCCAGAACACCATTCCCGGGCCACATTTTGAATGCCCGGAGAACTGTAGGCCACTTCGTGTTCTTCGTGTTCCCAGAACACCATTCCCGGGCCACATTTTTAATGCCCGGAGTCAACTGTAGGCCACTTCGTGTTCTTCGTGTTCCCAGAACACTATTCCCGGGCCGCATTTTGAATGCCCGGAGCCAACTGTAGGCCACTTCGTGTTCTTCGTGTTCCCAGAACACTATTCCCGGGCCACATTTTGAATGCCCGGAGCCAACTGTAGGCCACTTCGTGTTCTTCGTGTTCCCAGCACACAATTCCCAGGCTACATTTTGATTGCCCGGAGCCAACTGTGAGGGTGAGGCTGAGGCAGGCTGAAGCTGAGGCAGGCTGAGACTGAGCCTGAGGCAGGCTGAGGCTGAGGCTGAGGCTGAGGCTGAGGCTGATGCAGGCTGAGGCTGAGAGGCTGACGCTGAGGCTGAGGCAGGCTGAGGCTGATGCTGAGGCCGAGGCAGGCTGAGGCAGAGGCTGAGGCAAGCCGAGGCAGGCTGAGGCTGAGGCTGAAGCTGAGGCAGGCTGAGGCTGAGGCTGAGGCTGAGGCTGAGGTTGTGGCCGAGGCTGAGGCAAGCTGCGGCTGAGGCAGGCTGAGGCTGAGGCTGATGCAGGCTGAGGCTGAGGCAGGCTGAGGCTGAGGCTGAGGCAGGCTGAGGCTGAGGCTGAGGCCGAGGCAGGCTGAGCCTGAGGCCGAGGCAAGCCCAGGCATGCTGAGGCTGAGGCTAAAGCTGAGGCAGGCTGAGGCTAAGGCTGAGGCTGTGGCTGAGGCAAGTTGCGACTGCGGCTGAGGCTGAGGCAGGCTGAGGCTGAGGCTGATGCAGGCTGAGGCTGAGAGGATGACGCTGAGGCTGAGGCTGGCTGAGGCTGAGGCTGAGGCCGAGGCAGGCTGAGGCAGAGGCTGAGGCAAGCCGAGGCAGGCTGAGGCTGAGGCTGAAGCTGAGGCAGGCTGAGGCTGAGGCTGAGGCTGAGGCTGTGGCTGAGGCTGAGGCAGGCTGAGGCTGAGGCTGATGCAGGCTGAGGCTGAGGCAGGCTGACGCTGAGGCTGAGGCAGGCTGAGGCAGGCTGAGGCTGCGGCCGAGGCAAGCCGAGGCAAGCCGAGGCAGGCTGAGGCTGAGGCTGAAGCTGAGGCAGGCTGAGGCTGAGGCTGAGGCTGTGGCTGAGGCTGAGGCAAGCTGCGGCTGAGGCAGGCTGAGGCTGAGGCAGGCTGAGGCAGGCTGAGGCTGAGTCTGAGGTCGAGGCAGGCTGAGGCTGAGGCCGAGGCAAGCCGAGGCAGGCTGAGGCTGCGACTGCGAGAACAGCAGAATTCTACAACTGGATTCTCACCTAAATCTTAAGGGGAATGCTTCCAGATATGCTTCTACACATCGCTGTTAGGTTGCTTTGCCGGAAAAAAATCCCATTGATTGTGTCTGTGTTTTTTCCCCTCCTGATGAACAACCATCTGAGCACGACCTTTCGGAGGTCCAGGCGCGGCCCCCGGCGGGCTCCCCGCGCCAGCGGGGGGGGGCGCGAGGCGGGAGGCGGGAGAGGGCCGCGGGAGAGGCATGGGCCGTGTGAGTCGTCGTGTGCACACCGAGGTGCAAGTGGATGGGGCGAGAGGAGCTCCAAGGCAGGTCCACTCAGAAGAATGGACGACTCCTCGTCGTTCGTTTCTGGTCGTGCTCATGTCTGATCGCGCTGGTTTCTGACTGTTCCTGGCCCCCTAGCGGCCAGGAAGAGGCCCAGGACAGAACAATTAGAACTGAGAAGATCTTGGCCCCCAAAAGATCGAAGAACGCTCGAAGAATTGGGAATTAAAAGTGTACACAGGAACACAACCTTTCGGAGGTCCAGGCGCCGCACCCGGCGCGCTCCCCGCGCCAGCGGGGGGGGGGGGGCGGCGCCGATCCAAGAAAGCCGCGTGGGCCTCCTGAGGTTTGGCTTGTGACGCCGCGTCTTCTCCGACCAAACTTGCCATCGCTCGGACGTCCATTTCCCGTGCATCTTTCGGTGTCGTGCGTGTTTTGTTTTAATTTTTGCTCGATGGTCCAGGATAGTCCTCGATGGTTCTCGGTGAGAAAAAATGCACACGTCCGAGCGATGCCAAGCAAAGATACTAATCAACGCAGCCGCAAGATGATCCTCTAGGCTGTCCAACTTTGCGCCACGCGCCCCGCTATGCGCGACTATCCTCGCGCCCTCGCGAGGCCACCCTGGGAAACGGCAACGGCCCTGACAGGCCGCGACGCGCGAAGCGCGATCATCTTCGCGCCCCGGGGGACGACGCAGGCGCACTCCATCCAGGCAGCCCCGAGATGACTCTGCCGAGCCTCTTCGGGGAGAGCTCGGCGGAGCTGTCGCGTCCAGGGTGGCCCAGGAGCGCCGCTGCAGTTGGCGACTCCGAAGGGTGTGGCTCGCCAAAGGTGCGGCTTGCAACCCGCACCCTGGGGGACGGGCGAGGACCTCGACAACGTTCGCCGCCGCGCCCCAGGGAGGCCCGACGAGGGCAACGTGTTGCCCCCCGAAGCCCCAGCAACGCAGATCGCAAACCACACCGCCTTTCTTGGCGGCGCGCACCAGGGGGTGGCGCGAGAGAAAGCGGTCTCCGCAGAAGGCGGGGGAGCTTCCAAGAAGGCCGGGTGGCCTTCTCAGGAGCCCCCCCGGCTTCTACGAAGCCTTCCGCGAAGCCTCCAGGCCCTTCTACGAAGGCCCCTGCCTTCTGAGATGCGCGCCCCCCCCCCCCGCGCGCCACCCCCCGTGGTGCGCGCCACCAGCCTGCGCAGTCGCCGGCAAGGAGCGCCCTGCAGGCCCGCAGGGGCCCCGCAGGAGCTCCCAAAGCCCCGCCCGCCCGGGGCGCCCCGCGGACCTGCGGCCCTCTGCCAAGTGCACTCGGCAGAGCTCGGCAGCACCATGCCTCTGCTCGGGAGCGGCCAAGAGGGGGGTGTCCAAGAGGGGGGGGTGCAAATCATGACCGGCGGCACGTGCGCGGCCCAGCGGGGGGGCCAGGGACGTAATGAAATAAGAAGAGGCACCACGATATCTGGGGAGATATCATGGCCCACGCCATGATATCCACCCCCCCCTAATCATCACCCCCCTCTTTTCCGCCCCCGATCTGCGCGGACGTCGCCCGCTTGCGGGCCCCCGGGACACGGTGGGGGCATTGGGTCAGGAACCCGTAGATAGGGAATCCAGGGCCTGGGAGCCGGTGGAGCTCCGATCGCGGATCGGCTGTGGATACCATTGCCGCCCTCATCAGGTAAGGAATCCCCCGCGGTCTAAGCCTCCTGGGTCCATTCCTCCACGGATGCCCCCACCGTAGGCACCACCACCTCCATTCCCCCTCCCTGCACCCCCCTCTTCCCCTCTTCCCTGGGAGAGGGAGGGGCGAGGGAGGCGGTGCGTATTCTGCGGCCCCGTACCGCTGCCGCGCTGGCGCAACAGCGGGGTTTGCCGCAGGCAGTCGGGCAGCTAAGACTAACCCCGCGCGCCGACCAGAGCTTCATCCATGAGAGAAGCGGGGATCTGTCCACATCCGCCGCGTGGGGAACCGCCGTCCTGGGACCCCAGCTGGCGGCGACGATGTCTATACGCACACATGTCTATATATACATATATACTAGAACCATCGCGCGCGCTTCGCGCGCGCTCAAGTGCTAGCTAGGCTAATCGTCATCGTCATCATCGCCATCCTCATCACCATCATATCCAGCGTCATCGTCAGCGGCATCGTCATCATCACCATGACCATCACCATCATCACAATCGTCACCATCACCACCATCAGCAGCAACATCGTCATCACCATCGTCATCATCGCCATCGTCGTCATCATCGTCAATATCGTCACCTGGATTATCAACATAATCATCCTCATCATCGCCATCGTCATCATTATCGTCGTCGTGATCGTCGTGATCGTCGTCATCGTTATCGTCATCATCATCATCATCGTCATCATCTTCATCATCCGCCCACTCCTGCATCACAAGCACCATAAACAACATCGCCACCATTATTATCAGCATCGGCGTTATCATCCTGACCATCAGCAGCATCATCATAATGATCGTCAGCATCACCATCCTCAACGTCATCGTCATCATGATCGTCAGCATCACCACCATCATCATCACCACCATCACTCACATCGCGATCACCATCATCAACATCATCATCATCATCAGCATCAGCATCATTCCCACTGTCAACATCATCATCATAATCTTCTTCCTCATCATCATCATCATCATCACCACCATCATCATCATCATCGTCGTCGTCAACTTCATAATAGTCGTCATCATCGTCATCATTTTCGTCACCGTCGTCTCCGAAACTCCCCCGCCGAACTCGAGGATATCTCCGCAGCGTCTTGCATGCCGCGTGAGCAGTATTGGGGATTTTGGTTGTGGGCCTGAGGCCGCCCTGCATAATCATCATTGTCATTATCACCAGCGTCTGGAAGCCTTGCGGGGCCCTTTCGGCGCCTTTTGGAGGCCTCTTGGAACTTCCTGGGGCCTCTCGAGGCCTCTTGCGGACTCCTGGGGACCTCTTGGGAGCTTCTGGTGGGCGAGGGCTCGAAATGTCAGTTCGTGTTCCCCATCTGGGGCTCCTCTTGGAGTGTTCTGGGAGCTCTTTTGGGCCGTCTTGGAAGCTTCCTGGGCCGTCTTCGGGCCCTCTTGGGCTGTCTCGGTGGTCTCTTGGGGGCCTCTGGGCTCGTCGTGAGGCGATCTTTCGGGCCTCTTGGGCCGCCTTGGAGCGTCTGGAAGCCGAACTGGGGAGAACGCCCAAACCCTTCAAAACCTACTAAAAATCAGTGACAATTTCCTATTGGGCCCCTCCCGGGAGTGCTGTCGGAGACCTGCTGGGACGCTTTGGCAGCTTTTTAACCGTCTTGGAGTGCTCCCGGGCCGCTTCGGACCCCTCCACTCCCACAGGGGGGGGGGGGGAGCCCAGGTAGACGCAGTGCGGCCTGCACGAACCCCCCCGGTAAAGCGACAGGGGGGGACCCAATGCGGCCTGCACGAACCCCCCCGGTAAAGCGGCAAGGGGGGGGTGTTCTAAGCCGCTGGCGGCACCCGGTGCGGGCTGCACGAACCCCCCCGGTAGTGCACGAACCCCCCCCCGGTAGTGCTGGGGGGGGGGTTCGTGCCACGGCGCACCGCCAATATATATACATATATATATTTATATATATATATATATAAAATATACACACATACATACATACATACATACATACATACATACAGACAGACAGACAGACAGACAGACAGACAGACAGACAGACAGACAGACAAACAGACAGACAGACATACACATACATACATACACATACACATACACATACACATACACATACACATATACACATACACATACACATACACATACACATACACATACACATACACATACACATACACATACACATACACATACACATACACATACACATACACATACATACATACATACACACAAGACTGCATTGTCGCGTCGCGCCATGCGCTTTGTTCTGGACCCTCCCCGGAAAAGCATCGTTTGCTTCAGCGGGGGGGGGGGGACCTCGAAGCCTGGACGGGCGACAGGCTCATTTTTCTGATACCCCTGGTGCCTGCTGACACCGCGTTTGCCCGATGCGCTTGCACGCTTGCGCGCAGGAGCTGGGGGAATGATGTTTTTTTCACGCGCGATGGTCCTTTGAGGAAGTAAGGAGCGTTCCCATGACACGCTGAAGAAGTCGCAGTAGCACCGAACAAATCAATTTGTCTGTAGCTTCCTGAATGCCTGGAGGGCTCCATTCAGTCAGGAAATCTTAGATCGTCGAACTTCGAATCTAGATCCATTGCCTAACTCTCTCGATCGAGGAACTGGAACCTCGAGCCTCAAGCGTGGAACCACAACCGTCGGGTCAGCTCGATGTACTTCGTAGGAAAACGCCGTCTGGGCGTTTGGGGGGCTCTTTTGGGCCGTCCTTGGGCCCTCTTGGGCCGTCCCAGGGCCTTCTTGGGGAGCTGGGGCCCTCCAGAGGTCTTCTGAAGCCATCTAGGGCCCTCTTGGGGGCCTCCAATGGCTTTCTTGGGGATCTCCTATAGCTTTCGTGGGTCTCTCTTGGGAGCCTTCTGGGGGCATCTTGGGCTTCTTGCGGGCAGTCTCGGGGCTCTCTGGGGCAGCCTTGGGGCCCTCTTGGGCCGTCTTCAAAGCCTCTGGGGGGCCTCTTGGGCCGTCTTGGGGCGATATCGGGGCCTACCGGGCCGCTTTGGACGCTGCGGAATCCCAAACAGCGGATATGGTAAGCTTATACATTTTCCCGAAGGGGTGGGACGATGGTTGCTTCTTCGGGGCTCTCTTTACAGCCTCTTGGGGCGTCTGGGGGGCCTTTTGGGCCGTCTTCAGACCATCGAGGTTCCTCTTGGAGCGCTCTGGTGCTGTCTTGGGTCTCTCTTGCGCCTCTCCGATGACCCCTCTGATCGCCTTGAGTCTGCTCGCAAGGCCCGGCAAGGCGCCCTGGGAGGCCCGGAAGGGCCAGCGGACCTTTTCCAAGGGCGTCCAGGGGGCCGCTGAAACGTCCGAAAGGGTGTCCAGGGCGTCCCTGGGGGGGGGATCCGGTTTAGGAGGGGGGGGGGGGTCCGGGTAATAAACATATAAGATAGGAATATGCAAGACTGCAGTGGCGCGTCGCGCCATGCACTTTGGTCCTTAAGGTTTGGCATGCCGACAGGAGGGCAAGAAGGTGAAACAAAACATTTAGCGATAACTCGCTGTTGCTTTTTCTGGCATCGCCGTTGTGATCATGTTATTTGTTATCCTTACCTGATGTTTCCTCTTCCTCTTCCTCAATATCGCCCTACCCTGCGAATTCTTCCCCATCCTCAGCTCTCTTTACGAAGGCTCATCCTGGGAGAGCCTCTTGCAAGCCTCACGAAGGTTAAGGGCTTGTTGGGGCCTTCTGGCCACCCTGCTTCCAACCGCGGTTCTCACTGGACGACCGGGTGACGATTTGGAATGATTCGGGAGGCGTCTTGGGCCATCTTGGGCCGTCGTGGGACTCTCTTCGGGCCATCTTGGAGCCCCGGTGGGCCGTCTTGGGGCTCCTCTTGGACTGCCTGGAAGCCATCTTCATGAAAATTGGGGCGATTCTCTGGCCTCTTGGGCGGTCTCGGACGCTCGGAAGACCGAAGAACCGTGCATTCCCAACATCATACAAGAAACCATAGACAATCAATGTTTTTGGGTAGCGAATGCCTCTCTAGGGAATCTTCTTTCGGTCGTCTTGGGGCGTCTGGTGGGTGTCTGGAGTCTGGAGCCTCTGAGGGCTATCGAGGGGCCCTCCAGCCGTCCTCCTGACCGATGTGGGCCCGTTGCCAAAGCCTAGCAGGGGCTTCAGGAGACGCGGAAAACACAGGGGACCGTCTGCAAGGGCGTCCAGGGTGCCCCTGGAGCCAAGGATCCCGAGGGGTCCCGTGTAGGGGGGGGGGGGGATCGGAAGGTCCCAGATGATTAATATATAGAGAAACGTTGTACATACATGTATGTATGTTATGTATGTGATGTATGTATGTCTGCCTGTCTGTCTGTCTGTATGTATATATGTATGTGTATGTATGTATGCATGTATGTATGCATGCATGTATGCATGCATGTATGTATGTATGCATGCATGCATGTATGTATGTACGTCCGTGTGTGTATGTATGCGTGCATGCATGCATGTATGTACGTATATGTGTGCATGTGTGTATGTATGCATGCATGCATGCATGTATGTATGTCTGTATGTATGCATGCATGCATGCATGCATGCATGCATGTATGTATGTGTGTATGTATGTATGTATGCATGTATGTATGTATGCATGTATGCATGTATGTATGTATGTATGTATGTGTATGTATGTGTATGTATGTATGTATGTATGTATGTATGCATGCATTTATGTATGTATGTATGTATGTATGTATGCATGCATGCATGCATGCATGCATGCATGCATGCATGTATGTATGTATGTATGTATGTGTGTATGTGTGTGTGTTTGTTCGCTTGTATGTATTACGCATGCATGCATGCATGCATGCATGTATGTATGGATGGATGTTTGTACATAAAGTATATATATATATATAGTACACATGATACTGGCACCTGGGGGGGGGGGTCAAGCATGTCCATATCCACCGCCTACCGAGGTCCCCGCAGATCGATCTCCAACGCGGTGGTTGTGGATAAATCCCGGCATCGCAATCAGGCGGCAGAAGGGCTCAGACGTGCCCGTGCTGGACGTCGAGCGCCCCGCGGCACCCCTAAACGTGCAGCAGGTCGCCCTGCGGCTTCGATCCCTGCAGGGAGGAGGATGAGGAGGAGGACGAGGAGGAGGAGGAGGAGGAGGAGGAGGAGGAGGAGTGCAACGGCAGTGGGGAGGACGAGGATGAAGAGGATGACGAGGGTGAAGAGTCGGAGGGCAAAAACAACATCGACGTTACACCGATCGGGGGCCCCCATTCGCATGTTACTGTTGAATTGAAAAAGTCAGAGTTTTAAGGTGACCCTGCTGGAGAAGTAGCAGGAGCACCATGGGTGGGGCTTACACAACAAGCGAATTAATCAGACGCACACCTTGAACGCGCGTGTCATTGATTAGACCCCTCCCAGATAGGGTCGGAATAGATGGGGTCGGAGGGTCTCGCCGCGTCAGCGATGCATCGTCGATGCTTCGTCGATGCATTGAACATGTCGGCGCGGAGAAAATCGGGCACCACATCGAGCCGCATCGCCGATGCATCGGCGATGCGGCGCGATCCCCCGACCCCATCTACTCCGACCCCATCTCAGGGAAACGTAGGACCCGGGTTCGCGGGACTCGGGTTGGCCTGACGGGGCCGAAAATGACGAGCCCCAATCTGAAATTTGACGCGGGCTCCCGCTGCAAACATCCCACGAAGACTGACCCGCCAAAACCCTGGACGCGCTCCTCAAAAAAGCGTCGGCACACCCGAGTTCCAGCGAACTCGAGCCTCACGTTTCCCCGACCATCTGGGAGGCCTACAGTCGGGGCCTTGACCTAAGGAACCCAAAATAAGGAACGAGGCCCCTTTTTTCCATAAGTTGAACTTCGATTTCCGATCGCAAACATAAGGAAAACCTGAGGCAAGCTGTGAAACACTTAAGGAACACGGAGCCCCTCCCCAACCAAAAGGGTTCCTTCTTCAGGGCCCCGACTGTAGAGGAAGGAGGAGGAAGCTGGAGGAGGAGACCTCGCGCAGGGCCGCTCTGCCCTGGTCCCCCGCCAGGGCCGCCGCGAGCGCCCGCGGGGAGAGCCGCAACATCCGGCTCCCGCCCCTCGGCGGCACCGGCAGCGCGTACGCCTGCTGGCGCTCGGAAGCCAGGGCGAGCGAGCGACCCTCAGATCCCGCAAGACCCCAGGCAGGAGCGACCTCGGGTGCGCGGCCTGGGGGGGCCGCGGGGAGGCCAAGTCCAAGCAGGCCAACTTCTGCTGGGGGAGAGCCCCGTGGGCCCGCAACAGAAGGTCACTCTGGCCAAGGATCTTTTTGAGAGAAGTGAAAAAGAAAAAGCAGCAGAATTAAGCACCCCGACAAGAGAGGCCGTTCAGGAAACGCACCCGAAGGAGGACTCGAACAGGGCAGGGCTGCCAAGTAAGCGCCTAGGGCCGTTTTGTAAGCGCCACTTTCTGAGGGTCGGAGTTGTTTGGCTTCCCGTGAACCCTGGCGCAGAACCGGAAGATGGTGAAGGCCCCTGGAGGCCGCTTCCCGGCACGGGGACCGTCCCTGGGAGGGGGTCGAGAACCCCCCGACGGCACGACAGTATTGGCGACGTCCTAGGAATTGGGAGATCTCCTTACCGTCGTCAAGGGGCCCGCTTGGAGCCCTACAGTCGGGGCGTTGACCTAAGGAACGAAAAATAAGGAACGAGGCCCCTTTTTCCCATACATTAAACTCTGATTTTCCATGGAAAACCTCAGGCGAACCCAAGGAGCACTGTAAAGCCACTAAGGAACACGGAGCCCCTCCCCAACAAGAAGAGTTCCTTATTCCGGGCCCCGACTGCAGAGTCCCTCCGTGCCTCTCGGGGCCCGCGCTGTTGGCTGCGCTTGTATCTTCCAGCGTGGGCCCCGCGCACTTGGCCAATGCACGCACTCCCTGTGCTGGCGCCACCGGGCCGTCGGCACCGAGAGGTGTGTCCTGACGTCACTGAGAGCTGCCCTGTGGCCGAATTTGCAGTTCATGTCGAACAGCCCCTGGAAGGGGGACTCAACCGACCCTGTGAGGCCTCTGGTGGCAAGAGGGGTCCCGTCGACGCCAGGAAGGGGCCCTCGTCGGGGCCTCGTGAGCCTTCTTGGAGCGATCTGAAAAGCCTCCGAGGCCGTGAGGGAGCGCTGGAAAGCGGGAAAAGCGAGAACGCCAAAATCCAAAACACTCGGAGAACGAGTGAATCTTCCCTTCCAGGGCCCTCTTGGGGAGCCTCTTGAGTCCGTCCTGGAGCGTGTTGGAGTCCTCATCGGCTGTCTTGAGGGCATCTTGGACGTCTTCGGGGCCTCGTGGGCCCGTCTTGGGTCCTCTCGGGACCCCCTTAGCCTGTCGTGGCCTGCTTCGGGGCGGGCTCGGGCCGCCTCGGGAGCTCTGGACCCCCCCCGCAACCCCTGGTGGGCACCGATGGGGGGAGCAGGCAGCGGCCCGCCCCCCCCCCCCCGGGGCCTACTCCGAGATAGAGAATCAGGTTCCTGGGAAGCTTTCCGGGAGCATGATTTGTTCGGCTCTCTAAGAGGGGGGCCTCTGGGAGCTCACACCGAGCGGCGCTTTTTGGCCTTGTCGGCCGGGGGGCCTCTTGGGAGCCTCACGGGGCTTCTTGGGAGCCTCTTGATGGCCTCCAGGGGCGTCCTAGGAGCCTCTCAGGCCGGAGACCTCGAAATGTCGCACTCTTCGGGCCCTCTTGGGTCGCTCTTGAGGCTCTCTTGGGGCTCTCTCGAGGCCCTCTTGACTTATCTGGGGGGCCTCCTGGGCCGTCTCTGGGCTTTCTCGGGAGCCTCTTTGGCCGTCTTGGAGCGATCTGAAGGGCCTCTGACGCGGTCCGGGACCGTGGGGAGGTGGAACATGGGAGAGCGCAAGAATGCTTCAAAAACCATTAGGAAATTTACGATTTTCGGCTTCTGGGGCCCTTTCGAGGGGCCTCTGGAGGCGCCCGTGGGGCGTTTTGGCGGCGTCGTCGGCCGTCCTGGGCCTCTGGGGGCTGTATTTGGGCGTCCTGGGAATCTGGAAATCATGTTCCCGGAGAGGCTTCCGGGAACATGATTCCGAACGAGGCTCTCTTGGGCCTCCCTGAGGCCGTCTTGGGGGCCTCCTGGGCTGGCTTTGGGGCCTCTTGGGCCGTCTTGGGGGTTCCCGTCAGGCTCACAGGACGACCCTTTTGGGCCGTCTTGGGCCCTCTTGGGTCTCTCTTGGGCTGTCTTGGGGCTGCTCGGGGGCGTCTGGGGCACTGCGAAGACGAAGCAAGCGAATATGCTGAAAATGTAGGTTTCACTACGGGGACGGGCTGATTTTTGCCTCTTGAAGGCCCTCTTGGGGCCATCTTCGGCCATCTTGAAGCCATCTCGGGCCCTCCGGGGCCTCGCTGAGGCTGTCTTGTGGGCCCTCTAGAGGGCCCTGGGAGCCCGGAAGTCATGTTCCCGGAGAGGCTTCCGGGAACATGATTTCGAACGAGGTCTTCTTGGGCCTCCCTGAGGCCGTCTTAAGAGGGGACCTCCTGGGCTGGCTTCGGAGCCTCTTGGGCCGTCGTGGGGGGCCGTCTTAAGAGGGGACCTCCTGGGCTGGCTTCGGAGCCTCTTGGGCCGTCGTGGGGGGTTCCGTGAGCCCCACGGGGCGATCTTTTTGGGTCGTCTTGGGCCCTCTTGGGTCTCTCTTGGGCTGTCTTGGGCTGTCTTGAGGCTCCGCGCAGGCGTCTGGGGCTCTGTGAAGCCGAAGCCAGCGAGTATGCCGAAAATGTACGTTTTTCGATGGGATTGGGCCGATTTTTGCCTCTTGAAGGACCTGTTGGGGCCCTCTTCGGCCTCGCTGAGGCTGTCCTGGGGCCCAATATGGGGGCCCTGGGAGCCCGGAAGTCATGTTCCCGGAGAGGCTTCCGAAAACATGATTTCGAACGGGGCCCTCTTGGGCTTCCCTGAGGCCGTCTTAAGAGGGGACCTCCTGGGCCGGCTTCGGGGCCTCTTGGGCCGTCTTGGGGGGTTCCGTGAGCCCACAGGCCGACCCTTTTGGGCCGTCTTGGGCCCTCTTGGGTCTCACTTGGGCTGTCTTGGGGCTCCGCGGGGGCGTCTGGGGCACTGCGAAGCCGAAGCCAACGCGTATGCCGAATATGTACGTTTTACAAAAGCAATGGGCCGGTTTTTGCCTCTTGAAGGCAATCTTGGGGCCCTCACGGGCCCTCTTGGGGCGCTCTTGGGCGCCGGGCCTCTTGAGGCCTCTTCAGGATTTCTTGACCATCTGTACGGCCCGCGTGGCCTGTCGTGGGCTATTTGGAAGCGGCCCCGGGCAGTCCTGGGGGGTTTGTGACCACCCTTAAGGTTCGGGGGGGCAGCCATGGGGGATGACGGCACCGATTTTTGCCCCCCCCCCCCCCCCCCCCCCCTGGTCTACACACACACACATATATATATATATATATATATATACACAAATATACATATGTATATGCATGCAAGACTGCAGTGGCGCTTCGCGCCATGCGCTTTGTTCCGGGCCCTCCCCCGCAAAGCAATACATCATCGCTTGCTTCAGCGGGGGGGACCTCGAAGCCTGGACGGGCGACAGGCTCATTTTTCTGATATCCCTGGTGCCTGCTGACACCGCGTTCGCCCGATGCGCTTGCACGCTTGTGCGCCAGAGTGGGGAGGAATGCTGAATTCTGTCACGCGCGAAGGTCCTTTGAGGAAGTAAGGGGCGTTCCCATGACACGCCGAATAAGTCGCAGTAGTTCCGAACAAATCGATGTTTGGTAGCTTCCTGCATACCTGGAGGGCTCCAGGCACTCAGGAAATCGTCGATCGTCGAACTTCGAATCTCGGTCCATTGCCTGCCTCTCTCTTTCGATCGAGGAACTTATGCCTCGAGCCTCCAGCGTGGAAACAACATCGTCGGGTCAGCTCGATGTGCTTTGTAGGAAAACGCCGTCTGGGAGTCTAGGGCGTCCTGGGGCCCTCTCGGGCCGTCCCGAGGCCTTCTTGGGCCGTCTTGGGGAGCTGGGGCCTCCAGAGGTCGGTCTTCTGAAACCATCTCGGGCCCTCTAGGGGGCCTCCAATGGCTTTCTTGGGGGTCTCCCATGGCTTTCGTGGGTTTCTCTTGGGAGCCTTCTAGGGGCATCTTGGGTTTCTTGCGGGCAGTCTCGGGGCTCTCTGGGACAGTACCGGGGCCCTCTTAGGCCGTCTTCAAACCCTCTGGGGGGCCTCTTGGGCCGTCCTGGGGCGATATCGGGGGCCCATCGGGCCGTCTTGGACGCTGCGAAGCCCCAGACAGCGGATATGTTAACCTTATACATTTTCCCAAAGGAACGGGACGATGTTTGCTTCTTCGGGGCTCTCTTAACAACCTTTTGGGGCGTCTGGGGGGGCCTCCTGGGCCGTGTTCAGAACATCGAGGTTCCTCTTGGAGCGCTCTTGTGCTGTTTTGGGTCTCTCTTGCGCCTCTCCGATGACCCCGCTGATCGCCTTGAGTCTGATTGCCAGGCCCAAGGCGCCCTAGGAGGCCCAGGAGGGCCAGCGGACCTTTTCCAAGGGTATCCAGGGGGCCGCTGAGACGTCTGCAAGAGCGTCCAGGGCGTCCCTGGGGGGGGTCCAGGTCAGGGGGGGGGGTCTGGGTAATACAAATATAAAAACAGGAATGCGTGTATCTATCTATGGTGCAAATCACGTGACTGGCATCCGAACGCGGCCACCTCCAGTGCCCGTGCAAAAGTCCCACCCACCCAACCGCAACGTGCCGGCAGAACTCAACAGTCCCGCGGCAGACGAAATGACGATGGCGATGCTCATGACGTGACCACTCCGCGTCGACAGCCCTGGCACCAGCGGAAGTCCACCCGCAGGCACGCAGGTAGGGACGAGGATGGGAGGGAAGGCTCTCTGGAGTCCCTGGAGGAGGGCAGAGGTACGGTCACCTTGCTACCAGGAGGAACGCCAGATCATGATCGACAAACATGTTCGATCTCGCCGCAACGAACCTCGGACACGAATTGTTCCCCGAGTGAAGATACGAGGGGCTTGTATTTCTGGTCACGGCGAGCCTCGGCCACGAATAAGTCCCCCGACCTGGATCTTAGGAACCGCCGGAAGACCCGAACCCCTACTGAATCCAAATTGGCCCTTGTCTTCAAGCCTCTGCTGTGAAGGTGCAAAAGGGGAGGGGGCTGGAAGAGTGGAAGGGTGCCGCAGCTTCGTGCCGTGACGACCTGCGTGTTGGCTTCTGGCACCGCATGGATCGTTGAACCTTGAACGTCCGCGACTGCTGGATCGCTGAACATCTGCCGGTCCCGGGGTCACTGGCGGAGCTCCACCCCGAACGCCCGCGCCCTGGCCTTCGCGCGTCGACGCGACGTGTGCCTGCCGTGGGTAGGCGGCCAGACCTGAGGGACAGTGAGAGGGGGCGGGCCTTCCCCGCAGCACAGAAAACGTCTCGGAGCGCGCGGGGGCTCCTGAAAAGCCCCGGCGCCTTCTGAGACGGCCTGCCTCCCCCTCCTCCTCCTCCTCCTCCTCCTCCTCCTCCTCCTCCTCCTCCTCCTCCTCCTCCTCCTGAGCCTCCTCCTCCTCTGCCTCCTCTGCCTCCTCCTCCTCCTCTGCCTCCTCCTCCTCCTCCTCCTCCTCCTCCTCCTCCTCCTCCTCCTCTCCTCCTCCTCCTCCTCCTCCTCCTCCTCCTCCTCCTCCTCCTCCTCCTCCCCCTCCTCCCCTCCTCCTCCTCCCCCTCCTCCTCCCCCTCCTCCTCCCCCTCTTCCTCCTCACCCTCTTCCTCCTCCTCCTCCTCTTCCTCCTCCTTCTTCTCCTCCTCCTCCTCGTCCTCCTCCTTCCTCCTCCCCCTCCCCCTCCCCTCCTCCGCCTCCTCCTCTTCGTCGTCCTCCTCCTCCTCCACCTCCCCTCCCCCTCCCCCTCCCCCTCCACCTCCTCCACCTCGTCCTCCTCTTCTTCTTCTTCTTCTTCTTCCTCTTCTTCTTATCATGAATCGTATCCCTCTCCTCCACCTCGTCCTCCTCTCCTTCTTATTCCCCACATCCTGAGTGGGGTTCTTGTTTTCCCAGAACACCCTCTCCTTCCCACCCACCTCCCGCTCCATCTTCCATACAGCACAATATTAGTCCTACCACACACACACACCATACCATACCATAGTTCCTACCACACATACCATACCATACCATACCATACCATACCACACCATACGTACCATACCGTACATACCATACCATGGCGTACCATAGCACCATCCAGGGAGGCCCCGCCTGAGCGAGGAGGGTATACCATACTATTTACATGGTTTCGTGCCCCTCCCACCCCTCCAGGGAGGCCCCGCCTGAGCGAGGAGGGTATCCGAAACCATACTATTTACATGGTTTCGTGCCCCTCCCACCCTCCAGGGAGGCCCCGCCTGAGCCCCGCCTGAGCGAGGAGAGTATCCGAAAACCATACTATTTACATGGTTTCGTGCCCCTCCCACCCCTCCAGGGAGGCCCCGCCTGAGCGAGGAGGGTATCGGAAACCATACTATTTACATGGTTTCGTGCCCCTCCCACCCCTCCAGGGAGGCCCCGCCTGAGCGAGGAGGGTATCCGCAAACCATACTATTTACATGGTTTCGTGCCCCTCCCACCCCTCCAGGGAGGCCCCGCCTGAGCGAGGAGGGTATCGGAATACCATACTATTTACATGGTTTCGTGCCCCTCCCACCCCTCCAGGGAGGCCCCGCCTGAGCGAGGAGGGTATCGGAATACCATACTATTTACATGGTTTCGTGCCCCTCCCACCCCTCCAGGGAGGCCCCGCCTGAGCGAGGAGGGTATCGGAATACCATACTATTTACATGGTTTCGTGCCCCTCCCACCCCTCCAGGGAGGCCCCGCCTGAGCGAGGAGGGTATCGGAAACCATACTATTTACATGGTTTCGTGCCCCTCCCACCCCTCCAGGGAGGCCCCGCCTGAGCGAGGAGGGTATCCGAAACCATACTATTTACATGGTTTCGTGCCCCTCCCACCCCTCCAGGGAGGCCCCGCCTGAGCGAGGAGGGTATCGGAAACCATACTATTTACATGGTTCGTGCCCCTCCCACCCCTCCAGGGAGGCCCCGCCTGAGCGAGGAGGGTCTCAGAAAACCATACTATTTACATGGTTTCGTGCCCCTCCCACCCCTCCAGGGAGGTCCCGCCTGAGCGAGGAGGGTATCCGAACACCATACTATTTACATGGTTTCGTGCCCCTCCCACACCTCCAGGGGGGCCCCGCCTGAGCGAGGAGGGTATCCGAAAACCATACTATTTACATTGTTTCGTGCCCCTCCCACCTTTCCAGGGAGGCCCCGCCTGAGCGAGGAGGGTCTCCGAAAACCATACTATTTACATGGTTTCGTGCCCCTCCCACACCTCCAGGGAGGCCCCGCCTGAGCGAGGAGGGTATCCGAAAACCATATTATTTACATGGTTTCGTGCCCCTCCCCCCTTCCAGCGGGGCCCCGCCAAAGCGAGGAGGGCATCAAGAAAATGTGTCCCACGAAACCGTTAATCTCTTTATGTGGGGAACTCCGTTAGCATAATTCTTTTTATTCCCCACATCCTGAATGGGGTTCTTGTTTTCCCAGAACACCCTCTCCTTCCCACCCACCTCCCGCTCCATCTTCCATACATCACAATATTATTCCTACCACACACACCATACCATACCATAGTTCCTACCACACATACCATACCATACCATACCATACCATACCACACCATACGTACCATACCGTACCATACCATACCATGGCGTACCATAGCATACCATACCATATCACACCAATGCCACACCGTACCATACCATACCATACCTCCAGTACCATACCATACCATATCATACCATACCGTACCATACCATACCTACCATACCATTCCATACCACTCCATACCGAAAACCATATTACTTACATGGTTTCGTGCCCCTCCCACCCCTCCAGGGAGGCCCCGCCTGAGCGAGGAGGGTATCGGAAAACCATATTATTTACCTGGTTTCGTGCCCCTCCCACCCCTCCAGGGAGGCCCCGCCTGAGCGAGGAGGGTATCGGAAACCATGCTATTTACATGGTTTCGTGCCCCTCCCACCCCTCCAGGGAGGCCCCGCCTGAGCGAGGAAGGTATTGGAAAACCATACTATTTACATGGTTTCGTGCCCCTCACACACCTCCAAGGAGGCCCCGCCTGAGCGAGGAGGGCATCCGAAAACCATACTATTTACATGGTTTCGTGCCCCTCCCACCCCTCCAGGGAGGCCCCGCCTGAGCGAGGAGGGTATCGAATACCTTACTATTTACATGGTTTCGTGCCCCTCCCACCCCTCCAGGGAGGCCCCGCCTGAGCGAGGAGGGTATCGGAAAACAATACTATTTACATGGTTTCGTGCCCCTCCCACCCCTCCAGGGAGGCCCCGCCTGAGCGAGGAGGGTATCCGAAAACCATACTATTTACATGGTTGCGTGCCCCTCCCACCCCTCCATGGAGGCCCCGCCTGAGCGAGGAAGGTATCGGAAAACCATACTATTTATATGGTTTCGTGCCCGTCCCACCCTTCCAGGGAGGCCCCGCCTGAGCGAGGAGGGTATCCGAAAACCATACTATTTGCATGGCTTCGTGCCCCTCCCACACCTCCAGGGAGGCCCCGCCTGAGCGAGGAGGGTATCCGAAAACCATATTATTTATATGGTTTCGTGCCCCTCCCACCTCTCCAGGGAGGCCCCGCCTGAACGAGGAGGGTATCCGAAAACCATACTATTTACATGGTTTCGTGCCCCTCCCACCCCTGCAGGGAGGCGCCGCCTGAGCGAGGAGGGTCTCCGAAAACCATACTATTTACATGGTTTCGTGCCCCATCCCACCTCTCCAGGGAGGCAAAACCATACTATTTACATGGTTTCGTGCCCCATCCCACCACTCCCAGGGAAGCATCCCACCTCTCCAGGGAGACAAAACCATCATTTGGTCGCCCCCGCTGCTTCGGTCTGCTGGTGTAGCGGCGCTTGCGTTGCAGCAGGTGGAGGTGACTTGGAATCGTACTACCATCGGTCTTCACTGCAGTGGCTGCGATTAAATAGCACTCCGCGTGGGCTTAAGAGAAGCCCCCCACGCGTCGGCCCGAGTACAGTCAGGCTAGTAGGTTAACGCCGTGTGCACAAAACCATAATGCAGCGATACATTGTTTGGGAGATTATTGGCAGTCTTTTAAACCGCTCTTGGCCGATCAGTGTCTGCGTTCGAATTGTAGTTACCAGACACCTCGGCAAGTGCTTTCGTCTAGCGAACTCGTGTCGCCCACCTTCTTGTATAACCTCGACTGGACGAGGGAAATGAGACCACTCAGACCAACCTCACGAATCGGACCTCACGAGGAAAATGAGACCACTCAAACCAACCTCCCGCTGCTGCTCCTGCTGCGGTTCCTGCTGCTGCTCTTCGCCATCATCCATCTTATCCTCTTCCTCCTCCTCCTCCTCCTCCTCCTCCTCCTCTTCCTGGAGGGTATCGGAAAACATGCTGTTTACACGGTTTCGTGTCCCCCCTCCACTCCTCCAGAGAGGCCGCGCTTGAACGAGGAGGGTCGCGGAAAGCATTACTCTTCGCCAGGTTTCGTAGCCCTCCCCCCTTCCAGCGGGGCCCCGCCAAAGCGAGGAGGGCATCAACAAAATGGGTCCCACGAAACCGGTAATCTCTTTATGTGGGGAACTCCGTTAGCATAATTATCATCAGTATTACTATTGCTTTTATCCATCTCCTTCTCATCCTCCTTGTTCGTTTTCTTCGTATTACTATTATTCGTTTTCGTCTTCGTCCTCGTCCTCCTCCTCCTCCTTCTCCTCCTCTTCCTCCTCCTCCTCCTCCTCTTCCTCCTCCTCCCCCAGGCGGGTCGCCGCGTAGAGGGAGGTGGGAAGGGCAGGTGCGTTCTTGCTCGACTCGCCTGGCCCGCCACGGCGACGGGCCGCTCTGCGGGCCCGTTGAGCCACAGGTCCCTCACCTGGCCGAGGAGGGCCCCAATCGGCCGCCGCAGGAAAGGGGGGGAGTGGACGAGGAGGAGGAGGAGGAGGAGGAGGAGGAGGAGGACGAGGGGGACGAGGAGGGGGAGGACGAGGAGGAGAACGAGAGGAGGACGAAGAGGAGAAGGAGGAGAAGGAGGAGGAATAGGAGAAGGAGAAGAGGGATAGCGAGAAGCACGAGGACGAGGAGAAAGAGGAAGAGAGGAGGCCTCTCTCTCTCTCTCTCTGTGTCTCCCTTTATTTGGTTCTCTCTCCCTCTCTCTCGAAGGAGGCGGAGGAAGAAGAAGAAGAGGGGGAAGCCTCTCTCTCTGTCTCGGAAGGGGAGGAGGAGGAGGAGGAGGGGGAGGTGAGGAGGAGGAGGAGGAGGAGGAGGAGGAGGAGGAGGACGAGGATGAGGATGAGGAGGAGGAGGAGGAGGAGGCGGAGAGGAGGAGGAGAGGAGGAGGAGGAGGAGGAGGAGGAGAGGAGGGAGAAGAAGTGGAGGAGGAGGACGAGGAGGAGGAGGCGGAGGAGGGAAGAGGAAGAGAGGGGGAGCCCCCCCCCCCCTCTCTCGGAGGAGGAGGAGGATGAGGAGGAGGAGAAGAGAAAGAGGTGGAGGAAGTGGAGGAGGAGGAAGTGGGGAGGAGAATGATGAGGAGGGGGGAGGAGGGGATGGAGCAGCAGGAGGAGGAGGAGGATGAGCAGGGGGAGGAGGAGGACGAGGAGGAGCAGGAGGGGAAGGAGGAGGAGGAGGAGGACGACAACGAGAACGAGGACGATGAGGAGGAGGAGGAAGAAAAAGAGGGGAGGCCTCTCTCTCTCTGTCGGAGGAGGAAGAAGAGGAGGAGGAGGAGGATGGGGAGAGGAGGAGGATGAGGAGGAGGAATAGCAGCAGGAGGAGGACGAGGGGGAGGAGGAGAACGAGTACGAGGAGGAAGAGGAGGGGAGACACCTCTCTCTCTCTCTCGCTCTCCCGGGGGAGGAGGAGGAGGCGGAGGAGGGGGCCAGGTAGATGAGGAGGAAGAGGAGGAGGAGGAAGAGGATGAGGATTTGGAAGAGGGGAGGCTTCTCTCTCTCTCTCTCCTCTCTCGGAGGAGGAGGCGGAGGAGGAGGAGGAGGAGGAGGAGTAGGAGGGGGAGGAGAGGATGAGGAAGAGGGGGAGGAGGGGGAGGAGGACCAGTGTAAACCCAAAAGTCATAAGGATGTTGGAATAATCTCTCCGTCCAAGCTCCCTCTCATAGACCCCTACAGCGGCTTAATTCCATTGATGGAAGTGCCTCGTTGGAAGACACCCGTTTGAAGACCCTGACGCATGCCAAAACATTATTCTCGGGATTCCAACGCCACCGAACAACCTGACTGTTTCGTCTTGGTGATCCTGAATCGTGCCAGCACGCCACTTCAGCACAGAGAAATAACGTTACTGTTGCACCAGCATGATCCTGAACCCTTCCGAAACTCGATTTCTGCTAAGCTGATGATGGGATTTCGTGGAACCCTTGAACACTTTGTAAGCGAATGTGCGCGGCGTTAAAGAGAACACCACATTTTGAAAACGACCCGCCCTCACTCCGTGAAACCCTTGCAACAATTTGCAACGAATGTGCGCGGCGCGAAGGCGAGAACGACATTTTGAACACGACCCGCCCTCAATCCGTGAAGCTCTGGCATTTTTTGGAAACGAATGTGCGCGGCGCTAAAACGAAAACCACATGTTGAAAGCAACTGTTTAAAACGAATGTGCGCCACGCTAATGCGAGAGCCACAATTTGAAAACGACCCGCACTCTATTCGTGGAACTGTTGCCAATGTTTAAGCTCCAGACTCATGAATGGTGAGGACGTCTCATGCGAAACGCCTGGCCCGCTCAAAAAACTGGCCTCGGGGTGCGACAGGGAGAAATTATCTAGAAGGACAAGGCATGGAGGAAGAGGAGGAGGACGACGAGGAGGAGGAGGAAGAGGAGGAGGAGGAGGAAAGAAGAGGGGAGGCCTCTCTCTCTCGGAGGAGGAGGAGGAGAAGGAGGAGGAGAAGGAGGAGGAGGAGGAGGAGGACGAGGAGGACGAGGAGGACGAGGACGAAGAGGAGGAACCCGAGGACGAGGAGGAGGAGGAGGAGGAGGAGGAGGAGGAGGGGAGGCCTCTTCGAGGGGGGGGGATCTGCGGCCCGCTGCGGCTGGGAGCCGGCCGCTGCCGCTGCCCCGAGCGGCGGCGGCCCCCCCGCGAGCGGCGCCGAACCCGCCAACCCCAAAGGACGCCCTGGAGCCCCGCAGGGCGACCCAGGAGCACCGCAACCTGCGCACGGCCCGCCCCCTGGGGGCTCTCCCAGGCGGCCCCGCGGTGACGGCTGCAGTCATCGTGCTACCACAAGGGACGCTGACCTAAGGAACCCTAAATAAGGAGCGAGGCCCCTTTTTTCCATAAGTTAAACTTCGATTTCGTATCGAAAACATCAGGAAACCCTGAGGCAAGCTGTGAAACAATCAAGGAACACCGAGCCCCTCCCCAACGAAAAGGGTCTTCAGGGCCCCGACTGTACCACAGGGGACGCGGACCTGGCGGCATCATCGTCGAAGCCGAGGCCCGTGACCTCCAAAGTGTGAGATGCAGTCCACCAGGTGGGAACCAGAAGAGTGTCAGATGACTAGCTGTCCCCCTTCCTGTTCCCCCTCCCCTGGGGTCCAAAATCCCTGTTTGATGGGGGGGGGGTAGGGGGAAGGGAGCGCACGAGCTCCCCAAAGCACCTTCGGGGGCGTCGGAGCCTCCAAATCCACGCTCGATAGCCTCCGAGATGCGCAATGTGTCTTCGAAGATGGCGCAACAAAGGATCCATTACGCCAGCGATGCCTCACGAACATTCAAGATAGCCCAAAGACGGCCAAAGAGGTCTGGAAAACGCCCCAGGAGCGCCCCAAGAGAACTCCCAAGAGGGGCCTCGAAGGCACACATCATCGGTGTTCACATGGCCTTGGACTGATTTTTGCGTTCTTGATTTTCCTGGTTTTTCTGGCAGCCCAGGACGGCACGAGAAGCCCCCGAGACCTGTTCAAGACGGCTCAGGAGGCTCCCAAGAGGGCCCAGAGACATCCCGAGAGGGCCGCAAGACTGCCAAAGAGGCCCCGAGGACGGCCAAGCAGTAACCAACAGGGCCACAACAGTTGCCAAAGAGAGGCCCAAGACACCCAACATGCCATGCCACCAAAAGGGCCCCCCGAGGGCTTCCTGGAGCCTCCAGGAGCCCTGAAGAGGCTTCCACGAGGCCGCCCCAGAGGCTTCCAAGAGGCACCCAAGAAGCCCCGAAACAGACGCGGAGGGAGAGGAAAACGAATCAACAGCAACTACGCACGTAGCAGCAACACTTACCGCACAAGCAGCACGACGGAAGACGGCAAACAACACATAATGGAGGCTTGGCCATGGATGCCACCGCCCCCATCAAATAAGGAACCCTCCCGTGTCGGAAACCTCCTGGGCACCTTCCTTAGCGAACGCCCCCACCGAACCCAACCGTGAGCCGTTCATCGCCTCTTCTTGGGGTCGACGGGATGGCGGAAGCCCTCTGGAGTAACAAATGGGTGTCCTTCCAACGCTAGGGTTTAGGGTTGCTCTTAACCCTCGTGCCATCTGTCATTAGACATCAGGAACTGGCGGCAACTAGGACGCGTCCAAAGCCACCGCCGCAGCATAATGCTGGCGACTGCTGAGAAACACGCACACACACCACCCACCCACCCACCCACCCACCAACCCACCCACACACACAGACACACACACAAACACACACACACACACACACACACGCACACACACAAACACACAAGCACATACACTCACACACACACAGACACACACACACACACCGTCTGACTGCCTAGAAGTGGTGGAGACTGCCAGGAACCTCTGGAAACTGTGGTATCCGCAGCCAACGAACCATGGCTGACAATTCTCCCGATCGCCGCGAAGGCAGTGCCGTTCGCGATCCCCAGCTGGGCCCAGCAGGAGGCGTCGCAGGCGACCTCGGCGATCGAGAACCAGTGGTCGCTCTGCAGCAGCAGTGCCCAGTCCCCACCCAGGAGCTCCTTGGGGCGGAGGGGTAGCGGGCAGAGGAGAAGGAGCAGCTGAGAGGTCTGATGCCTCCCGACCTCCACGACGTAGGCGGCCTGGGGAGGAACTGCAGAGTTCTGCTTGAGCTCGGTGGGGGCCGGGCGGTACTGACACCCTGATTTGCCTCGAGCAGCTGGGCCTGGACATTGAATCGGCAAAGTCCACGATCAGCCAGCACAGAAACGGGACATCGGACCGTTTCGGACTGTGCATCGGATCGGGCGGGCCTGGAGTCGAGATCGAATCAGATCGGCCGCGGTAGGATGCAGAACAATGAAGGGGCCCTGGGACACACAAATGAATGCACACACAAATAACCAGATTCCCCTATATTTTCCAATATTTTCTGGGTTTTTGTCTTCCCCCCCACTTCCAATATTTTTCATATGTTCCTGGGAATCGACGATTCATTGTGTCTGTGTGTTGTTTCTCCTCCTGAAGCAACGCCGCGCGAGCATCGGGGCCGCATCGGGCGGCCGGGATATCGGGATCGGATCGGTCGGGGCTGGCCGAGACCATAAGATGAAGTCGAACCGATCAGAACGACAAGGTTCCCTGGAACTGGCCATCGCTCGGACGTCCACTTCCTGTGTTTTTGTTCGGTTTCGTGCGTGGTTTTTTCGCGAAATGAGCAAGGATGCTCCTCGATGGCCCTCGCCGAGGGAAAACAATGCACACGTCCGAGCGATGCCAGGTGGAATGCAAACCTGCGGGGTGGGGAGGGGACCGCGGAGGGGAGGGGCAGGGGAGGGGCAGGGGAGGGGGAGGGAGCGGGGGTCCGCCTTCCCGACCCCCACACCTGCCCCTCCTCTCTACCCCCCCCCTTCTCCTCCTCCCTGCCTCCCCCTTCCTCGCCATCGCTTGGACGTCCATTCCCTGTGTTTTTTTTTCGGTTTCGTGCGTGGTATTTTCGCCAGATGATCAAAGATGCTACTCGATGGTGTTCGCCGAAAGAAGAATGCACACGTCCGAGCGATGCCAAGCCTTCAGCTTTGGCCTCAAACGTGATGCACTCCGAAGCGCCCTCGGGCCAGCTCACGGTTTTCCGCTCGCACGGGTGCCTCCCTTCCCTCCCCCTCCCCATCCTCTCCATCCCCCACCCTCCCTTCTGCCCCCCCACCTCCCCTCTACCCCCTCATCCCCTCATCCCCCCTCTGCTCCCCCATTCCCCTCTACCCCCCCTCTCTCCCCTCTGCTCCCCCTCTCCCCTCCCCCCCCCCCACCTCTCCTCTACGTCCCTCCCCGGCTCCCGCGCCCAGACGGACTGCCAGGCGCCGACCGGCGTGAGAAGCCTGCCCTGCCGCGCCAGCGCGTCCTGCTGGGCTGGCCAGGAGGCCCAGCAACGGCAACTCTGAGAGGCAGCCCGGCACAGAAGAGAAGTCGCCAGAGGCACAAACTGCCGAAGATCCAGCGCTGGACTTCCTCCCTGGCGCGCGGAGCGCGCCGTGGGGCCCAACACAGATCGAGGACATCCGCGCTGACCTTCGAAAGTTCATGTATTTACCGTTGCGTCTTCTACGTATTTGCCGTTGCGTCTTCTTCGATCATGCCACTTGTCAGGTCGGGGTTCATACTCATGCACCTTTGGAATTCGCTCGCCCAGGGTCCCACGAGGCAGCGGGTATGGATGTGTTTGCCTTCCGTTGGAAGTTGGTCCTAAACTAGGTGGACATGAGAAACCCCAGCATCGGGCCACTGCAGGTTCGAATAGGGGATCGACTGCAGCATTGGTTGACCCTGGATTCATGAGTTGTTCGTGGAATCTATCAGACATGCAGAACGTGGTTGTCGAATCTACGATCTACGGAGGCTTTATCAATTTGGTGCCGATTCGGCGAAAACGCAGATTTGGGGTAGATCCGACTTGTGTAGCCGACCGCACGAGGTTCCCAGGAGGCCCCAAGAGGCCCACAACATGTCCCCAGGAAGCCCGAAGAGGCTCCCAAGAGGCCCCAAGAGGCCCCCGAGAGGCCCCCCATAATTCCTCCCCAGAGGCCCACGAGGGTCTTCCGAGGGGACCCCAAGAAGCATCCCTGACGACTCTGGCCCCCCGTCAGCGTCGTCGCCGCCGCTGTCGTCGTCGTCGTCCCCCTTCAAGGGCGGCGGCACTGGCCGTAATGAGGGGCAACGATCGGGGGGGACCGGCATAGGGGGGGATGCATCGACCTGGAATCGGCGATACATCGCCGATAGATCGGCGATAGACCTCCGATCGTGAATCCGCACCTGTACGGGCAGGTTGGGGCTATCGGGCACCAATCGGCGATCAATGGGCGATTGGGGGTCGATGCATCCCCCCCTATGTCTGTCCCCCCCCCCCTATACCTGTGCCCCTGCCGTAATGAAGGGGCCCCAGGGCACACAAATAACTACACATAAATAAAAATATTCCCCATGTTTTCCCGAATGGTATGCTCTGGGTTTTTGTCTTCCCTCCAGCTCCCATAGTTTCCCGTATCTTCTGGGGATCGTCGATTAATTGTGTCTGTGTGTGTCTTTTCCGTCCTGCCGTAAGGCCTCCGCAAAATCCGAACTCTGCAGCTCTGCAGCCGCTCTCCCCCTGGCTCGAGAGGGGGCTCCGGGCGGGCGGGGCGGCGGGGCGGGGCGCCGTGCTCTCCCCCGGGCGGCTCCCGCCCCGCAGGGAGGCGGGCGGCGGGCTTGGGGCACGGCGGCGCTCGCGGCCCGCAGCGGCACCCTGCAGGGGGATCTTCGGCGAAGAGCATAAAAATACGCAAAAAAGAAAGCTCCAACATGGCAAAACAAAAATACTCAAAAAATCGTCCCATATTATTTTTTGGCTGTTTTTGGACCTTCCTCCTGTAGAGGGACGGGCCCGACTTGACGCCAGTGGACCCAGCTGGTGTCAGAAGCGCCGGGGGTCCGCGTGCTCTCGGTCTTTGGGCAGGCGTGTCTGGTTGCTCGTTCGGGGGCGAATGGCTTCTCCATTTCACGATTCTCGCCCGTTGCAGTGTTGCGCTGTCGTTTGCGCTGGCGTGTTGCGTTGTCAGTATTGCCGTGTTGCGCTGCCGTTTGCAGTATATGTGTTGGGCTGCCGTTTGCTTTCAGTCTTGGTTGGCCGAACACCGGAAAAGTGGCAGCGGAAAGCAACATCGTTTTAGCACATCAGCTAAGCCCTTCAATGCGTTTCGCCATATTCTGGCGGCGCGCACAAGGGTGTGGAGGGAGGGGGCAGGCTTCTAAAAAGGACGCTGTTTCTTGGAAGGCGCCAGCCCTATATCTACAGATAAGGCCCGCGCCTTCTGAGAAGCAGGGGTGCTTCTCAGAAGCCCTCCCCCCTCTCCCCACCCCCCTTCTGCGCGTGGTTGAACTTCTGATTACCCACCAAGCCACCCCAACCCAACCCGAAGTCGCCGTTGGGCCTGCCAACTCCCAGCGGAGGGGCGTTCTGGAATATCGCGAAAACACCGGAACCCGTACACCCCTAAACGGGGGATTCGGGGGGGTCGTGGACTTTCGGGGTGGGTTGGCTTCTACTCGCCATCGCTCGGACGTCCACTCCCCGCCCACCCCTCTGCGCGCGGCTGTCTACTTACCCTAAGTGTGGGGGCCATCCCCCCGGCAGGGGCCATCTGCGCCACGTCGGCGCACTGTGCTGGGGGGTTCGAGAATCCATGTCTCTGCGCGAACGGTGGTTGCCCGCGGCGGGGGTCGGCGTTGCTCGGGATTTGCCGGCGGGGGTGGCGCTCCCCCCCCCCCCTAGCAGAAGGCCCCCCTGTGTGCTAAGACGAAGCCAGGACGAGGACAAATTCGCACGAGGATAAATCGAGAATCTGTGAGATCAGATCATGCGGCTCTGGAAGATGTCTCGGGCGCCGCGGCCTTCTCAGAGCGTTCCGGAACGCTTTAGAATGGGCTTATCCTCCTCCGAGCCTCGTCAGAAGGGGGCACCTGCCGGCGCGGGGGGGGGGAGGCGTGGAGGGGGGCGCTGCCTTTTTTTGCTGCCGGCACGGGCTGCAAAACCCCCGCCCCGCGTGGACGTCCCCAGGGCGTGGATGTTCGATGCTCTTGCCCTGGCCTGGCCTCGGCCCTCAGACACCCCACTGGGCCCGTCCTGGTTCACGGCCAGCACCTCCGCGTTGGAGTACGTCTCGAGGTCGTACTCGTCCAGGCGGCCCACCGGAGAGCCCAGCAGCAGTGGCGCCATCAGGATGGACCAGATGCCGAACTGCGTCCGGCTGCGCGCCCTCGACAGCGTGCGCGCCTTGGAGGAGGGGGAGGGGGGTGAGGTCCCGACTCGCGGCGGCCAGACTTGTGGCCTGTCCAGGGGGTATATACTGCCACCCTCCTTCTCCTCCTCCTCCTCTTCTTCTTCCTCCTCCTCCTCCTCCACATCCTTCTCTCGCTCCTCCTCCCCCTCCTTCCCCTCCTCCTTCTCCTCCTCCTCCTCCTGCCCCTCCTGTTCCTCCTGCTCCTCCTGTTCCTTCTGTTCCTCCTCCTCCTCCTCCTCCTCATCCTACTCGTGCCCCCCATCATCATTATCATCGTCGCACATCCCGAAGCGCCAGGAACATTGAACGAGTCAACAAATAAAGATACCATAACGTAGAAGGCTAGTTTTCCAATTTGGACAAGAGGGTACCAATCAACGAAAACAGACTCACTCGTCGCAAAGACGAGCAGGAGACGAATACGGTGTGGTAAGGATGCCAGGGCCTTGGAGGGCCACGTTAGCGTTTTCGAAAGGGGCTGGCCAGCGAACGTCGCCAAGGATGGGCCGAAGGGTCAGGGATGCAAGGGTAGCCGTAGAAGATTGCTAATCCTTACCATGCGGCTTGACTGTGCTTGGGGAGGGACCAGAAGATAATGGAGGATAACGATTGATAAATGACCGGGGGTCGTGTTCACGCGGCGGCGCCCGGGATGACGATTAGAAAAAACCGGCCGCGGGCTGGAAAACTATTTTTTATCTCTCTCCTCCAGTCAGAAAATTATGCAGAAATAGTAGGAAACTATTTGTTTACTCGTTCCCAATTTTTTTATTAATCGTCATCCCGCATTACCAAGACCGCTCATCCTCGGACCCCTGCGGGGGGGCGCTCAGACCAAGATTACGGGGCGGGTCCAGCCGGGGCGACGAGGGACGGGCAACGGCATCGGGCCTCGGCATCTGCCTCCTCTTCCCTCGCCATCGCTCGGACGTCCATTCCCTGTGTTGTTTTGGTTTCGTGCGTGTTTTTTTTTCGCCAAATGGTCAAGGATGCTCCTCGATTGTCCTCGCCGAAGGAAAAGTGCACACAACCGAGCGATGCCAAGTTCCGACCACGACGTGCTGGACTGGTGCTGATAGCAGCGGGAGCTCCCCCCTCCTGTCGAGGACCCCGAGGAGCTGGCGGTGGGGGGGGGGGGGTCGGACGGTTCTTGCCGGAGGCGCCGCGTGCGCAGAAGAGCCCAGCAGCATGTCCGGGTCGTTGAAGCCGCCCGGCCCCGCGGCCCTCCCCAGCGAGGCGGCGACCTGATACGCGTTCTGGCACGTGTGCCACTCGATGCAGTCCGAGCTGATGCGCCAAGAGTTCGCCAGAGCTTCTCCCCCGCGCGGGTCCGTGGCGTAGTAGGAGAGGTTCGCCATCGGATACTGGTCGCCGCCACCACAGACTGAGAAGAAGATTGGGCGGCCGGTGCGGTTGAGGGCATCGCGCAACAAGCCGAACTGCTGGAACGTGGTTCCGAGGTCGCTCATGGAGGTGTTGGAATGGCAGTTGTCCTCCTTGACGTAATCCACACCCCACTCTGCGAAAGTATCTGCATCGAGCTCCTCGTACCCAAGGCTCCCAGGGAAGCCCGCACACGTTCGGCTGCCGCGGTCTGTGTAAATGCCAAACCTCAGCCAGGGTCAACAACGTTGGCACACGCCAGCGCGCTCTGCACCATGCCCCCGCCCCTGCCCAGGTCATCCTGACCATCATCCTCCTTCCTCCTCCTCTTCCATCATCATCATAATCATCATCATCAGCATCATCATCATCATCCTCATCCTCATCCTCATCATCATTATCATCATCATCATCATCATCATCATCATCATCATCATCATCATCATCATCATCATCATCATCATCAGCATCATAATCATCATCATCAGCATCATCATAATCATCATCCTCCTCCTCCTCCTCCTCATCATCATCATCATCATCATCATCATCATCATCATCATCATCATCGTTATCATCATCACCATCATCATCATCGTCGGAGTGCGCCAGGAAAGTAAAAGGAACCTGTCTCACGACGGCTTAAGGTCAGCTCACGTTCCCTTTTCTCGGGCGAACAGTCACACACTTTGGGGCTTCTGCGTCCCAATGGTGGCAGGAGCCAATATCGAAGGACCAAAAAGCCACGTCGCAACAAACGCGTGCCTGCCACAAGTCAATTATCACTGTGGTAATTGTTCTGACGCCCCTCCTCATCCTCCTCCTCCTCGTCCTCCTGATCCTACTCCTGATCCTCCTCCAGGCACGACTACGACGACGACGACGACGACGACGACGGACAGAGAAGAAACCATCGGGAAACCCCGAGGGAGTCAATAAACCCCACGGCCAGGACGGCGTCCCTCCGCCCTTCTCAACGCACCCATCACACGGATTATGCGCCAGAAGGACGCGGTTGCACGCGCCCCTCTGTGGGAGGATTCGCATAACATCACGCCCCCCCAGGGCGACTTGGTTTCTCACGCGGATCGTGTCACAGTGAGAGCTCCACCGACAATACGACAACCAACGTGCACAAACCGCCCTCCCGCCAATGGCGGTACACCCCTGACCTTTACCATGACTTCGGAGTGTTCTGGTTACTTCCCGGCGCCCCGCAGCATGTTTCTGTGGAGCTTCGGGAAGCCATGAAATGGGCCTTGCAGGAAACAAACACGAGACCTTCTATACGCTCATGGGGGCCTACTGGGACGCGTGGAGCCTTTTTGGAAGCTTTGTGGGGGTCTCTGGGAACTCTCTGGGCCTTCCTTGGGAGTCCTTTGAAGCCTTTTTTGGCCCGTCTGGGGGCCCGTTCGGCCGTCCCGGGTCCATCTTGGCCCGTCATGGGGAGCCGTGTTCATCTTGGGGCCCTCTTGGGGCCCTCGCCGACCATGTAGGGATCCTCCGGTGGCCCTCTCGGGCCCCCTGGGGACTCTCTTGGTTCGTCTTGGAGCTCACACTTTGGGGTTTCTGCGTCTCGGTGATGGTAGGAGCCGACATCGAAGGATCAAAAAGCCACGTCGCTACGAACGCGTGGCTGCCACAAGCCAATTATCCGTTTGGCAGTTTTTCTGACACACCTTATCCTTCCCCTCGCTCTTTTGATCCTCCTCCGTCTCCTCCTCCTCCTTCTCCTCCTCCTCCTCCTCCTCCTCCTCCTCCTGTCACGACTACCACGACGAGAGGACACAGAGGAGACCCCCGGGAAATCCCGAGGGAAGCAATGAACCCCACGGCCACGACGGCGTCCCTCCGCCCATCTCAACGCACCCATCGCACGGATTATGCGCCAGAAAGACGCGGTTGCACGCGCCCCTCTGTGGGAGGATTCGCATAACATCACGCCCCCCCAGGGCGACTTCTCACGCGGATCGTGTCACAGCGGGAGCTCCACCGACAGTCCGGCAGCAAGCAAACGTAGGCCGCCCTCCCGCTCATGGCGGTACACCCCTGACCTCGACCGTGACTTCGGGGTGTTCTGGTTACTTCCTGGCGCCCCGCAGCATGTTTCTGTGGAGCCTCGGGAAGCCCTGAAATGGATCTTGAAGGACGAGACCTGACATACGCTCATGGCGGTCTACAGTAATGCGTCCCGGGAGCCTCGGGAAGAATTGTGGAAATGTCTGGAAACTCTCTTGGCCTTTCCTTGGGAATCCTTTTGGGCTCTTGTGGCCCGTCTGGGGACCCAGTTCGGCCGTCCCGGGTCCCTCTTAGCCCGTAATGGGGAGCCGCGTTGAGGTGCGCGCTGCGCCGGCAAAGGCTGGCCGACGCGCAGCGCGACCCAGACGCATTGCTCCGTCTGCTCTGCGCGAGCGGACGGCACCTGAGCGACACAGGCTTGCTTGTTGTAGCGTTGAGGTGCGCGCTGCGCCGGCGCAGGCTGGCCGACGCGCAGCGCGACGTGAACGCGTGCTCCGTCCACTCTGCGCGAGCGGACGGCACCTGAGCGACACAGGGTTGCTTGTTGTATCACTGGGGTGCGCGCTGCGCCGGCGCAGGCTGGCCGACGCGCAGCGCGACCCAAATGTAATGCTCCGCGCCACTCTGCGCGAGCGGTCTTGGGGCCCCCTTGGGACCTTCTCCGACCATGTAGGGATCCTCCGGTGCCCCCCTCGGGCCCCCTGAAGACTCTCTTGGGCCATCTTGGAGCTCACTTGTGCTGCTTGAAGCTCTCTTCAGGCCGTCTTGGGGCCCTCTTAGGGGCCTCTTGGGCCGTCGGGGGCTGATTTTGGTAGCCTTTGGGGCCGTCGCGGCTGCTGTTGGGATTGACCAAGCGAAGATTCTAAACAGATGCGTTGTTCCATAGGCTTGATATTTAACCTTGGGGGGCGGCATCTTGGATCGTCTTGCGGGCCTTCCTGGCCGCCTAGGAGCAGTCTTGGGCCAATTTCGAGCGCTCGTGGGCCGTCTGGAGGCCATCTCAGTGCGCTCTGCAGCCATCTTCCAGACTAGGCGGCGAGCCAGGGGGGGAAGTGAGAAGGGGCGGGCCTTCTCAGAAGGCTCGGAAGTCCCCCGGACTTCTGAGAAGTTTTCTAAATCTTCCCCGAAGACACAACAAAAACTTCTCAGAAGCCGCAAGGACTTCTGAGAAGTCCCACCGCCTTCTGAGAAGCCGTTCTCCTTCTCACTTCCCCCCCTCGCTCGCCGCCGACAGACAGCCTGGGGCGCTTTGGGAGCCTCTTGGGCCAACTTGGGGGCCTCTGGGGGGCTCCGGGGCCCCTATCCAGGCCCTCTTGGAACCCTCAAGGCCCCGTCGGACCGCCACGCAAACCAGGGCTCGCGGCTCCGGGCCCTCCCCCCGACCTACTCCGATATGTATGTGTACATATATATATATATATATAGAGAGAGATATGTGCATACATCTATATATTATATATATATGTATATATAAATATAAAGCAAAAAGCACACAACACATAACCACGCGCGCGCTTCGGGCGCGCTCAAGTACTGGAAAGCTCTGGTTGTAGTCTAAAGCGTTCGGCATCGGAGGACATATACAGAATAAGGCGCTCCTTCCGACACTCCCTATGGAATCGTGGGGGCTTGTTGGGCCGTCTGAAGGCCATCCTGGAACGTCTTGAGCCTTCTCGGGGCATCTGGGGGGGCTTGGCCTTCCAACGCTCCTCGTGGTCCGTCTTGAAGCGTCCTGCTGCGTTATATCTTCCTTTTCACACGAACCATGGGCCATCCGTAGCTCCCATCAAGGCGTGCTGTGCCATTCAGCGCCCCAAGGTGGCTTGAGAGCGACCCAAGGAAACCCCTAGGCGCCCTAAGATAGTCCCAGAACGGCCAAAGAGGTGCAGCACGCGCGCCCAGAGGGCACCAAGAGATCCTCAAGAGGCTCCCAAGAGGCCCCACGAGCGCGCAATCCAAACACCTGCCCCAACTCTCTCTGACGGTTCGACACATAGGCGATTCTCAAACAGGCCGGAGTCTTCGAACTGTCGCCCCCTGTTGCTTGCACGAGGGGTGCGCGGCATGCCAAATTATATAGCACGGCTGGCCCTGAAAACGATTCGTTGTGGATCTGGGCCAGTCTTGCCGCCACCAACATCAAGACAACTCGCTTCCAATCCAAGCAACATGGCCCAAGACAACTCGCTTCCAATCCATCAGCATCGGTGTGGAGAGTATCGGGCTCCACATCGAGCCTCATCTCCGATGCATCGGCAATGCGGCGCGATCCTCCGAAACCATCTTCTCGGACATTGGACTCCATCCGGGAGACCCAGATCGTCCTCACGCGCCTCTTGGACGCCCCCGACACAAAGCCCATGCGGAAGGCCCTCTTCTTGCCGTCGCTCGGACGTCCATTCCCTGTGTTTTTCCCTACCTAGGCTCTGCCTAGAAGGGTTCTTACACTCTATGTTAAAGGGGCTGGGCAGTGGGCCTCGCCCCGGGCGGTTCCCCCAGGATCCGCCCCGCGGTTCCCCCAGTTATGTCCCCTTAGCTTAGTGTTGCTTATCTCATCTTAGCTTAGCTTAGTTCATCTTAGCTTAGCTAAGCTTCATCTTAGCTCAGGTTTATCTTAGCTTAGCTTACCTTCATCTAGCTTCGCTGAGCTTTAGCATTGCAGAGCACAGCATAGCATAGCATAGCGTAGCACAGCATATCATAGCATAGCCCAGCATAGCATAGCATAGCGCAGCTTTTCATAGCATAGCATAGCATAGCTTAGCATAGCACAGCGCAGCATGACATAGCATAGCATAGTGTAGCATATTATAGCATAGCATAGCGCAACATAGCATAGCATAGCATAGCATAGCATAGCATAGCGCAGCAAAGCATAGCATTGCATAGCATAGGATAGCAACTAATGCTGCTTTCCTAGGGGCTCCAACTTCTAGGTAGGGTCGCACTGGGGTAATTTTCGGTTTCGTGCGTGGTTATTTCGCCAAACGATCAAGGATGCTCCTCGATGGTCCTCGCCGAAAGAAAAATGCACACGCCCGAGCGATGCCAAGTCTTCGGTCCCCAGGCCTCAGGCCCATGCGGTGCAGCGCGTCGCCCAGCGCGCGGAGCCCGGAGGGGAAGCGGGCGGGGTCCTCCCGGAGCCGCCCCGTCTGCGGGTCGCGGCCCCTCGGGTCGTGCCTGGGCGGCCGGCGAGCACGAACACCGCAGTCATTCTACGCACCCACCGCATCGTCGTCATCATGCTCGTTATCATCGTCATCGTTATCGTTGCCGTTATCGTCGTCCTCGTCGTCATCATCATCATCATCATCATCATCATCATCATCAGCGTCCGCATCGTCGTCATCATCAGCATCATCATCATAATCATCATCACCACCATCACCATCATCATCAGCAGCATCCTCATCAGCATCACCATCACCATCACCATTATCATCATCACCATCACAATCACCATCATCACCATCACCTTCACCATCACCACCACCACCATCATCATTATCATCATCACCAGCAGCAGTCTCCTCATTACTATTACGATCCTCAACAGCACCATCCACATGAACATCAACATCAACCTCAGCATAAACATAATCACCACCACCACCATCATCAACATCATCACCACTACCACCATGGTCATCGCCATCACCGTCACCGTCGTCACCGTCATCGACATCGGCATCGGCATCGGCCATGTCGTCTTCAGCGTCGTTGCCTTCATCATCATTATCATCAGCATCATCATCAGCATCATCATCATAATCATCATCACCACCATCACCATCATCAACATAATCATCCTCATCATCATCATCACCGTCACCATCACCATCACCATCATCATCATCATCATCATCATCATCATCATCATCATCATCATCGCCGTCGTCACCAACACCATTAACGACAACATCCGTAGCATCACCAACACCATCATAATGGAGGCCCGTGGGGTCGTGGCTGGGCGGCCAGAACTGCTGATTCTGGTTCTTCGCTGGAGCGTTCCGAGACCCCCGCGAATTGTGGAATCGCGGTGAACGTGGCTGTCACTTTTAGCCTCTAGGGGGCCCTTGTCAAGGCCCAGGATCAACGGACAGTGACTCAGGGCTCCGAGGAACGTCTGTGGAATCCTGAAGAGTCCTGAGGGGCCCTGAGGAAAACGCAGGCGCACAAAGAAAAACCCAAACCGAGGAAAACCGAACACCGAGGACAAATCCAGAGGAACCCAACGATTCATCTGAATGGCTAAACATCCCCCATGGCTCCTCAAATCAAGATCTCTCAGGAAAGATTCCTCCTGGTTTCAGAAAAGCCCAGCGCCCGAACACGGCTGAACGATCTCAGGACCCGTTGCCCTCAGGACACGCCTCCGATCTAGGAAACCCGCGCGGACCTCCGATCGTTTCTGTCTGCTGTATGTTGACTTGCCTTCTTCGACCTCCTCCATGTTGACTTGATCTGCGCATGCGGATTTGTTCTTTGCCTGAATTGATTTGTCTGTGTTCATACAAGTGCATGCGCCCCGAACGTCGGGGCCCTGGGGTGTTCAGAGCCGCCAGGTGCCAGCAGTCGTCGAGGTTCACGTAGCGGTAGCCCAGGTCGCGGAGGCCGGTCGACACCAGCGAGCGCGCGGTCGAGAGCACCCCGTCCTCGCTGAGGTGCGTGCAGCCCAAGTCGTTCCTCCAGGAAGGGTGGGGAGGGAGCAACCGCGGGAAGCGATTATCGGTGCCCCCTTCTTCGGCGAAGCTATGTCGCCTCTCGCCCCTCGGTGCGGGATCCCTCAGTGCGGACCCTAATGCGACCAAGCGGCTCAAAAACCAATCGGGCAGGGATGCACGGTTTCCCCCGGGGCCGTTGGCGACCCGAGGAGGAGGAGGAGGAGGAGGAGGAGGAGGAGGAGGAGGAGGAGGAGGAGGAGGAGGATGACGAGGAGGAGGAAGAGGAGGAGGAGGAGGTGGAGATGGAGGAAGGGTCATGTAGTCATGGGTCCAGGTAGTGGACGGTGCCCACCGCACTGGCAAGCAACCTGCACCCCCGGCCTCCCCCGTACGGGAGGAAGCGGGCCCGACGGCGCGCGCACCGACGAGCAAGGGATAAACAGCTACCTCGTCGCCCAGCGACTTGCCTCCAGCCGGGAGAGCGTGGTGCGTAGGAGGACGATCGGTTCACCTCGTCACTGTGAGGCACTTCCCGATTATCAACCCCTGCCCAATCACTTGGCATGCGCAACTGGGTTTTGGTTTCCCAGGGTGAGCGGGCACACGGCCACCATGGGACTTCCTGGCCACATGGCCCCGCCGCTCAACCAAATGCACAATCCCCCGTGCCTGGTACCCGTCTCCACGTCACGGAGCGTGGCTAACGCCGCTGCCACGGGCCAAATGCCACGCGGCTGGTCTTAAAAGGCACGAGCCGGTTTAGCTGCCCCAAGTCGCCACATGCAGTCGACTCTGACGGTGTGCCCCGAAGAGTGTGGCGCTGACACCATGAGAACTGGTGCCAGGCTCCCACCCTCGGGGCTGGAGGTGGAGGAGGGGGAGGAGGAGGAGGAGGAGGAGGAGGAGGAGGAGGAGGAGGAGGAGGAGGAAGAGGAGGAGAAGGAGGAGGAGGAGAACGTGTCGTCTAAGCCCTTCGGAGAAACTCTCCATCGGGCAGGGATGATTGGACAAGCCATTGCTTCTCGTCTGGGTCACTGGCTGCGGTCTGCTGGCCTCGCCGGCGAAGACAACGGCGACGAATCGGAGTTATAGTTTTAGTCGTCAACTTCCTGTGGGGCGCTGCGACCCCCCGCCGTGGCCCTTCTTCATCGTTTAGCCGCTGCGCGAACGACAGCAGTGAGGCTCAACGTGCACAGCCAGCGTGAACGGCGTGATCTGGGAAAGAAGAATCATGCAGTGTTTTGAGCCAGCAGCTGGTGAACCTTGGGAACTGCAACTCGCACGCGTGGAGTGCACACACGGGGGTCGAGCGGAGAGCGAAGCAACTGCGGGGAATCGGGGAAAGGAAGGGCTCGGGGGGCAGGACTGCGCTGGGAACAGTTGGGAGCAGGGCCGATTGAAGCGATGTCTTGGCAAGATGGGGCAGCTCGACCTTGTGACACGAAGTGGGAGCCTCTTCAAAACAAGCATTGCCAGGGAAACTCCTGTGCATCAGCAACATGCACATGAGCTGCATGCAATCGAGATAAAGCCGAAATGAAGACATGATCGGCAACCGCGCAAACAATCTTGCTGAGAACAATCGGGAACAAGGTCGAACAAAGAAATGAGCAACGAGCAGGGCACATACCAGAGTCGGGAAGACGAGAACCAACTGCAGAACGAATGACATTCCCAGCAACCGGCGCAGCAGTCGGTGACAAAGCCAAGCGAAAGAAATGGGCAATCAACAACTTGACTCGTGACCACGCAGGTATGGAGGGCATGATTGGCAATCAGGGGCAGTTCTTTTGAGCGAAGTAAGGGGCTCTGTAGCAACGGAGCCAAGCAGGACTGCATGGAACCAAAGATCAGGGAAACGCATCCCTACCCCCTCTGACTCGTGCTGGGCTCTGGCACGGCGTGGCAGAAAGCGGGCCGGCCACCGCCGACTGTCCACGTGTTGTAGCCCAACGGCGGCAGCCGCCCCACGCCGTTGTCCAGCCCGAGCGCAGGGCACGCTGCGGCGACCAGCAGCGCCGCCAGCGGGGCTCGGCGGGGCCGCATGGGCCCGGCGAGGCCCTGCGGCGAGGGGACCGATCACCCCCCAAGGGGGGGAGGGCAGCCCTGAGATCTGGGCGGGCGCCGCAATCCGTCACTTGTTCTGCACGATGTCGGCGGTCATCTTGCCATGACTCGGACGTCCATTCCACATGTCTTTTTCGATGTCGTGCGCGCCTTCTTTTCCGTAAGATGATCCAAGATCCTCCACGGTGGTGCTGGCCGAGAAACTCAAGGCACGCGTCCGAGCGATGCCAAGTGATCCGCCCGGCCTTCGGGCCCCAGGGCCCCCAAGTGTCACGCGGGTCGGTCCAGCCTGGGGGACGTGCTGCAGAGAGCCGCGGGGTCGAGGGCCCCCAGGTTTAAGTCGGGCCTGTCCACCTACAGGGGGATTTTCGACGACAAATTAAAAAATCAAAAAAATATAAGCCGTAGTCCAAACATAGTCTGGGGACTATTCTTTTGGTATTTTGAGACCTTCTTGGGGTATTTTTGGGGTATCTCTTATTTTTCGTCGAAAATCCCCCTGTAGGGGGACAGGCCCGACTTAACCCCAGGTCGTGGCTCCCCACGCCGCAGCTCTCTCACGCGGTGTCGGATCTTAGGGGTGGGCTCCGAAGCTGCCAGCTGTCGGAGGCCAGCGCCCCCTCCCAGGCGGGGCTTTGGCAGAGCAGCAGGGGCGGCACGAGCAGCACAAGCTGTCGGAGGTCTGCGCGGGCTTCTGGAGATTCTAGAGTCAATCACTCCGTGGTTCTGTTCTTCGATCTGGGCGACCCGAAAGGGGGTCCAGCTGAAAGGGGGTGGTGCAATAGATTTGGGGCAATTGTATTGCAGACGTATTGCGCCGGAGAATTGTATTGCATTGTATTGCAGCTGATGTATTGCACGCGAAAATGCAGCAATACATTTGAGCCTCGGAATGTGTTGCACGCCCCCAATGTATTGCAACCCCACAAATCTATTGCACCACCCCCTTGTCGCTGGACCCCCTTTTGGGTCAACCCGATTCGATCTCGAGGCCTCCAGGCTGAAGGGAGGGATCGCGCGCCTGCAGGCCCAGAGCCCCAGAGCCCCTGAGCCCCAGAGCTGTTTCGGAGGGCGCTGGGGCTGGAAGAAAAAGGACCCTGGACGCCGAAGCCGGGGATAGAACAGAACCTCCGACGGCCGGAGGTCTCTGGCCACCAGGCTGGCAGGAACCTCTGGAGGTCTCGGTGGTTTGAAGGAACCTCTGGCGGTCCCGGTGGCTCAGCACGGGGTCCCCGTGCATGCCGAAGTCCCCGGCCCATCCCTGGGCCCGCGTCTCCGGCCCCGGGGGCCAGGCGAGGGCCCCCAGAGGCCCAGCAGCAGCGGCAGACCGCCGTCTTGCTCTTCCCATCGCGCTGGATGTCTCCGGTCGGGAACTTTGGCTTAGAGTTTACCAGCCTCGAACGTATCCCTATCCCTAAGATTGACACGCTAAAAGGCGATGACAATCCTAGGGATTCGCCCTCAAAAAATAAGGGAGGCCCTGAGATTGGCATCGTGATGAGGAGGTGCCCAGCATAGGGATAGGGATATGTTCCAGGCTGTGGTAACTTCCCACCGCGCTGGATGCCTCCGGTCGGGAACTTGGGCTCAGAGTGTCGCTCCGCCGGTTCCCTCCTGAGTCTTGCTCTTCCCGATTTATTGTGTCTGTGTGTTTTTCCCTCCTGAGTCTTGCTCTTCCCGTCGCGCCGGATGTCTCCGGTCGGGAACTTGGGCTTAGAGAGTGCCGCTCCGCCGGTTCCCGCCCACCGCGCTCCGGCGCGACCCGCTAGGCACGCCCCCGTTCCCGGGAGCCACCGTCCCGAGCCCTTCCAGCATCCCGCGCCCCGCGGGGCGGAGCGACGCGCCGTCCGCCCGCAAGCGCCCAGAGAGCGGGTCGCCGGGACCGCCGCTGCGACGCACTGAAGCCAAAATTCCGGACCGAAGGCTTTCGGGAGCGGCCGAGAGGGGGGTGTCCAAGAGGGGGGGGGTGCAAATCGTGACCGGCGGCATGTGCGCGGCCCAGCGGGGGGGCCTGGGACGTAATGAAATAAGAAGAGGCGGCATGAGATCTGGAGAGATATCATGGCCCCCGCCATGATGTCCACCGCCCCTAGTCACCACCCCCCTCTTTTCCGCCCCCGAGACACACTGGAGCCAAAATTCCGGACCGAAGGCTTGGAAGCGGGCCCACGGCCTTCAGTCACTGCGGCACTCGGCGCAGGACGCAGCGGCCTGCGCCGCCATCGCGGGGGCCGCTGGCAGGGCCCGCTGGCCGAGCGGGGCAGCCCGAGCCGACAGCGCACGCCGCCCTCGCTGCGCCCGGCCGGGAAGGCCCCTGCGTCCCCGCCCCTCCGGGCCCCTCCTCCCAGGTGATCGACGAGCGCGTTCCACTACTCGCAAGGGAACTGCTCGCGAGTGGCCTGGATCCCCGCGGGGGGTCTCTACGAGAAGGTGCATCAAAGCAGGCGGGTGTCTTTCGGACGTTTGCGAGAGGGCACTTTGCGCGTAGCGGAACCCGCTCGGCGAGGTGAGGTGGCGGCAGGGCGAGCCGACGAGATCGGGATGAGGTACGTCTGGGATCTCTCGGAGCCGGCGGGCCCAGAGGGTGTATCGGGCGCCGCAGCCGCTTCTTCCAGGGCGATCCGCAGCGGGCCAGAGCGATCAATCGACCTCCCGTGCCTCCCTGACCAAAGTCTACCTCATCAGGGTGGAGGGGCAAGGGGAGGGGGAGAGGGTCACGACTGGAACGGTGCATGCAGCGAAGTGCAACGTATGGTTTCAAGACGACTCAAGGGCCCCCAAGAACCTCGAAGGGCCCCAGGAGCACCCCATAGAAGGCCTGAGGCCATAACGGCTGATTTCCTTGTGGTGTTTGCAAGATTTTAACCTTCTCGCCATTTTCAACTGTTACTCCAAGATGGCTGGAGAAGCCCCCAGTAGCTCCCCAGGACTGCCCAGAAGCCCCCCATCCCAGGAGGGCCACAAGAGGCTCCAAGAGGGCCCCAAGACGGCCAGGAGGCCTCCAAGACGGCCCGAGAGGCACCCAAGAGGGCCTCAAAAGGGGCCCATGAGGGGGAGCACGAATGGGTATGTCGAGCCTTCCGCCCCAAGATAGCCCCGAGAGCCCCCCAAAGGCTCCCGAGGCCCCCCTAAGACGCCCCAAGGGGCCCCCAAGAGGCCCCCGGGAAGTCCCCAAGACACTTCCCAGACTGGGGCATCCCAAGAGACCCTCATATGTACCCAAAAGGTCTCTGAACCAGCCCAAACACGGTGGCAAGATAGGCCGAAGGCCCGTCGTTTTCCAAATGTGCTCTCGTCCAAGCGCCGTGCCCACTCGTTTTCGACACATAGCTCTTCTTCATCAACAAACAATAAACAACAAAACGGATGGAGGCCAGTACGTCTTCAAAAAACATTTCTCCTGATACCTCCAACCTACAATACCACCTCGATCTCAAACGCGTCCAACCGCTCCCTACACCGAAGAATGACGGCGTCATTAAAACATGGGGCTCGCGCCAGAGGCTCCATCTGATTCACCGATCAGATGTTCGACAAATGCGGAACATCTACACGATTGCAGGGCGGTTCCTTTTCAAAGCATGGCTGCCGCAAGGCACCTCCTCGAAACTTACGGCCCTACCTTGCCACATTCCTTACAGCTGTGATGGCGGATGCCGGCGTCCCTCAAAACATAGAATGTAGAATTCGCCAGAATTGCGGACCTATGGAGACCTCGCCTTTCAAGGGGGACGCTCCGCACAGTGAAATAGAATGCTTGCTGGACCAGTGAGGGGGAACTTCGGACGGGCGGATGTGCTGCATCTTGGGATTCCCCGATCGTCCCCATCAGCTCGGGGGTGCGGAATCCTCACTCTCTGACTGCGTGGGCCCCCCACCCTGATAAGATACAGTCGGGGTCGACTGGAGAGGACACGCGAGAGGACACAAGACCCTTGCGAGGGCCACACTGTCATAGGAATTGTGAGAAGGCATGGGTCGCGAAGCTCAGGACACGAGGGCACCCTTGATCTGGCAGGGTCGACCTACTCCTCAGTCCCGACGGCAGGAGTCGTCCCCCTGACCTGTCCCGGGGGCACGTCCTGGCCAGCCAGAAGGCCGGCGCGGACCCCCCTGCGGCGGCGAGGGGCCCCCCGTGGCCCCCGCGCGGGCCCCCCGCCCAGACACGCGCGGACACGGACGACGACCGTCGCCACTCTCGTGGGCCCCTGGGAGGTCCAGCGGAGCGGAGTCGTATGCACACCTAGCCGAAGCCTCCCGGCTCACCAGGTGGCTGTGAACTGCGCAACTGTGCCCCCGCGAACCTCGAACCTCGGCTCTCCCCCGCCGACGCGTCCTCCACCCCCAGCGGCAACCCAGAAGGCGAGGCCCCCCGCTTGGCACGCCCGCAATGGGTACGGAAACAATGGGCACGACGCCCAACATCAAATGTCATCCAAAACCGGCAGCGGCCGCTGCTGGACAAGAGAGTCTGTGCCTCGAATGGACGGCGCCCGCGGCGACACAGTCGGCGAATCCGGTTCAAAATGGGTAGGAACTGCTGTCGGTCTTCGTACCCATTCTGTCCGTACTCGTCTAGGTCGTACCGACCCGCAGTCGGTCGGCCGCTCAGCAGTGGCTGCGAGGGCGGCGGAGGGCCGGCGCCTCCGTGGCGTAGCAGTCCTCGTCCGTCTGGCGGATGTACTGGTACATCAGCAGGGGCGGCAGGCACGGCCTAAGCAGATCGCACAGGGCCCACTGGTCCTCCTCTTCCTCCTCCTCCTTCCTCCTCCCACTGGCCTCCTCTCCCCTCCTCCTTCCCTCCTCTCCTCCTCCCCTCCTCCTCCTCCTCCTCCTCCTCCTCCTCCTCCCCTCCTCCTCCTCCTCCTCCTCCTCCTCCTCCTCCTCCTCCTCCTCCTCCCTCCTCCTCCTCCTCTCCTCCTCCTCCTCCCTCTCTCCTCTCTCCTCTCTCCTCCTCCTCCTCCTCCTCCTCCTCCTCCTCCTCCTCCTTCACCATTCCTTTTCGTCATAAACAACTTCTCCCTGTCGCACCCCCAGGCCAGTTTTTAGGGCAGGGGGGGTGTTTCGCCTGAGATTTCCTCACCACTTATGACTCTGAAGCTTAAAAGTTGGCAACAACTTCACAGATGGCGGGCGGGCGCATTAGCGCCGCGCAGATTCGCTTACACAAATTGCAACAGTTCCACGGATTGAGGACGTATGGTTATCAAAATGTGGCGCTGGCCTTAGCGCCGCGCACACTCGCTAATAACAGTTGCAAGAGTTTCACGGGTTCCCGTGATCACAGTACCAGAAAGGGTGTCTGGACGGATTCAGAAGTATGAGGGTGCATCAGTTACGTTGATTCGCTGTGTTGAAGTCCCAAAAATGGCGTTCTGGCACGATTCGGAACCGTCAAGACGCAGCAGTCAGGTTGATCCGTGGCGTTGGAATCCCAAGTACAATGTTTCGGCATGCTTCAGGGTCTTCAAGCGGTTACCTTCCAACGAGGCAGTTCCCTCAGTGGAAATGAACTGTTGTAGGGGCTTTAGAAGAGCTTGGAGGGAGGGCTTATTCAAGCATCGTTGATGACTCGTTGGTTTACATTGGTCCTCCTCGTCTTCCTCCTTCTCCTCCTCCTCATCATCAGCATCATCCTCATCCTCATCCTCATCCTCATCCTCCTCATCATCACCATAAGCAGCAGCAGCAGCAGCAAACGCATGATGATGATCAGCATCATCTTCATCATCAGCATCATCAGCAGCATGAGCATCAGCATCATCATCATCAGCATCCTCATCATCATCACCACCAGCATCATCATGATCATAGAAGCAGCATCTCGTCCTCCGACTTCTCCCCCTCCTCCTAATCATCCTCCTCATCCTTATCATCAGCAGCATCATCATCAGCATCAGCACCATCATCATCTTCAGCAGCATCATCATCATCAACATCATCATCATCCTCATCATCCTCATCCTCATCCTCATCATCACCATGAGCAGCAGCAGCATCCTCATCATCAGCAGCAGCATCAGTATCACCATCACCATCATCAACATCATAATCATCATCATCACCATCATCATCGTCGTGATCATCATCTTCCGCATCATCGTAAACATCACCATCATCATCCTCATCATCACCACCATCAGCATCATCATAATCATTATCGTCAGCATCATCATCATCATGAAAATCATCGTCACCATCGTCAGCATAACCAGCATCACCTGCATCATCATCATCATCATCAACATCAGCATCAAACCATCATACTAATAAGCATCATCATCATCAGCATCAGCATCATCCTCATCATCATCCTCATCCTCATCCTCATGATCCTCATCATCATCATTATCATCATCGGCATCATCAGCATCAGCATCGGCATCGGCATCGGCACCGGCATCATCACCATCATCATCATCATCATAATCAGCATCTGCATCATCATCATCATCATCATCATCATCACCATCATCATCATCATCATCATCATCATCAGCATCATCATCATCCCACTCCTTCTCCTCGTCCTCCTGTCCCTCCTCCTCCTCCTCCTCCTCGTCCTCCTCCTCCTCGTCCTCGCCCTCGTCCTCCTCCTCGTCCTCGTCTTCGTCCTCGTCCTAATCCTCCTCATCCTCCCTTCCTCTTCTTCCTCCTCCTCCTCCTCCTCTTCCTCTTCCTCCTCCTCCTCCTCCACCTTCTCCTCCTCCTCTTCCTCCTCTCCTTCTCAGCCTTCCAGTTCCCTTCTCCTCCTCCACCTCCTTCTCCTGATCCTCCCACTCCTCCTCCTCCTCCTCTTCCTCCTCCTCCTCCGCCTCCTCCTCCTCTTTCGCCTCAAGCTCCTCCTCCTCCGCCTCCTCCTCCTCGTCCTCCTCGTCCTCCTCCTCCTCCTCCTCCTCGTCCACCATCCGCCTGCTAAGTCCTGCCCTCGCCGGCAGCGTCTGCACTTTAGGAGCTTGTGGGCTGTTCTGGAGGTTCTCGTCGCCACGGACGGACCCGGCTCGAAAGACCAGCCAGGATGAGCCCCGGGAGTGATTCGGGAACCGTACTTTGAGCGGATTGGGGTCGCCCCTGAAAGAGAAACTTACCAGCCTGGAGCATATCCCTATCCCTATGCTGGGCACCTCCTCATTACGATGCCAATCTTAGGGATTCCCTTATTTTTCGAGGGCGAATCCCTAAGATTGTCATCGCCTTTTGGCGTGTCAATCTTAGGGATAGGGATACGTTCGAGGCTGGTAAAAAGCTAGAGAGCGTCCTTTCCAGATGTGTTCTGAGTGTTGGGCCTTGGTTCCCCAGCTGTGCCTCCTGGGGCCCCTGGGAGGTGGGACACGGGGCGCGAAGGGCGGCTGGAGCCTCCAGTGGGCCAGAGAAATCGTCCCAGCTGATCGTTTGCTTCCGACGGCAATAACAATACAGGGCCCCTCAAGGCGCCCGACTTCTCAATCTCTCCCAACGGGCGAGCCTCCGAATAGGCCTGGCAAGCTGTAGTGCCTCAGTATTTTCTCCGCGAGGGGGCAGCCGCTTCTTGGCCAGGGTGAAGGCTGGCACACATGAACGTGCCCAACAACTGCGGCGAGTCGTTGATGGCACAGAAGCACGCTGCCTCAAAGGAGACCGGCAGAGACAGAGGGGACACGCTAGTGCCACTATCGAGGCCGTGCCTCTGTGACGCTAGACTGACGTGTCTTCATCCAGCCCCCCGCTCCCCACCCCCAGGGTCGACGGGCTTGCCTCCTGCGGCTCTTAAAAGACGATGCACCTTTGCCTGGAAGGCTCGCTCCTTGTCCTCCTGAGACGGCTCAGGCGCGAACGGAGCCGCTTCGACCTCGAGATCCAAAGCCTGTTGCTCTGGAAGTGGAGGTGGGGCTACACTGCTCACGAGATACAAGGGGGGGGGGGCGGGGTAGGGTCAGAGACGGCGCAGGCACCGCCACTACTAGCAGCCTCATATGAAAGCGCATCGGGGCTCGATGCAGACAGAGAAACACCAGCTTCGCTGGAAGCGCAAGTGTGGGAAAGACAGAGCAGGGCAGAGCTTCGGGAGCGGAGCCTCGACAGCCCCCCGTTCCAGAGTCCTGTCCACAACATCACACAAGCCCGACACCGACACCTCAGAGATCTCCGGGACGGGGGAGGGCGTCACGGCTCTCATCGGCGTCGAGGACAGGGCCCGCACACACCTCACTCAGCGTTGAAGCAAACAGCTTCAGAAGGCGTGGATCGTGCGCCATCTGGGCTCTTGGCAAGTTAAAACTTTGCTGCCTTGTCGTCCGCTAGAAATTGGTCTGGCTTTGTCGCCTTATCAACTGACAGAGGGATCTGAGGCTCTACCGGTTGCTCGCGGTCCTCAGGTTCCATGGCCTGCTGCGGCCGCTCCGAATACACATTCTCACCGTCGTCATTTTGAGAGACAGGCGGCAGCAGGTCGGAAAAATCAATCAAAACGCGCGCGGAGTCCTTGCCGCGCTGTGGGTGAAAGCGTCGAAGCACGCGGTTCCATGTCCACCGGTCGATTGCCCCTCTTGCCACCGCAGCGGCAAAGGTGCAAATCTGACTTCAGCGGGGAACCCGTGGAAACGAGTGCGGCACAGTGCAAACATGTAACTAGCCAGGACCTCTCCGAACAAGGAAAATAAGCAATGCTGTGGCGATTGCCATTGATCCTCGTCAAATCCTATCCTAACTTCGCCAGTGCAAGTACGCTTTGGTTGCCGAGGCGCGCACATTACCGCGGCGGTGAAGTCTGCCGTGCGGGTGGCCCTGCAGCGCAAGTCATCTCGCCGGAGTCCAGCGACCCATACATAGTGGCAATCCAGAGTATCCTTGTCTCTCACGGGTGCTGGGGTCGGCTGACACTCAACCTCTCCATCCTCCTTGAGAGACGGGAGCCAAGGACGCACTTCCATGGCATTGCAGCAGAAAGATGATACAAACTTACTTTGTCGATTGACCTCCTCCATGAGTTCGTAATCGCTTGGGCGAAGCTCGAGGGCGGCTTTCGCCCCCGGGTCTGCGCAATCATTGCCAAGTCTCGCAAATCTCTCGATCTCCGACAACGACTCTTCAGAGAGAGAGGCCGGTGAGCCTTTACCTGACAGATCTCATCTATGCGCCTCACACCCTCGCAGATTTGAGCCTGGAGAGCGTGGCCACCATGCACTCTCTGAAATCTACGCGATCAGAATGGCTGGCCTGGAACTGCTTGACAACATTCAAACAATCAGAGTAAACAGACGACGGGCCAGCTATGCATACGGTGGCAGCAGTGAAAGCAAAGAACTCGGTGCATTGCGGCGTCTGCGGAAGCGGCGAATGCACTGGGCCTCGGATCTCGCCGGTCCCCTGTCCGTCTCGAAAGCCGACGATCGCCCGTGCAACTCCGATAAATCTGTGATAATGCGTCGGCTGCGTTGCCTATCTACGAAGACTTGCCCATGGGTGCGGGTCGGATCCTGAGAAGGTTCCAAAAACCACTCGGCCACCAGGGCCCCCGAGGGGCACGGGGGGGGGATCTCCTGGATGCGACACCCCCCTTGGGGTTACAGCGAAGAAGAGACCCTTGCTGTCCGAGAAACTGCCCACTACATCAAGCAATTGCTGGTCCACTGCAGCTGCGCGGGCTTCGCGAACAGCCGGGCATTTCCAGATGCGGTGGCACAGGGTGTCGCAAAAACCACATTCCAGCGGGCAAAGCTCCGAGGGCTGGTCAACCTTGGATATGGCGCAGGTCCTGGCCCACGCAGCCCCCGCGCACGCGGTCTCGAGATGCCCTTTTTCTCAAAAGGTGTGCATCCCTAGAGGCAAGATGTCTGGGCGCAACGTCCAAACGAGCCCTCTGGTGAAAGCCGTTCATAGCGCCAATGTCAGACTCCAGGCGCAGGCCAACGAAACAACAAAACAAATGATTTCGACGCATGACCTCGAGCATGCCAGGCGCCTGTAGCTGGCCATCGCTTGGACGTCAATTCCCTGTGTTTTTTTCGGTTTCGTGCGTGTTTTTTTCTCTGGATGACCAAGGATGCTCCTCGATGGTGTCCGCCGAAGGAGAAATGCACACGTCCGAGCGATGCCAAGGTAGTGTCAATGAGGCCTCGTGACCCTGGTCCACGACCAAAGTGCAACAATCTTTCGCGTCCCGACGAGGCCGTTCCAAAGGTCTTCCCCACGGCCGTCGCCGGGCTGCCGGCGCGCCTCCGGGTCCGCGGCTCGTCGGCGAGCGCGGCGGCCCCGGAACCCCGAAGGCGCTGGAAAGACAGAGTGGGCCGGTGAACATTACATCTGGCGTTCCACTGGCCATCGCTCGGACGTCCATTCCCTGTGTTTTTTTTTCGGTTTCGTGCGTGGTTTTTTCGCCAGATGATCAAGGATGCTCCTCGATGGTCCTCGCCGAAGGAAAAATGCACACGTCCGAGCGATGCCAAGTCCACACCTCTATGCGCCAACGTAGGATCGGCGCCGCCTGCGCCGCCCAGGCATGGCCGCGCCCTGGCAGGAGCAAGATCGACAGGCCCCGATCCCCCTCGGAAGGCTTCAACGCCGAAGCAAAATACCTCCTGAGGCCCAGCAACTTGGAATCAGAAGCACCGAAAACTTCAGCCCCGCAAGAGGCCGAGGGACGCAGGCCCAATGCCCAAATATCTCTGGCACGTCGGCCTATGCATCGCGGGAACTTACCAAGGCGGCAGGCTCGCATGGCGGCTCGTGCTCGACACTCCTTGGCTTTGGCGTCGCGCCCTCGATGCCTGAGCGCAGCGCCAGCCGAATCATCGACACCTAGATTGGGGGTGGCTGAAACAATGGGGTCAGCGAGCGAAGGACCGAGATGTTGCTGGATGTATTGGTCCAGGGCCCTTTAAGAAACCAAGAGCACAGCTTTGTCTACCGACATTGAGGCGCCGATATCTTCGCTGATGGCACGCACGAGCTGCTCCGACATTTGGACCGCTCCGTCCAAAACGTCAGAATATGCGCCTGCGGCGTGGATGCCGTTGTCATCTATGTAGAGGCTATAATCCACGCGCGCATGCCGCCTGATAGCGTCGAGCCCCTCAACCGAATTGACGCGGATAAAGGTCGCGGCGAACGGGCAGCCTGCCGCGACGCCACTGATGGTGAACATGGCCACGCTGGCGGCCCGCCCAGGCGCAGGCGGCGCGGGCCCCGATTGCCGTGACAAACGAAGCGAGCGACGCAAGGCGGGAAACCTAACCTGTCGCACCTATCAAGGGTCTGCTTGATGGACAAGGGTTCATAATACTTCGAAAATATCCATAGGAGCGTTGCAGCTCGCTGCCCCGGGACGATCCCTGCCTCGCTCAGCAAAGCGCCTGCCCCCCGACGGTGTCCGCAGCTCCCATGCGCTTTCCAACGGCAAACCACGGTCTTTGATTTCGATTCTCCCAGGCCACAGCAAAGGGCCTTCGGGGCCGCCCCCAAAGGCAAGAAGGGCCTACGGGGCGGAACCCGCCGACAGGCTTCCCGAGGAGCATGGGAATAATCAGATGGATGTGCTCGGGGACGGGGGGGTAGATCTCCGCGGCCATGTGAATGTCGATCAGAGTCTCGAGAGACTCGTCGGAAAGCCAGGACAACTGCCCCATGTAAAATCCGCCGGCGCTGACGGCAGCCCTGGCGTTCCAACTGCGAGATGCCGCTCTGACATCCTCGAGGCTCGGGATCTCGGGAGGCCCCAGCGGGGCAAAATCACTTGGGGGGCAAGCGGAACGAGATTGGCCTCCCACAGGCCTTGAAACCCATGGGCCTCCGCGGCCAAAATCGAAAGAGGGTCGCTGATGACCACGTTGGGGTCGGCCACGGCGGCCGTGGCGGTCCGAGACTTGCTAGCCCCTTGTTCGATGCCCACCATTAACCATTCCGTCCACGGCGCACGCCCCCTGGCTTGGGCCGCCTCGACCACTTGCGCGAGAATGTCCGACGCGCGGCTCAGAAACTCCTTAGATCCAGGCTCCGCGCGCAAGCTGCGGCTAGCCCCTGCAGCAGGCGCGGGAGCCTCGGCGAACGAAGCGCGGTGCTCACCTTGACCCTTAGTCACCTCAGGGGGCGCAGCAAGGAAAGCCGAGCGAGCCGCTTCGAAGCGGGCGATCGTGCCCTCCAATTCCGAGGCAGGTCTGGGAAAAAGGTGGCGATTGACTGCCCTTCCGAGCACGCTCGACGGCCGGCGGCGCGCCAGGTCCACCCGCCGGAGGTTCGCCAGGAGAAGCAGGCGCGGGAAGTGCCCCGTCTGGCTCTGGACGAGCGCCGAGCGCAGAAAAACGGCGGGCCTCTGATGGAGCCAACGCACAGCGCAAAGGTCAAGGTGACGGACTTCTTCCACGTCAGAGCCCAGCAGGTTCATCCATATGATTTTGGGTTCGGCCCCGCGAAGGCCGATCCGAGGCAAATCCTGGTTCGCGAAGTTGCAGAAATCAAGTTCGGCATGGTCGGCCCAATGCCGATAAACCCTATCAAGTCCTTCCTGCGCGGCCCCGCCTCTGCCCTGCTGCGCGGCCTGCAGCGCCTCAATCAGATCCGCGCGGATGCTGCCGAAATCTGGCGGGGGGCGGAAGGGCCGACCATGCGGCCCAGGCCAGCGCGCGAGGGCTCCTGGCAAGCCGTGGCCCCGAGTCGGGCGACGCCCGGGGAAGGGCGAGCAGGGGGGGGCGCGCGGGGCGAGGTCCGAGATCCCATCGGGCGCGATCGATCGCGCGGCCGCGCTGACGCCGTGGGCGAGTGGGAAGCGACCGCCGGTCCTCGTTCCTCCCGCGGTCGAGCAGGCGGGGCCCGACGGGGCGAGAAGGGTTCCTCCCGCGAAACGGAGGAAGTCCGAGGCCTGGGGGGCTGGGGGCTCTACATTGAAGCCGCCGCCAGCAAGCCATGGCAATCCAGCAGGCCCGGCGCGCTCGCCCACGCGCGCAGCGCGGATGCGTTCGGCTCGGCGATGCCGACGCCATGCTGCAGATAAACAGAAACGACGGCGATGCGGCAACCACCTGGTGCTTGACAAATTCCACCCATGGCTTTTCCTTCGAACAGGTTGGTGCCCCCCCAAGCGGGTGCGATCCAAGAGCGACTTGCCAGGGTGCTAAAGCCCCCTTCGGGTGCCACCGTTGCCCCATGGGAGGGCCGCAGCCCAGAGAGATCCCCGCCCGTGGCGCGGGGCCCAGGCCGAGGCCTGCAGGAGGTCCTCCTGGGATCTCAGGTGGTGTTCTTGATAGCAGACAGCGTCGGCCGCGGTCTGGGCCAGTCGCATTCGGGCCGAGCCCCATCCCGAGAAAATACCCGACGCAAACACGCGAAAAACATCTGGGTCGCCAGGGGCTCCCAGCATCGAGGATTCAGCTAATTAGGCTCGTGCCGCGCGCTTCGAGGGCCTCGGATACAGGGCAAAACTTCGAGGCGAGGATCTTGCGAGCCCTGTCCAGAGCGCCGGCCAACGCCCCCCCCAGCAAGCCCCAGCGATGCGCACAAAAAAATATTATGAGACTTTGCGGGGCCAATGCTAAGAGCACATGCGGGCCCCCTCAGGCGCGGCCGCCTTTGGGTGGGCGACGGCGGCCGCGCGGGCCCGCGAAGGGCCCGCTGCTCCCTTGGGCCATGCCCGTAGGAGCGTCGCGCTTAGACTCCTGGCCTGCAGGGGCTGCTGGGGCGCTAGAGGCCGCTGCGCCACTGTCGTTGGCGGGGCGTCGGGGGCGGCCCCCCCCGGGACTCCGCTGGAGGTGCGCCCCCGCGCCCCCCCCCCCCCCCTCCACGTGCCGAGGCCCCCGTCTCCGTGCGACGATTCATGACAGACAAACGCGCGAGCAAGTCTTTCTGCTCGGATCTGATGGCGTCAGCCTTCGAGACAGCTGCAAACAAAAAGGGCTTGGGCCCGCTCGCGAACCCCCCGCCTTGGCGATGTGCTCCGCAGAAACACCCTCGAGGCCCTCGCCTTCCAGCTGGAGCGCGCCCCCGAGCTCGATGGGCAAGTCCTCGAAAAGTCCGTCCAGGACGTTGCGCACCGTGAGCCTGGCGGGTCGAAGAGGCTCGGGGGCGGTCGGCCGAGTGGAGCTGTCTGGCGAGAGCTCCGCGCCATTCCTCCGCTCGCTGCAGCTCACCCGCCAACCGCTTGACCTCGATGCGTTGTTGGTTCACTTGCAACTGTAGGTGGTCGGCGTGCTGAACTGCGCGGGCGAGTCGCCCTTCAGCAGCTCGTAAAACATTAAACTCCGTAGTGATCTGCTGCTGCCGTGGGAACTCCTTAGCGGCGTGCCGACGTGCGGCCTGCATGGCCTGTCTCTCTGAACTCCTGCAGGATCTCCCGCTGTCTCCAATGCGTTGACGAATGCATCAAACTCTTCGTCGCCCAGCTGAGACACTGCGGAATCTTGTCCACCAACAGCAGGACGATGTGGCGTACCCTCCCAGCCGCTGCCCCATTGGCCAGGGGTGGGGGCGAGCTCGCCCAGACGCCCATGCGTGGTGGGGGACCGCTGAAGGGGGGCAAACTGCAAATCGAGCCACGATGCTTGCAGGCGTTGCAATTGGGGTCGTTCTTGTAGCATCGGCAGTGCGAACAAGCCCAGGAACCAGGCAGCGGGGCCTGCTTGGGCTTCTTCCGATGGGGCGTTGGTGGCTGCGTGCCCTGGCCCAGCGCGCCCACCTTAGAGCCCGGGGAGGAGAGGTAGCTGCGCGCACGGACTGGATGGCACCATCGGGGCTTGCAGCCCACCACCTTTGCCGCCGCCTCCTTTGCCGACATGTGGTCCCCCTCCCCTCCCCCACCCCAACCCCACGTGTACTGCGGCGCCGCAAACACGGCGGCGACAACTGGAATGGAATCGGGCTACCTAGGACGCTTGGAGTCGCGAGTTCCAGGCCCGTGAGGCTCAAAAGGGATCAAAGCAACACGGCTCAACTGCTCGAGCCGAGGTTGGAAATTCAGGAGAAGGCCCCTTGAGCCAAAATGGATACGGAAAGCTGTTGTGTCTCAGCTCGGTGCTCGCAGCGAAAGGGAGGTGAGATGAGCGGCGTGGAAAGAAGGGCACTGTGTTGAAAAAGTGAGGGGTGCACTCGGTCACTCTACGTGCCAATCCAACTACCACTCTCCCTCGCCCTATCCATCTCTGACTGTTTCCCTCGCTTTCACACTCTTTCTTTCTGTCTCTCTCTCTCTCTGCCTCTCTCCTCTAGCAATATCGCCCTCGGTATGTTTTCTTCCGCACGAGGGTCAGTTGCGTCCTCTGTCTGCCTCTCTGTCTCTCTGTCTCTCTCTCTCTCTCTCTGTCCGTTCACACTCCCTTCGCTTGACGTATGCCGTCGTTTATATGTCTCTCGTTCACTCTCTCTCTCTCTCTCTTTCGTTGTCTGACTCTCTCTCTCTCTCTCGTTCCGTCTTCTTCCCCAACCATCCTGTAGTGTTGGGTCCTCGTTTTCAAGAAGAGGCAACGCCCCGCGTTTCATCCTCCTTTCCGCTCCTCCTCATCCTCCTCCTCCTCTACCTCTTCCTTCTCACCATCCGCATCGTCATCGTCATCGTCATCGTGATCATCATCCCACCCATTCCGGCACACCACTCACACGGTTCGTGGCCCCATAGGAGCTCCACAAAACCCTCCAGTGGCACAGGCCGCATGCGTCAACGCCACCGAAGACAGCGTTCCGTGGGCCCATGGGGAGCTCCACCGAAGGCTCCAATGGCACAGGCCGCATGCGTCAATGCTACCGAGGACAGCGCTCCGTGGGCCCAAAGGGAACTCCATCGAAGGCTCCAGTGGCACAGGCCGCATGCGTCAACGCCACCGAGGACAGCGCTCCGTGGGCCCAGAAGGAGCTCCACCGAAGGCTCCAGTGGCACAGGCCGCATGCGTCAACGCCACCAAGACAGCGTTTCGTGGCCCCGTAGGGGGCTCCACCGAAGGCTCCAGTGGCACAGGCCGCATGCGTCAACGCCACCCAAGACATCGCTTCGCTTCGTGGCCCCATAGGGAACTCCCCCGAAAGCTATGGTGGTACAGGCCGCATGCGTCAACGCCACCCAGGACAGCCTTTCGCGGCGCCATGGGGAGCTCCACCCAAGGCTCCATTGGCACAGGCCGCGTGCGTCAACGACACCCAAGACAACGTTTCGTGGCCCCATAGGGAACTCCACCGAAGGCTCCAGTGACAGAGGCCGCATGGGTCAACGCCACACAAGACAGCGCTTCGTGGCCCCACGGGGAGCTCCACCAAAGGCTCTAGTGGCACAGGCCGCATGCGTCAACGCCATCCAAGACAGCGTTTAGTGGGCCCAGAGGGAGCTCCACCGAAGGCTCCCGTGGAACAGGCCGCATGCGCCAACGCCACACAAGACAGCGCTTCGTGGCCCCATAGGGAACTCCATCCAAGGCTCCAGTGGAATCGTTCGCATGCGTCAACGCCACCCAAGACGGCGTTTCGTGGCATCATAGGGAGCTCCACCGAAGGCCCCAGTGGCACTATTCGCATGCGCCTCCAGCACCTCGAACAACGTTCCGTGGCCCCACAGGGAGCTCCACCGAAGGCGGCAATGGCACCGTTCGCATGCGTCCCCCCTACCCAGGACAGCGATTCGCGGTCCCATGGGGAGCTCATCCGAAGGCCCCAGTGGCACCGTTCGCATGCGTCTCCCCCACCTGGGACAGCGTTTCGTGGTCCCACAGGGAGCCCCACCGAAGGCCCCAGTGGCACCGTTCGTATGCGTCTCCCCCGCCCAGGACAATGTTTCGTGGCCCCACAGGGAGCTCCACCGAAGGTCCCAGTGGCGCCGCTCGCATGCAGCTCCCCCACCCATGGTAGCGTTTCGTGGCCCGAGAGGGAGCTCCACCGAAGGCGGCAGTGCACCTAGGACAGCGATTCGTGGCCCCGTGGGGAGCTCATCCGAAGGCCCCAGTGGTACCGTTCGCATGCGTCTCCCCAACCTAGGACAGTGTTTCGTGGTCCTACAGGGAGCTCCACCGAAGGCCCCAGTGGCACTATTCACATGCGTCCGCGCCACCGATTTCGGCGCACCACGTTTCGTGGCCCCACAGGGAGCTCCTCCGAAAGCGGTACCCACTATGCGGCACTCGCAGCTGCATATGGTTGGGTCCTTCGTCAGGCTAATTTGTTTATGCTGTTTTTTGTTTCTCTCTCTCTCTCTCTCTCTTTATCTCCCGCTTCCTCTCCCTCTCAATATCTCCCTCTCCATCTCTCTCTCTCTCTCTGTGTCTCGCTCCACCTCTCTTTCTCTCTCTCTCTCTCTCCATATGTGTTGTTTGTTTCTCTCTCTCTTTCTCTCTATCTCTCTCTCTGCCTCGGTTGTTTCCCTTCCCTCTGCATCCTCCCCGCAGGCAGCGTTGCTTCTGACTAACTGGGCGCCCCTAGGAACCGCGGCCAGACGACTGTGCGGCAGAACGTTCCAAGCTGGATTGCCGCGTCTTTGCCGCCAGCCACGCGGACTGGAGGAGGCCAGACCTCCACTGGTTGTCCCCTCTTCTCCTCTGTCTAATTCTGATCCGGCTCCAACTCCAGCTCTGGCTGCAATCTCCGATGCTCACTTCCTGTCCGTCGCGGGATCCCATGCCTCCTGCATCTTCTGCGTCTATTTCTGCTCTCCCCTATCCCACCCCTCGGAAACGTCGCACCAAGAGCCCAGGCGCATCTCGACAACACCAGACCGGCTGTGTATGCTCGAATCATGGTCAACATGTGGCACACCGCGTTCACGAGGCAGACAATGGCAAGGTTGGGCATTTCTATCGATCTGTGGTTCGGAATGGCCGATTCTCCAAAGAGAAAACTGCGCGATCCTTGATGACGTTGCAGAAGCCCTGGGACGACGCCTGGGGCGCGGTCACGAACTTGTGCGCGAGCTGGACGAGCGCACCTGGGGAATGACGTAAGTCCCAGCCCAAGAGAGCCGTCCGAGCCAAGGAGGCGGCCCATCATGCCAGGGCATCATCGATGCCAAGCTGCGGGTCCTGGTGCAATGCTGGCCTGTGCCCAGAGAGAGAGAGAGAGAGAGAGGGAGAGAGAGAGAGAGAGAAAACAAAACAATAGGGGGGGCGAGAGAGAGAGGGCGATAAAGGTGTAGATGGAGAGAAAAAGAGAGGGAGAAACAGAGGAAGAAACAGAGAGGGCATGAAGAGGGAAATACAGAGAGAGAGAGAGAGAGAGAGGAGGAGGGGGTAAGAGAGAGAGAGAGAGAGGAACAAAAACAAACACATAGAAATAGTAATACAGCAGCTCCAGGCTCTGACAAGTATCCTAGCCCTCCGGGCGAGATTGCCGTGTGGGAGATACACGTAGTCAACCGACACCCCTTCTCCCGCCACGCAGGCGGGCAACAACCACTAGATGCACGCGAACCAACGCGCCCCCTCCCCGCACGTGCAAGGGGGTGGTGCAATAGATTTGGGGCGATTGTATTGCAAACGTATTGCGCTGGACAATTGTATTGCATTGTGTTGCAAGTAATGCATTGCACGCGAAAATCCAGCAATACATTTGCGCCCCAGAATGTATTGCACGCCCCCAACGTATTGCAACCCCACAGATCTATTGCACCAAATCTATTGCACCACCCCCTTGTCGCTGGACCCCCTTTTGGGTCAACCCGAAAACCGCTTCGCCTGACCACCTCGCTGGCGTTCCACTTTGCTGGCGTCCCCCGCTTTGTCGGCATACCGCCTCGCCTCCGTACCGCGCCGCCCCCCGCCCGCCCGCGTCAGTTCCCCCCCGCGCCCCCCTGGGGCTTCTGAGGCCGCCTCCCCTCGCGATCCCCCCCTGCAGCGGCTCTGAAGGCGCCCTTCTGAATATCGTTTAGCCGATCCCCATCCCCGGCGGCGTGGCCTGGGCCCCACCGGCCGATTTACCCCCCTGGATGGGGATATGGGTCGTTCCCTTCGGGTTTCGAGGGGTGCATCCCCAACTGGGGTGGTAATTTGGTGGGGGTCTTGAAGGGGATGGGGATGGGGATGGGGTCGGACAAACGATGCCGACCTTCCCTCCAGAGGCCTTTCCTGAAGCCGTCCCAGACGCCCCACCCCCCGGGGCCCCGTCCGAGGCCACTCCAGCAACTCCCGGATCGCCCACGAGGTTCCCCAGACATGCCGACCGAGGCCCCTCCCCGTCCTGCAGCACCACTCCGAGGCCTTCCCTGGCTCCTCGGATACACCATCCCAGATCCCTCATAAAGCCCAACCTGGAGCCCCTCGCGACGCTCACCCTGAAGCCTCCTCGTGAAGCTCACACGAAGTCCCTCCTGGAGCCCCTAAGGAAGCCTGGCGTTTGACCAGTCGCTCCAGAAGGCCCTCTTCCGGCGCCTTCTCCGGGCCCTCCTCAGACACTTCCTCGAGCCCCGACCTTCCTTTTCCTAGAGCGCCTCCTCCAGCCTGCTCAGCCAAAGTGGGACAAGTTCGACTGTCACCACTGAGGCCTTTGGCCGTCATCCTGTATCCACCACTTGGTACGATCGAATGAACCCCATGCGATCGCGTGTCATTGTGTGCGCGCGTCCAGAGGCCCACCTACTGCCTGATGAATGCGCTCGTGTCTGCGCCGCATGCTTGCGCGCCAACTGTTACACGTCGGGCCACATTCCTGAAGAAAGCCGCTAAAGCGAGAGCGGCACTGGTGGCTCGCGGCGACGCTCTGGTTGTGGCAACAACGCACCCGCAGAAGCCGTCGACAGAACAGACTGCGCGTACGCGTGACCGTTGGGTCTGGTTCGTAATGCCTATGTATGTTCTTACGGGCTCGCCATCCCGTGGACGTGCGTCTACGGAACGGCGCCTGGGCACCCGAGAAGCGGCCCCTGCGTCCGCACCCCCACGTTCGGGAGCGGCCAAGAGGGGGGTGTCCAAGAGGGGGGGTGCAAATCATGGCCGGCGGCATGTGCGCGGCCCAGCGGGGGGGGCAGGGACGTAATGAAATAAGAAGGGGCGCCATGAGATCTGGGGAAACATCATGGCCCCCGCCATGATATCCCCCCCCCTAATCATCACCCCCCTCTTTTCCGCCCCCGACACGTCGCCGACGCCTCCCGGCCCCCCCTGCCCCTCAGCCCAAGCTGCCACAGGGGCTGCCAGGCTGCCAGGCTGCGGGCCCTCTGGAGCTTGCGGCGATGGCCTGCCAAGCGGCCTGCCCCTTTGGGGGCTTCTTGGGCTCGTCCTGCCTCGCCGTCTCTCGGCTACACGCAGGAGTCGGCGGCGAGCCCTGGGGGGGAAGTGAGAAGGGGCGGGTCTTCTCAGAAGGCTTGAAGTCCTTGGGCCTTCTGAGAAGCTTTCTGAGCCTTCCCCGAAGACACAGAAACTTCACGGAAGGCGCGAGGGCTTTTGCGAAGCCTCGCCGCCTTCTGAGAAGGCCTTCTCCTTCTCACTTCTCCCCCTCGCTCGTCGCCGATCTTGGTGCGCGGCTTTCCGATCGTCGCGTGCGAGGCGACAGCGGCGGCCTGCGTGCTCTGGGCTAGGCCCTCTGCGCCCCCCCCTTTGGAAGCAGCGCACCGGAGGGCCACTCTGGCGAGAGGCCACTCTGACGCGCAGCCGAGTCTCCGTTCGGGGGGGGAGAGAGGGCATGATAGCAGAGGGCAGGGTGGCGAATCAGCTCACGTAGCTGGCTGTCCGAGCGCCTCCTGGCACCGAGAGGCGCCCAGCTGTCGAGGAATGGGCCCGGCGGGCGGGTTCGGAAACCAGCTGCACGCACAAGGTTTTTCGTGACCCGCCCTGTGCCGATCCTGCCCTTCCGTGCGGCCAGGCCCTTTCCCTATCCCTTCCCACCCTCTCCCTGTCCCTATCCTACCCTACCCTACCCTACCCTACCCTACCCAATCCCTACCCTACCCATCCCCTTGCCTTCCCACACTATCCAACCCTTAGGGAGCCAGATGCGAATCCTACCCCTACCCCCCACGACTTCTGAGGGGGAGGGTGGGGTTCACTTCGTTCGGGAGCTCCCGAGCGAAGTGAACCCCTAACCCCCCCCCTCAGAACTCGTGGGGGGTAGGGGTAGGGTTCGCATCTGGCCCCCCAAGACCCTTTCCCTATCCCCCACCCTGTCCCTATCCTCGGACGCTCCTCAAGAAACTCGGAGAACTCTGTCGCCCGGCCCCCGAAGCTGCCCGGCCTCTGGTGCGGGCGCTCCGGCTCCTCCGAGACCTCTGGGGCCCTGCGCGATTGCAAGGACAGCAGGCGCTCCACTCCTCACCCACATCTTTACGTCGGGCCTGTCCCCCCTACAGGGGGATTTTGGAGGAAAAATGAGAAATAGTAAAAGATAGTCCCAAATGGACAAACAATGCTCAAGAAATAGTCCCCAGACTACTTTTTGACTATTTTTGAATTTCCCTCCTGTAGAGGGACGGGCCCGACTTAACCATAGCTCCGAAGTGGCAGCCCCGTCCCACTCCCGCGCACACGTCTCGGCCACACGCCGCGCAATCACGCCGAGAGAGTGACCTCAGGCAAGAGTGACCTTAGGCACGTGGGCCTGATTGAGAGCCGCGGGGAGGGAGGAGGGGGGGGGTGGGGGGGGGCAAATCCAAGCGCGCGTGCAGGCCAATGTTGGGAGGACCCTGTAGGCCCGTACTGCAGGCCACTCCGGCAAAAGACCACTCCGTCGCGGCGGCTCCTGGTTTTCGGATCACGGGCTTTCGGCGGCCGTTGTGGACGACCCGGGCACCTCCAGAACGCCCTCGACGAAGCGCAACTGCTGGAAAGCACCACGATGCGAGAAAACCTCCGAGAACCGACGAAACCGTCAAACAAGAACACGAACCTCCCGAACCCTACGCGCAGCCGGGCCGCCCCCGACCTCCCTCCACATCACGCGCAGCCCCGCGGTGCAGGCCGCAGGAGCGCGCCTGCGTACGACATGGCCCCAGTGCGTGCGTGGATGCGCGCTGCGCAGGCGGCGGGGAGAACTTCGAGCCACCTGCCTTGGCTGCAAGAGGGCACGCGGGGAGGACAGGTCAGCAGGACGGAGCCGGGCCCTGGAGGAAATGGGCCCTGCAATCTGCGCATCTCGGGGGTGGACAGACCCCCCTTTAGCACAACGTGACTTAGTGAACACGACCTGAGGCCCAAACCTGGCGGGCGCAAGCCTGGAAAGTAACGGCCACGGCGCCCTCTCGAGAACCGAGAACGGACAATTCACTGGTCGACGTGTCACTGTTGGGGGTTCTGTCCACCCCCGAGCCTCGCCTTCGGGGGCCCCCGGGGCCCTCCGCGGGCCCGCGGAGCCCGTCGAGAACGCCTGGGGATGCAGAGCTGGCCCTGGGGCGAGCCCCGGGGCCTGAGGCTGGAAACTTCGGCCTGGCGTGTCGCGGCGGCGGCCCCGGCGACGCGCCATGCCTTGCGAGCGGATGTGAAGGGGCCCCAGGACACACAAATGAATACACACAAATAAAAGGATTCCCCATGCTTTCCTATACTTTCTGGGTTTCTGTCTTCCCCCCCACTTCCCATATCTTCATACATTTTCTGGGGAATCGACGATTCATTGTGTCTGTGGGTTTTTTCCCCTCCTGAGGATGGCGTGTCGCTCCGCGCCGCGAGGGAAGAGGCCGGGAGAGGCTCGGGGCGCGGACGCCCGGGGACCGCGACGCGGACAGCGCGTCGCGCCGAAGCGCGGTGGGCCAGGACCGGCCAGCGCGACGCGCGACGCCAGAACTCAGGAGGAGGAGGAGGAGGGGGGAGGAGAAGGAGGGAGGAGGAGGAGGAGGAGGAGGAGGAGGAGGAGGAGGAGGAGGAGGAGGAGGAGGAGGAGGAGGAGCAGGAGGAGGAGGAGCACAAGAGAGCGAATCGTGCCCGATGGGGCAGATCGAGGCGGCGGCGCGACACGCCATGCGAAAGGTTGCCGACCGCAGAGCGCCTCCTCACCTGGGCCCTTCTCCTGCACGGCGGGCCTGGCTACCTTGAGTCGGGCATGCCCCCCTACAGGGGGATTTTTGGGCGAAAAACTAAAAATACTCAAGCAGTACGGCCAAGATGCTCCAAAATAGTCAACAAAATAGTCCCCAGGTTTTTTTTTGACAATTTTCCCGACTGAAGCCTGGCTGCCGGGAGGGAGGGTGGGGGTGGGTGGGACGAGAGCGCCGCGACGGCGCAGCACCACGGGGGGGCGGCTCGGGCGGAAGAGTCCGGAGGCTCCTGCGCGAGCCCCTGGGCTGGCGCCCGGTGTATCAATCGCGGGAGCGCTCGCGACCGGCCCCGCTCCCCCTTCCTCTCCTCCTCCTCTTCCTCCTCCTCCTCCTCCTCCTTTTCCTCCTCCTCCTCCTCCTCCTCCCCTTTCCCCCCCCAGGCCACGTCACGATTCGCGCCGGCGCCGCCTCAGGAAAGGGTGCGGGGAGAAAGGATCGGCCTGAAGGGGGTGCAGGGAGAATGGGCACGGAGACCGACAGCAGTTCCTGTTCATTTTACGCCGGGTTCCCTACCGGTGTCCCTGCGGATCTTGCCCATGTGAAGTAGAAGGCGGGCTGCCCAGCAGTGGCCGCTGCCTGTTTTGGACAAGATTCGTTGTCGGTATCGCACCCGTTTTCCGTATTGTTTCGGGCGTCCACATCCGGGCTGGCGCTTCCAGCGTTAGCGGCACGCACAAGGGGGCAGGGGGAGGGGGGAGGCGTCCAAGGAGGAGTCTGCTTCTTAGAAGGCGCCGGCCCTACATCTATAGACAAGGCGCGCGCCTTCTCAGAAGCAGGGTGCTTCTAAGAAGCCTCCCCCCTCCCCCCTACCCCTCTCCCTCTCTGCGCGTGGCCGGCAGCGCCTGGGTCGGAAGGTTGGCGGCCTTCCGAACGGATCAAGGCGCAGATCGGGTGTTGCTAGAAGTTTCTCTGGCCCAAAGTGCCCCCAGGATTTCCAAGGGGGCCTCCACGGCCTCCAACGTAACGCACCCCTCACGAGGCCCAGAGGGGTCCACTGAGCGAAAGGTTGGGGGCACCCGGGGCCAAGGGCACCTTCGGGCGTTGGCAGAACTGGGTTTAGTGGAACCTGGTTTAGTGATCTGCACCGGGGGGTTCCACTAACCGGAACTGCCGTCACCCGAAAAACACCAGTTACGGCAAACCTGGTTTAGTGAATCTGGCCAGTTGAGGACCCCCAGGGGCGCCCGGGGGCGCCTGGGAACGCCTGGGAGCGCCTGGGAGCGCCTGGGAGCGCCTGGGGCCCTACCACCAACCGGGTCCCCTTACCCGGGGCCCTGGCTATACCCGCCGAGTGGGCGGCCGGTCGGCGAGCCATGGTCGCCGACCTCCCAGGCCCCTCGGACGAATTGCGCGCCTCACTGGAGCGGCGCCGCGTGCAGAGCGGGGTCCACCAGCGTGCACGCTCGAGTTCGCTCGCCTAGGTAACGTTAAGTCGGGCCTGTCCCCCTACAGGGGGATTTTCGACGAAAAATAAAAATAGCCAACACATACTCCAACATAGTCAAAACATACTTAAAAAAATAGTCCCCAGACTATTTTTGTTACTATTTTTGAATTTTCCTCCTGTAGAGGGACGGGCCCGACTCAAAGGTGACGCTGACCGTGGAGGGGACGCCCTCTGTCCAGGCGCTGGGGCCAACGCGCTGGCACGGATAGGAGGAGTCGGCTTGCGGGGGGGGTCGGGCGCGCGGGAGGCGGGCGGAGGCGTCGCCGGCGCCCCGCGCCCCCGGGGGGCTCCATGTTGGATTTCCCAGGCTGCGCCAAGCGAGCACGCGCTACTTGCCCGCGCGCTCACATTCGCGCAAGCGCATCCTAAGAAACTATGATTTGGATCGGAACCGGGCGACAACGGGCATGGGGCGCTTGTCAAGGCTGCTTTTGGGAGCGATTGCTGCTGGCTCGACACGCGCGATATGCATGTAACGACTTTTGGAGGACGGGCGCTGCGCCGTCCAATCCAACGCGGCAATGGCGCGGTCCGGGGCGCGCGGCCGTCGCGGCACAGGGCGGTCGACGTGACCGCATGGGGCGCGCGAGCGGCCGCGCGGTATTTGCGGGTCATTCGGCCGACGCTGCCGGGTCGCCCTCAAACAGCCCGCCACGAAGCAAATGCGCAATGCGCCAGCGCGCCGCCAGGATATCGCCCTGAAAACAACCTCTTCACTCTGACCGCCGACTGCGCGCCTCGCTGAACCAACGAAGTCGCGCGGCGCGCCCGCGCCGCGGACCCGCCGCAATGAACTCGCGGGAAAAGGCCTCTCTCCATGGGTTCTGGCACCGATTCTGGCCTACTTCCGGTCTGGCCGATTCTGGTTCTATCGCCGATTCCTCCTTTGATTCCGTACTGATTCCGTGCTGATTCTTTTGGTTCCGCTAGAATCAGGGGTCGCAGTTGTGCCGATTCTGTTTTGATTCTGCACTGATTCCGTACTGATTCCTTTGATTCCCCTGTGCCCCGGACCATCAGGCCGCGGCCCGAGCTCCCGCCTCGGCGGCATGGTTTTTCCAGGAGCGCGGAAGAGTTTTGAGGGGGAGGGGGGCGGGGGGGGGGGGGGCGGAGCGATTCTTGGGGCGCATCGGGCGGCCGAGCCACAGATTTCCGGGCCCAGTGCGCACGCCCAACATGGCAGGCGCGGGCGCGCGTGCGAGTTCTCGACCGTCGGCGCATCTGTAAGTTCATGCCCCGCCCCGCGCGCGGGAATGGAAACTTGCGTTGCGGTTTCCAATTGAACGCGCGGCCGTCGCAACTGCATCGCATTGCTCAGCACGCAAAGCGCGCGCAGCATGGGGGCTTTGCGTTCTCGCATGAGAAGTGTGCGGAACCGAACCGAACGGTCGGCGGCGCCCGCTCCTGCGCCGCGCGCGAGGCCATCGCGTCAGCGCGGGAGGCTACAGTGGCCTGGGCCGTCGCCCTGGGGCGCGGGCACAGCGCGAGGCCCGCGCGGGTCTCTCGCGCCGAACATGCGCAACAAGGTCGGCCCGCCCGCCGGCTGGCGCTCGCGGGCGACGCGACGCCGGCGCCGACTGCGAGGCCGACTGGGCCCGGAGGATTCCTGACAGTCCCGGGAAGGGGCAGCGGGCCGCGATGGAATCGGCGCGATCGTTGGCGCCCCCCCCGCGCCCGCCTCCCCCTGCAAGCCGACTCCTCCTAGGCACGGGAGGGCCGACCTGGGCGCTGGATCCGCCGCTCTGCCGAGCTCGCAAGGCCATCGCTCGGACGTCCATTCCAAGTGCACTTGTCGGTTTCTGTCGTCTTTTTGTCGCACGATGGCCCGAAATTGAAGGGGCCCTGGGACACACAAATAAATACACACAAATCAACAGATTCCCCATAATTATTTTCGCATATTTTCTAGGTTTTTGTCTTCCCCCCCCCACTTCCCATATTTTCCCATATTTTCCTGGGAATCGACGATTAATTGTGTCTGTGTGTTTTTTCCCCTACTGAGAAATGCTCGTCGATGGTCCTTGCCGGGGAAAAATGCACACGTCCGAGCGATGCCAAGTCGCCAGGAGCTGCCAGTGCGGTGGCGCCCTCCGGGTGCTGCTCGCAGCCTGCCAGATGCCCCTTCCCCCGGGCCTCGGGGGAGATCGGGCAGCCCGGCGCCGCACCGAGGCCAGGGGCATGAAGATCGAGCGTGCGCACGCAAAATCACTGGTGTCGGTCGGCGGACGTTCGCAGTCTCCTACTGAGGATGGCCCTCGCCAGCTGCCCCCCTTCGCCCTGCCTTCTGCCCCACACGAGGAGTCAGAGCGTGCCCCTCTGCGCGGCCCCCCGTTGGGAGGCTCCAAGTCTGCCTCGGGGGCCCCCCAGAGGTCGAAGTGCCCTATTCGCCGTAGATGCGGAGGCTCAAAGGCAAGGCAAGGCAAGGACTGCGCCGGGCCACAGTCCCAAGACGTTGCACTCGATACCCACACGCGTGGCAGGAGGAGGAGATGCGCGACCTGCTGGACGCGCACACACTTGAAAATGACAGGGTCAGGGGAGGAGGAGGAGGAGCAGGACGAGGAAGAGGAGGAGGAGGAGGAGGAGGAGGAGGAGGAAGAGGAGGAGAAAGCTCCCCGCCCCCCGCCTCTCTGCGCGGGGGGAGGTGGGATGGGGGCGGGGCCGGCCGCCCCGCGGGCTCCCACAGGGCGCGCCTCCATGGCCACCCTGGCCACAGCGCGCGCCTTCGGCGAGTGCAGGCCCTCCACGCACCCCTCCCCTCCAAGCACCCCTCCCCTCCCCTCCCCTCCCCTCCCTTCTCTCACTTCTCGCCCTTCTCTCCCCTCCCTGCCCTCCCTGCCCTCCGCTCCCCTCCCTCCTCGTCGCCCCCTCCCCTCCGCCGCCCGCCTCCGGGCGCACACCTCCCCCCCCCCGTCCGGAGGCCGTCCGCAGCGACAGCTCAGCCGAAGACCAACCGAGCCGACAGCGAAACCAAGACCGGCCGAAACCGACAGGCGGCAAGCGGCCTGGGCGGGCGCAGCGCCGCGGCAACGCAGCCACAAACGACTGGACCGGCCGACCGCGGGCACCCTTGCTCAACCCTTCAGCTCGCGGAAGAGGGGGGCCAGCAAGCAGACAGAGGGGCTCTCGGCCAAGATTCGGCGATGATCCCCGTCCCTTCACCGCCTGATCCTCATTCCACCTCATCCTCATAGGGCCTTCTCCTCCCCTCCTCCTTCTCTTTCTCCTCCAATCCCTAGTCCTCCTCCTCCTCCTCCTTTCCCTGCTCTTCACTCCTCCTTCCCCCCCTTCAGCAGGAGGACCGAGGAGGAGGAAAAGGGTATGGGGGCAAGCTAGGTGCGCAAGCGTAATACCTGACGCCCGACCCTCCCCCCCAATCCCTTACCAGTGTGTAGATATCCTTTCTATTCACGGTCGGATGACGAACAGGGCAATGATCCCGAGAAAGTGTTTCGTTATTTTAGGCGATGACGGGCGTCATGGGGGGGGGGCGGGGGGGGGATGACGTAACGCGACCCCCCAGAATGTGGCTCCGGCACCACAATGAGGACGAGCGACGACCGACGACCGACGAGCGACGACGACGACGACGACGCGGCGAGCAGCATGTAGGTGGCGACCTGCCCCACAGAGCCTGTGTACACCACAGTGCTCGCGTGCACCACGGCGCGCGTGTACACCACAGCGCCTGCGTACACCGCATCAGCCGTGTGCAACGCAACGCCTGCGTACACCAGTGCTTGCGTGCACCACAGCGCCGGTGTACACCACAGTGAGTGTGCCGACCGCAGCAACCATGTGCAACACAGCGCCTGTGTACACGACAATACGTGCGTGCACCGCGCCGCCTGTGCAGACCTCAGCGCTTGTCTACACCACAGCATCCGCGTGCAACGCAACGTTGTACACCACAGCGCCTGCGTGCACAGGACAAGTAGAAGGAGCATGTAGGTGAGAATCTGCTGCGGACAGCTAAACCCCACGCCAGGAAAGTGCTAATACTAGAATGCAACGTCCTTCCCCCCTCCCTCCTCCGCCACATCCACCTCTACCTCCTCCTCCTCCTCCTCCTCCTCCTCCTCCTCCTCCTGCCTCACCCTTCCCCCTTGTCTTGCGGGTCGACGCTACAGCGCACATGCGCATCCCAGCGTGCACCGCAGAATGGTCTACTGAATCAGTCCAGTTGGTTCTCGGACGGCCAATTTTGCTAGAGCCTCCTGGACGCAGATGGGAGGTTAGGATGATGCGGGCGGACTCGGGAGGACTCGTAGATTCAAGCGGCGCTCTTTCCCCAGAAGGATTCCGTACCAAATCCTATATAAAACGTTTGTTGTGTAATCCACACGCGCTCGAATTCTGTCATAAAAAAGTTCCTTCTAGAATTCTATATGCAACAGAGATGGTCTGTTGCACAGGGCTGCTGTGGTGTACTCAAGCGCCGTGGTGGACACAGGAGCTGTAGTGCACGCAGGCACTGTGGTGTACAATGGTGCTGTGTTGCACACGGCTGATATGGTGTACACATTCGCTGTGGTGTACACCGGTGCTGTGGTGCCCGCAGGCACTGTGGCACACACTGGCGCTGTGTTGCATGCGGCTGCTGTGGTGTACACAGGCGGTGTTGCGTACACAAGCGCTGTGGTGCACGCAGGCACGGCGGTGTACACAAGCGCTGTGGTGCAGATCGCCACCTACATGCTGCTGCTACCCGTCCTCGGTCATCCCTAAGCATTCCCAGACGCCGCCGGCGCGAAACGTGACGTCATCGGCCCCCTCCATCCCCACCCCCCCCAGATGATTGCCGTCATCGGCCTGGAAAGAAAGGCTCCAGCCGCGTCCGCGCGCACGACGACGACGAGCGACGGGCGAACGAGCGAACGAGCGACGACGACGATTGCGGACCAGACTCTCATGCGGATTCCTATGAGGACACCTATGCGGATCCCGATGCGCACGGCGACAGTGCCTGGAGCGCACTGGGGGGGGGGAGCGTGACGTCATAGGGGTGAGGCGGCCCGTCATGCCCCAAACAATCAAGAAACACTCTCTGAGAGAGTACACGATGCATGGTATAGCACGGCATAGCATGGCATACACATACAAGAGCACGGCCACAGCCGACGTCGTTGCGTCGAGAACGCGACTCATCTCGACAACAAGTTACAAGAGAATCCAGACATAACACATGACGGGAAATGCAAATGGACGGTCTGGAAATCCGTAAGCGCAAATGAAATCAGCGCTGCAGTGGGAACACGATTTCGAAGGACCGAAACCGCGGAAATGAGACCAGCGCTGCAGTGGGAACACAAGTTGGAAGGACTGGGAGCGCGGAACTGAAGCCAATGCTGCAGCAGGAACACGATTTTGACGAATCAGAGCAAATAAAATGAGGTCAGCGATGCAGCGGGCACATGATTTGGAAGGACTGGGAACGACAACACGGAGCCAACACTGAAAACGTTCGGATTGGAAAAACGCAAAGATGTGTGGTCAACTCGTTGGCATCTCGTGTCGTCTTCGGGGGGGATTGTGGAGGACATGTTCATCTCCATCTGGTGAAATTTGTGGAGGAGAGAAAAGGAAAAATGGGGGAAGGGGACCCAGACCCCGAAGCCGCGACGTTTTCGCAACTGGCGTTTCATCCCGGGCCCGGGCCCTCCCGGAACCAGCGAGGGCCCCCAGAAACCGAGATCGATCAGCAAACCTCCCGGCCGTGACTGTTGTGACGACGACCTCCCTCCCGCCGAGCCTGGTCCGAGCGGTCCCAAGGCAGCGCGGCCGCGCGCGCGGATCCCGGCCGCACCACAGTCGAGGAGCGCTTGGCCACCTCCGCCGCTGGGGTCCCGGAGTGAAGCCCCGAGCGGTGGCCAACGCTCCCACGGCTTGAGGTACAGTCGGGGCGTTGACCTAAGGAACCCTAAATAAGGAACGAGGCCCTTTTTTTTCATAAGTTAAACTTCGATTTCCGATCGAAAACATAAAGAAAGCCTGAGGCAAACTGTGAAACAATTAAGGAGCACGGAGCCCCTCCGCAACGGAAAGGGTTCCTTCTTCAGCGCACCGACTGTAACCACGCGTGGACCTTCCCGCTGCAGGACGTCTGCAGCCAAGGGAAGCCCAGTGGGGAGGCCCGACACCCGAGCGTCGATTGGTCACGCCGGTGGGGCAGGGCTCGCAGGCGGTCGCAGGATGGCAGGCTGACCGCCGTAAGAGCCCTCCGATTGTCGGCGGCGCGCGCAGAGGGGTGGCTCGAGGTGGCTGCGAAGCAGGGGCCTTCCTGGAAGGGCCCGCCAAGGTCCAGGCGGCGGGGGGCTTCTGAAACCATGCCCAGCCTGGTGTCGGAAGCCCCCCCGCCTTCTTGGAAGGCCGGCCGTCACCCCCCTCGGACCCCCTCGTGCGCGCCGCCAATGTTAGAAGAGGACAGATCTGTATAAACATGCACTCGGGAGGTCCACACGGATCTCTGGCATCGGCACTGGATCCCCGCCCCTAGCGCTCGGAGCGCGCCAGATTCGGCGCTGGAGGCGCAGCCATGGGGGTTCCGGCGCAGATCGAGGAGATCCGCGCGGACCTCAGGAAGAATCCAGCGGTGGTGGCCTTCTCTTCCTCCTCCTGCTCCTCCTCGTTCTCCTTCCTTCTTCATCATTGCTGTCCTTCTGATTCCTCCTCGTCCTCCTCGTCCTCCTCCTCCTCCTCCTCCTCCTCCTCCTCCTCCTCCTCCCCAAAAGCGCCCCCATTGGATCCCAGCGGCTGTGGTGGCCAGGCGCCCCACGGGCAGCGCCGGGAAGCGGACAGGGCGGGCCAGGCCGGCGTGCGGGAGAGGCCTCCGGATGTCGAGCCGAGGCTGCGGGAGGGCGGCGGGAGGGAGCGCGGGGAGGGGGGCCCTCCGTCGGCCGTCGAGCCACGTCCGGGAGGGTCTGTGCTCTCTGGCCGATTGCGGATCTGTTGGGCCAAACGATCCTGCATGTTGGCGCCTGCTAGCTGTGTTTTTCGTCCTCCTGCTCTTCCACCTCCTCATCCTCCTCCTCCTCCTCCTCCTCCTTTGGACCTGCCCAGCCTAGGGTGCTGGCTTGGCAGATGTGGATTCTTAATGTTCGCGTCGAGTGCTGGAGGGTGTCCCCGTCCGACTCGGAGACCAGGGTCAGGGGCTTACAGTGCTCGCTGGTTCTCGTGTGCAGGAGTCGGGCAGTGGGTAAAATTTGTAATTTGGGCGCCTCCCCGCACCCTCTACTTCAGCAGGCTTCCGCCGACTTCCGCCGACGAGGCGTCCACGATGTTTGCTCTCGCCAGCGTCCGTGGAGGGAGGGATGGCACCGTCTTGGTCCCTCGGAGGCGAGGCCCTTTCTGAGACGCCCCATGGGGCCAGCCAGCACTCGCACTGCGCCCAGCCATCTTCCGTCCGTTTTGGCACTGCTCATTCTCGTCTCGTTGCCCACACTCATTCCTCGCAGCGTGAGTTTTGCTCTCAGTAATGCTCGTCATTTTCGCGCGCATCGATGGAAGCGACGCGCTGGCTCGACCACGCCGGGGCAACCGGAAAGAAGGGGAGGCAAGGGAGGGGAGGCAGGAGAAGGTCAGGGCCGGCTGAGCAGAGGAGACGAGGAGGATGGTCGGGACCTCTTCCTCTCGCTGCGAAGAAATCGCGAAGGACAATTTTTGCTAACTGCTGGGCCCCGGGAACATCAGATGATAACTCGGGCTTAGGACACGGTCCCAGGGAAATGATTCAGACCTCCGGGGGTCCACGCTGCCAACAGAAACACGACGTCGCAGGTCTGGGGACGAGGAGGAGAAGGAGGAGACACCTTGGTGCACCCCCGCCGTGCCGTCGTGCCCCTCTTCTCTCCTGCCACGTCATGCGGGCTGCTAATCCTGAGAGCGATGCTCCTCCCTCGCCCTCAGCGTTGGCCCCGGGCGTGGCGCCGAGGGCATGGGAGCTTTCTCGAGCCAGCCCACAGCGTCAGCGTCGTCAGGGGAAGGATGAGGAGGCTGCCAAGCGCGAAGGCCGACGGTGACTACCTACCAGACCACCCCAACCCAACCCGAAGACCCGAATTTCGGGTTGGGGGGGGTATGGGCTCCATATTTGTTTTTTCGATGTTCCCGGCCCCCCCCCCACTAGAAATCGATGGTAAATCTGAGCCTTCGGGTTGGGTTGGGGTGGTTTGGTGGGTGGTGAGACGGAGGAGGAGGCCTGGCGAGGAAGCCGGATGATGGAATCCTGATGTGTCTTGGCGTCACGGGGGGGGGCCTCTTGGGCCGGGCGGGAGCCCCTGCAAGAGCTCCCCGGCCCCAGAGGTCGAGAGGTCATCATGCGTCGGAAGCTACGGGGCTGCGGGTATGGCGACCGTGTCGGCTCCGGAAGGAGGGCAGCTTATAGGTGCGTGCTGCTGCTTGACCTTCTTGGTTTCCTCCGCCTTGCTGTAGGCCTTGGGCCACAGGCCGCGCTCCATGCGATCGAGGTAACTAATCCTCACGACTGTCGGATGCAACGCGCTTCGGATCACACGCCTGGAGATCTGCAGGAGCAAAGGGAGGCCAGAGCGGGGGGGGGCCTGGATGGCGAGATACAATCAAAAACCCTAATAAGGACGCGCGGTAAGGACGCAAGACCCTTGGAAGCCGAAGTTGGGATTTTTGGGGCGGCGGACGACGAACACCTCAAGGATGCAAGAGCAAGGAAGAGCAAGGACGCAAGGGTACCCTGAGCAAAGTCGCGCGTCTTTACTAGGGTTTTTGACTGTACAACGCATTTCGGATCACACCCCTTGGCGATCTGCAGGAGCGGGGGGAGGCCAGAGCGGGAGGGGGGGGGGCCCTGGAGGGCGAGGGGGGGGGGGGGGCTGGCGAAGGCTTCGGCGGAGGCGGCCTCCGCGGCTCGAGGTGCTGTTTCCGCGCGCTTTGTCTCTCTTGGGGGGGAGGGGCCTCTGGTTAAGCAGGGAGCGACCGTCCCGGCATTCCTATAGTCATACCACGAAGTGTTCCTAGAACCTAAAAATGTTCTAAGAACAAAAACAATGTTCTTAGAACATGAACCCGATGTGCTAAACCAAGACGCTGCCAGCCAGACATGTTCTAAGAACATTTCGTGGAAACCACAAACGGCTCTTGGAACATTGTTATGTAGGGCTATAGGCGAGCCAGTCACTGCTTGATCTTGGGGGGGGGGGGGGCCTCTCGCCGTGCCCGCCGCGACGTTCTGGCCGGCATGAGAAAACTGGTGGAGCAAGCACCCGAGGCCTGGCCACGGGCACCATCCCGCCGCCCTCCCTGCGCAGGGGATCCTCCAGGGCCTGGAGCCTCCTGAGGCACAGCCCTCGACGAGCGCCCCCGCCTCACGCCCTCCCGCCTCGAGCCTCTTGTTCGTCCGCCCCTGCAGGCTCGCATTTCGCTGCGCGAAGCAGCCCCCTTGAGACATGGGCGCCCAATGGGCCCAAACAAATCCGACGGAAAGTCCGTTTTGAAAGGGACTGTTCTCCATCCTTCGAGCAATGAAACACGCGGACGGAAAGTTGGTGAAGATGGATGGTGATGATGATGAGGAAGAGGATGATGATGATGGTGATGATGATGATGATGAGGAGGAGGCCGTGAGGAGCCGAGTGCCACCCCGACTCGGGCCCCCTCCTGCAGTCGCTCTCGGCTCCCGCTCCACCACCATTTAATCGTTTCTCGATATCTGGCTGCGCAACTCTCAGGTGCACTTCGTTTGGCACGGCTTTTCCCAGCGCGTGCGTGCGCCTCCTAGCCTGCGCAAGAGAAGGCCGTGAGGAAGGGGTGGCGGGGGCAAAACTACCTCAGTTTCTTTCTTTTTGGGGGGGCGGCGCTGCCGAGTCATACCTACGTGGTCGCCTGGCGGAAGGCACGATGGAAAGCACGTGCCCAGAACGGCCCAGAACGGCCCAGATGACGAAGGCGGGGGGTCGAAGCATCGCCTCATGGGAGCAGCAAGATATCAGCGCACACGCGAGCTCTGCAGCAGGTATGGTGACCCCAATCCCCGACTTATTGCTTAGATGTTCGCCTGTTGCGCCCCAAGTCGGAGATAAACGATGGGTGGTCGTCCATGCTCGACAGGCGTGCATCCGAATAGCCCCCCTGCAATCCCCAATGTTTTCTCATTTCTGCTCTAGACGGTCAGTCATTCGGGGTGGAACTCGGAGGCTGAAGGCGACAAGTAGCAGGCCCGGAGACCCTGAAACTGGTCAACACTTGGCACATCTCGGGGACGACTCTTGCTGACTTCCACCGCTTTCCTCGGGCGCACGCCGAGATGGATTACGCACCCGTGTGGATCTTGCGCGTGGGCGCCAGATCCAACGGTCGGGGAATGCACCCCCCCCCGATGTGTGGCGCCATGGCCGCCTGATTTGGCGACGGAGCGCGCCGCTTCTGTATGGAAGCGGGACGTGTCGTCAAACCGCGCGCCTCAATGCATGGCTGCGCTTCCGCCGCCCTCCGCGGCCTTCCGGCCGCTGGGCCGCTTTCCGCTTTCACCCCGCCGCATTTCTGCAGGCCTCTTCCACAAGCATTACGACATCGCTGTACGTATCTTCTCACCAAGATCTATTTTTTGTTCACGCAACCTGTCTGGATCACTTCAGACACAAATTTCTCGTCTGATTTTGGACCAGAGGATTTGTTAACTTGCCCGGCGGACGCCGCCAAGGACTATTAAAAAAAGGAAAGACGCACCCAGCTCCCCACTTTGCAGAAAGCGCACCAGGTCGCCTGGGAAGACGCTGCTGCCCCCCCCGACAGAGGGGCGACGACGCAGGGGACCAGCTCAGTGGGGCAAACACCGAGCCGGAACTGGCGATACCCCGTCAGCCAACCCTCGAGAACAGGTACTGTCAGAAGCATAAGCGTTCGGAGGTCGGCGCTGATTTCTTGGATCGGTGGCCCTCCTCCCAGGCTTGCGGAGCGCGCCAGGGGCAGCGCCGAAGGCGCCGCCAGGGGGCTCCAGCGCCAATCCGAGAACTCCGCGCGGACCTCCGACAAACTCGATGCATGGCACCATTTGTTCCCGGACATCCCTCCTAACACTGCCCCTGATCGGTGTGCCACGCACTCGGCCACGGACTCGGGCGCTCTGCGGCGGCCTCCTGGCAGTCCTCGGCAGCTCCCCGCGGTCCTCGGCGGCTCCCCGCGGCCTCTGGCGCGAGAGCTGGACGCCTGCGTCCCGCCGTGGGGCATCGAAGGCCGAAGGCGTGGGCCCGAGAGCAAGCGAAAAATTGAGCAGGGACAGACCGTCCCGGCATTCCTATAGTCATACCACGAAATGTTCTTAGAACGACAAACATGTTCTAATAACAAAAACGATGTTCTTCGAACATGAACCCGATGTGTAAAAACAAGACAGTCCCAACCAGAAATGTTCTAAGAACATTTCGTGGGAACTACAAAAGGTCTTCAGAACATTGTTTGGTAGGGCTGTAGGCACGCCGGGACGCTTCGCCACTGCTTGAAAAAGGGCCTCCCCGGCGCGGCGCGCGGCGCGCGGGGCGCGCGGGTGCCGTGTGCGCCCTCGACGCCGTGACGGAGGCGGTGCGCGGCACCGTCGGCGGGCGACCTGCGGGCCCAGCGGCGGAGGAGGGGGGGCGGTCCGCGCGGCGGAAACGGGGGCGGGCAGGCCAGGGTGCGAGGGGAGGAGGAGGAGGAGGAGGAGGAGGAGGAGGAGGAGGAGGAGGAGGAGGAGGGAGGAGGAGGAGGAGGAGGAGGAGGAGGAGGAGGAGGAGGGGGAGGAGGAGGAGGGGGAGGAGGAGGGGGAGGAGGAGGAGGAGGAGGTGGAGGAGGAGGAGGCGGAGGAGGAGGAGGAGGAGAAAGAGGAGGAGGAGGAGGCGAGCTTCGCTCAAAGCTTGCCAAACGCTGAGGAAGAGGAAGATGGGGAGGGGGAGAGCGCAACAAGCCACGCCTTCATGCCCGCCCAGCGGTAAAAGGGGGAAAAGGAGGACGACGACAAAGAGGATGGGGGAGCGGGGGGCAAGACCAATCGGCCGGAGGAGGTAGGCAGAAGCGTTCAGTAGGCGGGCGTCGGAAGCAGCAAGGAGTCAGAAGGATTCCTATGGATGTCCTCAGGATTCCCATGGATTTCTTAAGAACCAATGGAAGTCCGAAGGATTCCGATGGATTTCCGAAGGAATCCGATGGATTGCCTTAGGAAGCCGATGGATTTCCTTGGAAATCCTGTGGATGACCTAAGGGATCCTATGGATGGATGTCCTTGGGAGTCTTATGGCTTTCCCACGGAATCCGATGGATGTCCGAAGGGATCCTACTGATGTGTCCGAAGAAATCCTAAGGATGTCCGAAGGAACCCTATGGATTTCCAAACGAATCCTCAAGATTTCCTCAAGGATCCAATGTCCGAAAGAATCCAATGGATTCCGTAAGGAATCCGATAGATTTCCAAAGAATTTCAATGGAAATCCTTAAGAACCTGATGCATGTCCTAAGGAATCCGCTTGGTGTCCTAAGGAATGTTATGGATTTCGTCAGGGATCCGATGGATTGCCTCAGGAATCCGAAGGGTTTCCGGGCGAATCCTATGGATGTCCTAAGAAGTCCTATGGAGTGCCTAAGACATCCTATGGTCTTCCGACGGAATCCTATGGGTAGCCGCAAGAATCCTATGGATGTCCCAGGGCACCCAATAGATTTCGTAAGGTATCCTATGGGTTGCCATCGGATTCCGATAGATGTCCTAAGGAATCCCTATGCATGGAACCCTACGGATGCCCGAAAGAACCAGACGATTTCCTAAAGGGAATCATATGGATTTCCTGAGGAATCCGATGGATCCCCTAAGGAATTCCATGGATTCCTTAAGGTCACCTATAGATGCCCGGAGGACTCCCATGGGTGTTCTAAGGAATCCGATGGATTTCCTAAGGGATCCGATGGATGCCCGAAGGAATCCCTCAGATGTCCAAAAGAATCGTGCGCATGTCGTCAGGGATTCGATGGGTTCCCTTGAGAAGCCTTTGGTTTTCCGAAGGTATCCTGTGGCTGTCCTAAAAAGTCCTGAAGATTTCCGGAGGAAGCCCATTGAATGCCTTAGGAATCCTGTGCATGTCCTAAAAAAATCCAATGGGTTGTCTCAAGAGTCATATGGACTTCCTAAGAAACTCATGGAGTTCATGTAGAATAGGATGGATGGCCTAAGGAATCCTGTGCATGTCCTACGGGGCCTGATCGGACAAAAACGGGAAGCGTCGCTGTTATCCTTTAGGTGTGTGGACTATGCTGTTTTGTTTGTCTGCCGCGCAGATCTGTCGTGGCGTGCGTGCGTTTGCGCGCGCGTGGAATATGTGCATGTGTGTCCGCGCGTGGTGGTCTGCGGCAATGCTGTGTTATGCCGTGCTGCTCTGCCGTGCTCCTGCGGTCTGCGTGAACGTGTGTGTGCGCGTGTGTGGATGTGTGTGTGGGTGCGTGTGTGCGTGCGTGTGCGAATGCCTGTGTGCGTGTGCCTACGTGCGCGTGCCTGTGGATGCGGCTGAGTGAACAAATGTTCTATGTGTTAAAGTTAAAGTTAAAGACGGGGCCTTCAAGCCAACGAGGTGGGCCAAAGGCCAAAGACACGCCAGCGCGGGGGGGCCGCCTAGGGCCGCCGCCCGCGGGGGCCCCGCAGGGCCACCCACCCGAGAAGGGCCTCCTTGGGCCGCCTCACGGACACCGAGCGGGGCCGCCTTGAGCCACCGCTCCAAGGGAACTCGACTGCGACAGTACACAGGAGCCCCTCGCAGCAGAGCGCGCCTCGCGCGCCAACACGCCCAAGGGCAACACACGAGAGCGAACGATGCTTATTCCTTACTCGCTCACTCGCGGACGGCGAGCTGCGGTGCGCCAGAAGGCAGCTAACCCTGCGGCCCACTTGCCTTCCGCCCGCCGTGCTGCTCGCAGCAGCCAGCCTCGCCGTCTTCACTGCCTGCTCAGCCGCGGGAGTCGCTGGGCCGCTGCTCGGGCTGCAGGCCGCGGCCGAGGCTCCGCCTGTAGGCTCCGCCTCGCTGCCGAGCCACTCCAGGTAGAGCTCCAGGTGTGTCGAGCCACGGCGCGCCAGGCGGCGGCGGACCCTGCGGCTCACCAGGCCGCCGCTTGGCGCTGCGTCCGCGGCTGCGAGCTCCTCCTCTGCGGCTTCGCCAGCTCCGAGGGCGCCCGCGCTGGGGCCTGGCCGCTGCAGGGGCCGGCTGGCCGCCGACTCCTCGTCTCCCTGTGCTGCTGCGGGCGCCGCAGGGCCACTGCCCGAACTGCTGGCCGCGGCTACGGCTCCGCCTGAGGGCTCCGCCTCCATGCCAAGCCACTCCAGGCAGCGCTCCTGGGCGAGCCCTGGCACTGGCCCCTGCGAGCGCAAGGCAGGGATGCCTTCTGCACAGACCCCCTGCTTGTCCGCTCGCAGCCTGCCACCAGGATGGAGCCCTCGCTCCCGCAGGCTGCGCTGGTTCCTGCCCGACTTGCTCGTCAGGTGACAGGGCCCTGGGCACTGCGCCCTCAGGCGAGACTTGCCACCTGCGCGGCTGCTCAGCACTCTGTAGGCGCCACACCTGGTGCACGCTACGAATTCCTGGGCGTCCACGCCTTCGCCCGCGCAGGCGTGGCCGAGCACGCGCCCCAGGGCGCTGAAGGCGACAGCGGTGGCCGGAAGGGCGGCCGTGCCGCTCCTCGTCGAGCTGCTGCCCTCGAGGCGGGCCCGCGTGGCAGGGGCGCCGCCGCCTATGGCCTCTCCAGCCTGAGGGGGTTCCGCAGCCGCCGCGGACTGCGCCTGGCCGATCCTGACAGCAGGCGGGGGCCCTCCACTGCACGGGGCCGAGCCGTCTACGCACTGCTCGCCGTCGAGTCCGCCGACATCCTCGGTGCACAGCGCCTGGGGCCCGAGGAGCGCGGACTCGATCACGCCATCGGGGTCCGCTGCCTTGCGCCGCTCCGACTCGAGGCGCCAGCCGCGCTGCGCCAGGGGCTGCACGACTGCAACGGTGGGCGAGGCACAACGCCTCCCTGCGGTGCCGCAGGCGCGCCTGGCGGCAGCCTCCTCCGAGCCCACAGCGCGCCTCCCGCGCGGCAGCCCGCCTGGCTGCAGCGGGCCCAACTTCACTGTCATTGCCTCGAGGCGCTCAAGTACTCCAGCTTGGCCTCCGAGATCGCCCCTCTCGCTTGTGCCGAACTCGAGGCCCCCGAACTCGTTCGCCGCGCGGGCTGCTGTGGTAGCCGCCTCCGCACCATCCAGCCAATGCCCCTCCTGCCAAAAGTGCCGAGTCCCGCGCGAGGGCTGCCAGTGCCGCTTCCAGTCAGCTGTGAGCCCCTGCCGCACTACCCCGAGGGCCAGGCCCATGGCGCGGGCGGGGGCCGACTCTCCGTGGCGGCACCCGCGCCTGTACACCGCGCCGAAGGCCGCGCTGGCCGCCATGGGCCTCTCTGCCTGCCCCAGGGACCCGCGCAGGTCACTGTCGGCCGTGGGTCCCCACCAAGGTGCTCGCGACGACCTGAATCCACTGGCAAGCCGCCTCCTTGGGGGCGCACTGGTGGGGGCCCACCTCCCAGGCCCAGACGCGAGGCTCCACCCGCCAGCGAGAGCACTCCACGCGGCCGGGCACCTGAAAAAGGCACCTTCTTCGCGGGGTCGGCGAACGGCGGCAGCGTCGCCAGGGAGACAGCCAGGGCGGACAAGCCCTCTGGGCCGCCCCAACTCGGGCAGCACGTCTGGCTCCATGTCGGAGCTGCCTTGCTCCAGCCAGGGCACGCCCGCGGAGAGCTCGATGTCGCCGAAGGTTGCGAAGATGCTGAGGCTGGCCCCTTTGGGCTCCAGGGCGCGGCGCAAGCCCGCCGCCTCCGCGCACCCACCGCCAAGCTGGCGTGGCCCCGCAGCGCGGGCCTCGCAGGGCCTGCCCCTGCGCTGGAGGGCCCCCTGCGCCCTTGCCCCCAGCAGCGTGGCCAGCGGGGCGAGCGGCCAAAGGGGTCAGGTCCGCCGCCTCGGCTGCCAGCTCCCGCTTGCAGGCCTGCGCCACCTGCGGCCACTCGCCGAGCGCGTTGCCGTGCCGCTCGGCTTGGCCGCGCTTAGATGCGGCCTGGGGCAGCCAGGGGCCGCCGCTGCCTGCGAGGTGTCCGTCGTTGCCGTCGTCGCTGCTGATCTCGTCCATGGGGCAGGATCCCGCCTGCGGCGCATGCTTGGGGGCCAGGGGGGGCCCAGCCAGCCAGCTGCGCTCGCGCTGCCTCCATCTGGGCGCGCATGGCCGCCCTGGCGACCTCGAAGTTGCTGGGGGCCCAGGCCTCTGGCAGCTTGTCCAGCTGCGTGAGGAGCCCTGGGGCCTGGCTAGCTCCTGCCCGCTCTGCTGCCCGCTGGCGCTCCCGCGCCTCCGCCTCTTCACGGGCAGCTTCCTCGAGGACCTGGAGCGCCCTGCTGGCCTTCTCCAGCGCGCCACCCCGCTCCGCCAGCTCCTCCTGGGCCTTCTGGAGCTGGGCCTCCGCGAGGTCGCGCGCCACCTGCTTCTGCTCCATGTCCTGGCGGGCTGCGCGGAGCCGCTTCTCCGACTTGCTGATGGCGTTGGCTTCCTTGTGCAGCAGCGTCGACCTCGGCGTGGAGGCGGCCTTCTGCTCTGCTGCTGCCTGCTGGGCCTTGGCCAGCTCAGCCCGCTTCGACTCCAGCTGGCTGGCCACGACGCTGGTGAAGCTGCCGTCGACGCCCTCGGGCGGCCCTGCCTGCAGCGCCTCCAGCTGCTCGACCGTCGCCTGTAGCCTCTCGATCGCCGTGACCCCACCGCCACTGGGCGCCCCACTGGCTGCCGAAGCCGAGGTCTGCGACTTGGCGGATGCTGCTCGCGAAGCCGCGCTGCGGGCCTGCCGCTGGGCTTTGCGCCCCCTCGGCTGGTCCACCCAGCCGTCCTTGTCGGCCTTGGGCTTCTCCGCCGCCGGCGTTGCCCCCGTGGCCCAGGGCGGTGCCGCATACCCACAGCAGAGGCAGGAGGTACGCCAGTCCCAGTTCCAACCTCCGCAGCTGCACATCCAGTACGGCCTGCTGCGCTTGCCCCTGCTGCCGCCTCGCGAGGAGCGCGCCATGGCCCCAGGCGCTCGGTCTGAGCGATTGCGCTTCTGCGCAGCGAAAGCAAGGAGAACAAACGAGTGCACTGGCCCAAAGCGAAGAGCCCCTCGCGCTCGGAACGCCGCGGACGACTCGCGGTCGTCGGGTGCTCCATGGCCTTGAGCTTAAAATGGCTACGGCAATGTTCTATGTGTTCTGCCGTGCTCCTGCGTGTTCTGCCGTGCTGCTGTGTGTTCTGCCGTGCGCCTGCGGATTCTGCCATGGTCCTGCTCTGCAATGCTCCGATGTGTTCTGCCGTGTTCCTGTCTGCTCTGCCGTGCGCCTGTGTTCTGCCATGATGCTGCGTGTTCTGCCGTGCTCCTATGTGTTTGATGTGATCTGCTGCGCTCCTCCGTTTTGCCATGCGCCTGTGTATTCTGCCGTGTTCCTATGTACTCTGTGTGTTCTGCCCTGCTCCTCGTGATCCTGCTTGTTCTGCCGTGCTCCAATGTGTGCTGCCGTGCTCCTGCATATTCTGCCGTCAATTCTGCAATGCACCTATGTGGTCTGCCGTGCTCCTGTGTGTTATGCCATGCTCCTTTGTGTTCTGCCGTGCTGTTGGTTGTTCTGCAATGCTCCTATATGTTTTGTATGTTATGCCGGGCTCCTGTGTGTTCTGCCATGCTCCTGCGTAGTCTGCCGCGCTCCTGCTTGATCTGCCGTGTTCTGCCGTGCTCCTCCTGCTCCTGTGTTCTGCCGTGTTCCTGTGTTCTGTCGTGCTCCTGTGTGTTCTGCCGTGTTCCTGTGTGTTCTGTATGTTCTGCGATGCACCTGCATGTTCTTCCGTGCTCCTATGTGTTCTGCCGTGCTCCTATGCATTATGTATGTTCTGCCGTGCTCCTCATGCTGCTGTGTGTTCTGCCGTGCTCCTGTGCGTGCTGCTGTGTTCCTGTTTGTTCTGCCATGCTCCCGTGTGTTCTTTGGGTACTACCGTGCTCCTGTGTGGTCTGCCGTGCTCCTGTGTGTTTTGCCGTGCTCTCGCGCGCTCTGCCGTGCTTCTGCATGTTGGGCTGCTGTCATCCTGCACATGTTCTGAAGATGTCCCAGGCGAAAATCTTCAGTATTAACACGCATGGTCTTAACTCAGCCATTTCAGCATCTCATTGTTCGAGGATGTCTCAGGCGATATCCTCATTCCCATACGTTTGTTAAATTCGCGGTTTTCATTTTCTAGTGGATGTCTCAGGCGGAATGCTTGTTTGTGTGAAAGACAGTGTTGCGAACAACTCATTTTGGTGAGGATGTCTCAAGCGAAATGCTAATGTTGAGGAATCTCAAGGGCGCTCGTGGGGTCATAGTGGGCCTCGTTTGGGCCTCGTTTGGGGCTGCCTCGACGCCATCAAAAACATGCCGATGCGATGTCACACACATCCCGTTTTTGATGATGTCCCTAGCGATATCGTCATTGTTACAAGCCTGGCTTGGGCCGTCTGGAAGCCTTTTCAAGAGCGAGCCCAAGACGATGTTAGAACAGCAGTTTTCAGAACGATGCTGTTTATTATTTTATTATTTGAGGATGTCCCTCGCGAAACCATCATTTTCGGCAGTCATCAGGTCGCTCTTGGAGCCATATTGAAGTCCTTTGGGGGCTCTCATTTCTTCCTCTTAAAGCACTTTGGGAACGATGTCAAGACGATGTTGAGAACATCTCATTGTTTGAGGATGTCCCCAACGACATGCAAATTTTCAGCCGTGCTCTTTTTTCTAGTCCGCCGTGCTGCCGAGCATTTTCTGAGGATGTCCCTAGGGAAAACGCCGTTGTCAACATAAGCGGCAGTAAGACACCTCCGGGGACATCTCAGTTTTGTAAGGACGTCTCAGGCGAAACGCACATTTTTACAAATGGATGAATTTCGCGGCGATTAGCTTTTCGAGGGCGTCTCGAGCGAAACACTCGTTTTATTCAACGCGATGTCGCGAGGATTTCAATTTTGCGAGGGTGTCTCAGGCAAAATCGCCATTTCGAGGAACCTGACAGGACAAGAACGGGAAGCGTCCTTTTGTGTCCTGGGCTTCTGAGGTATCCTGCGTTCTGAGTATATGCTGCGCAAGTCTGTCGTGGCGTGCGTGCGTTTGCGCGTGCGTGGAATATGCGCGTGTGTCTGTGCGTGAAGATCTGCGGCACTGATGTGTTATGCCGTGCTTCCCTGCCGTGCTCCTGCGGTCTGCGTGAACGTATGTTGCCTCTCTGTGCGTGCGTGACACACACACACACACCAGTGTCGCGGCCGTGCCATGCTTCGGCCAATTTCTACCTGGCGTGGCAGATTGGTAGACTGGGTGGTAGCAATCGCGCGCAGGAAAAGACGCAGAACCGCGCATGTACGCGGAAGATGCCAGAGAGCGGCCATGCGGAGGTGCAGGAGCAGAGGCCGAATGCCACCAGACTGACAGGTGAACAGCAAACACACACGCACGCACACTCACACACACACACGCACGCACGCACGCACGCACGCACGCACGCACGCACGCACGCACACACACACACACACACACACGCGCACACACACACCGGAAGAAAACCCTTCGAAGCTCCCCTGGACGTCGGCAGCCCTGCGTGGCACTCTGGATGATTCCAGCAGGCCGCATGCACGATCATGGGAACATTGATAAGGGTATCCTCGGCCCCCCCAGAAAATAGTGAGGAACGTTGGAGCCACCTGAGGTCACCGTGGAGGTGTCAGAGAGGCAGCGAAAACCACTTTGAAAATAGCTGGAAGCCGCTCGGGTGAAGACCACTGGTCTCCCTGAGAGATTTCCAGGATACACACCTCAGCAGCCTGCTCGAAACGGATGTTGCACGACGACGAACCATGCGGGGCTTCCCGACCACCACCCCCCAATTTCCCACGAAGAAGGGAAGAGAAGAGAAGTCCCGGCATTATGCCCCACGCAGGGCGGGCCACCTCACATGATTTGCTGATCGTGGTGGACCGCAATCTCGAGCTTCACCAGTGGACATCAACACACCAGGGAGCAATATTACGGACTGCGCCTCCAGTCCTACACGTCGGGGGCCACGAAGCTGCACCACGAGGAAAGGAACAGGACATTCGCGCCCAAAAAGGAGCCCCACGATGGAGCGCGGCAGGCGCGCGCGACCCCAGCCCACGCCGACGCACCACATCGCAAAACAAACTCCTGGCCAGCAGCTTCTGCCAGGCCTTGCCAGCGGCGCGCCGCGCCCAGGGGAAAACGCTGTGCAGGACGGATGCACAAATCATCGAGAAAATATGTTTTTCGAGTTTTTAAGCTGATATTGAAGTGAGCCTTCTCGTCGAATTCTGAGTTTTACTCCGCGATTCAAGAGCTCTACGGCTCCGGCGGTTTTACTTCGCGAGTTTTACTTCGCGATTCAAGAGCTCGCGGTAACCTGGTTGACGGTTTACCGCCGGCTCCCAGTTCCGGCGCGGGGTGGAGCTAGTTCGCCCACCCGTGATACACCTGGCTGGGGCTGCGCTCTGGGACCAGACCCGAGCACTCCTGGCAGCCCTGGCAGCTCGCACTCGGTGACTCGCCTCCGGGGCCGATCGGGCCAACGTCCGCATCGCCGCATCGCATCGCCACTCCGTGCCCTCGCCCTCCCCCCCGCCCCTCCTCCCCCCGTCCCTCCTCGCTCCACGCCTTCGTGTTCGGGTGATGTATCCACCTCGCCATCGCTTGGACGTCCATTCCCTGTGTTTTTTGTCGATATCGTGCGTGGTTCTTTTCGCCAAATGATCAAGGATGCTCCTCGATGGTCCCCGCCGAGAAAAAATGCACACGTCCGAACGATGCCAAACCACAGTTCTCGACCTCGCTACTGATCTGGCTATGAGGCAGACACGGGCCAACGGGGGGACACCCGGGGATAATCGCAACGAACCACGAGACAACCGCGGGACAACCACGGGACAACACCGGAACAGCCATGAGAGAAGGACGGGACAGCCACAACCAGCCGCGGGACAGCCGCGGGAAAACCACGGGACGACCACGGGACAGCCGCGGGACAGCCGCGGGACAACGACGGGACAACCGCGGGACAACCGCGGGAGAACCACGGGACAAGTACGAGACAACCACGGGGCGAACACGGGCCGACCGTTCCCACTACCAGTCGACCAATCTCACGTTCAACCGACCGGTCGATTCGTTCAAATCTACGTCGACCAAATCGACCAAATCGACCAAATTGACCATTCCGATCCAGTCTCTCGACCAAATCGACCAATCTCACGTTCAACCGATCGGTCGATCACACGGACTATCGGTCTCAGCATTCACATCACAAGCCCACGATCGATACTTCTATCGAAGGCACGACCCATCGGCCTCACTGCCCCCCTATCGATCCAACGATCGAGCGATATATCGATAACGATGCTCCTATTCTTATATCTTATTACCCGGACCCCCCCACCCCCACCCCTAAACCGGACCCCCCCCAGGGATGCCGTGGACGCCCTTTCGGACGTCCCAGCGGCCCCCTGGACGCCCTTGTAAAGGTCCACTGGCCCTTCCGGGCCTCCCAGGGCGCCTTGCCGGGCCTTGCGAGCAGAGGGGTTATCGGAGGGGCGCAAGAGAGACCCAAGACAGCACAAGAGCGCTCCAAGAGGAACCTCGATGGTCTGAAGACGGCCCAAGAGGCCCCCAAGACGCTCCAAAAGGCTGTTAAGAGAGCCCCGAAGAAGCACACATCCTCCCACTCCCTAGGGAAAATGCACAAGCTTAACTTATCCGCTGTTTGGGACTTCGCAGCGTCCAAGACGGCCCGATGGGTCCCCGACAACGCCCCAAGACGGCCCGAGAGTTTCCCCAGAGGATTTGAAGACGGCCCTAGAGGGCCCCAAGATTGCCCCAGAGAGCCCCGAGACTGCCCGCAAGAAACCCAAGATGCCCCCAAAAGGCTCCCACGAGAGACCCACGAAAGGCATGGAAGGCCCCCAGGAAGGCCACTGGAGGCCCCCAAAAAGGCCCTAGATGGCTTCAGAGAACCTCTGGAGAGCCCCAGCTCCCCAAGACGGCCCAAGAAGGCCCCGGGACAGCCCAAGAGGGCCCCAAGACGGCCCAAAAGAGCCCCCAAACACGCCCAGACGGCGTTTTCCTACCAAGTGCATCGAGCTGACCCAACGATCTTGGTGCCACGCTTGAGGCTCGAGGTTCAAGTTCCTCGATCGAAAGATATAGGCAATGGATCTAGATTCGAAGTTCAACGATCGAAGGTTTCCTGAGTGCCTGGAGCCCTCCAGGCATTCAGGAAGCGACCAGGAATCGATTTGCCCGGAACTACTGCGACTTCTTCGGCGTGTCATGGGAACGCTCCAAACTTCCTCAAAGGACCTTCGCGCGGGAAAAAAAACACCATTCCTCCCCCACTCCTGCGCACAAGCGTGCAAGCGCATCGGGCGAACGCGGTGTCAATAGGCGGTAAGGATATCAGAAAAATGAGCCGGTCGCCCGTCCAGGTTCCGAGGTCCCCCCCGATGAAAGAATCAATGATGTTTTGCTTTGCCAGGGAGGGTCCGGAACAAAGCGCATGGCGCGAAGCGCAAATGCAGTCTTGAATGCATACATACATATACATACATATATACGCATGTATAAAGATACCTGTCGAGCCCACGATCAATGTAAAGACGGGACAACCACAGGGTAAACACAGGACAATCACAAAACAACAACAATCAACCAAGGGACAACCAAGGGACAACCAAAAGACAACCACGGGAGAGTCACAGACAGCTACGGCAGAACCATGGGACAACTACGGGACAACCACAATCAACCGCGGGACAACCGCGGGAAAACCACAGGGCAACCGGGGGACAAGCCTGGGCACGGACAACCAAAGGACAAGCACAGGACAACCACAAGACAACCACAAGACAACCGCAAGACAACCGCGGGACAAACCCAGCGTCACGGCCCGGCACCTGGGGTGGTGGGAACAACACGGCATCACCTGGGCCTGCCCGAAGCAGGAACTCGCGCAGCTTCGCCTCGCCCGCACGCGCGCCACGCACGACATGAATCGACACCGAGACCGACTTCCCATTTGGGGGTCTCCGTTTCACTCGGTCTCACCCCCCTCAAACGCTTCGTGGCTCCATAGGGAGCTCCACCGAAGGCCCCAGTGGCAGGGTTCGCATGCGTACCCCGCCCGTTTCGCCACACACACACACACCTCACACACACACACACCTCACACGGTTCGTGGCCCCATAGGGAACTCCACCAAAGGCCCCAGTGGCAGGTTCGCATGCGTCCCCCAGCCCGTGTCGCCACACCCCTCACACGGTTCGTGGCCCCATAGGGACCTCCACTGAAGGCCCCAGTGGCAAGGTTCGCATGGGTCCCCCCGCTAATTTTGGCACATCCCTCACACGGTTCGTGGCCCCATAAAGGAGCTCACCGAAGACCCCAGCGGCAGGGTTCGCATGCGTACCCCCGCCCACTCCGGCGCACCCTCACATGCTTCGTGGCCTCATAGGGAGCTCCGCCGAAGGCCCCAGCGGCAAGGTTAGCATGCGTCCCTCCGCCCGTTTGGGCACGCCCCTCACACGCCTCGTGGCCCTATCGGGAGCTCCACCGAAAGCCCCAGTGGCAAGGTTCGAATGCGTCTCTCCGCCCGTTTCGGCACACCCCTCACACGCTTCGTGGCCCCATGAGGAGCTCCGCCAAAGGCCCCAGTGGCAGGGTTCGCATGCGTCCCCCCGCCCATTTCGGCGCACCCCTCACATGCTTCGTGGCCCCATAGGGAGCTCCACCGAAGGCCCCAGTTGCAGGGTTCGCTAGCGTCCCCCCGCCGATTTCGGCACACCCCTCACAGTGTTCGGGGTCCCATAAGGGAGCTCCGCCGAAGGCCTCACTGGCAGGGTTCGCATGCGCTCACCCCTCACCCGCCTCGACGTTGCGAGGCTTCGTAACCCTCACACGCGTGCGCGCGCGCGATCGGGTGACCCACGCGCGGGCGGATCACCCGAAATCTGGCTGGTCAAAATTAAAAAGGATCATTTCAATTTCCAAACCACCATGACAATTTTGCCCTTGTGGACATACAGAACTCCCTACGCGCGCGTCCGCGCGCACGCGCGATCGGGTGATTCACGCGTGGGCGGATGACGTGACCCACGCGCAGGCAGGTCAACCGAAATCCAATTGGTCACCGTTACGGGTTCATTCCCGTTGTCAAACCAACATGGCGAATTTTCTATTGCTGACAATCACGGGAACTGTCAAACACGGAAAAGCTGCCATCTTGACGTGGAAGTAAACCCTTACCGGTAACCAGCGGGATCTCGGGTCACACGCCCGCGCGTGTTACCCGATCGCACGCGCGCGCGGACGCGCGCGTGGCGAATTTCGTAGTGTTCACAATGGTAAAGTGGCCACGTTGGTCTGGGAACCAACGTGGCCATGGGTTCTAAAAGTCAAAGTGCGTTTCCGACGCTTTCACAAGTATTACAGTCGCCTATCAGGGTCCCTCAACAGTGATCGATTGGATTTTAAAGTATGCGTGCGATGTTCTAATGCTTGCAAACATAGAAAAGTCGCCACGGTGGCCTGGAAACTAAACTGAACCCCGTAACTGTGACCAACGGGATTTCGGGTGACGCGCCCGCGTGGGTCACCCGATCGCGCGCGCGCGCGCGGACGAACGCGTTGTGAAATCCATATTGTCCACAATGGAGAGGTCGCCATGTTGGCCTGGAAACGAAAGTGAACCCTTCATTGTGACCAACGGGATCTCGGGTGACCCGCCCGCGCGTGGGTCACCCGATCGCGCGCGTGCGCGGAAACGCGCGCGTGGCGAATTTTGTATTGCCCACACTCGAAAACTCGCCATGTTGGCCAGGAAACCAAAGAGAATTCTTAACGGTGACAGGTTGGGTTTTGATGTTAGCAAGCAGTTTCTGATATTTTCAAACACAGAAGAGTTCGCATGTTGGCCACGAGCGTGGGCGCACGAGCCGAAGCACGCGTGGCGAATTTTGTAATATCAAAAAAAGGAAACGTCGCCATGGTGGCTTGGAAACTAGAAGTGAACCCTGAACGGCGAACTTTAATTTTCAGGCCCACACGGCGATTTAAGCAATGGTGAACTTTGCAGAAGTCTCCACGCGCGCGCGAGCATTGGCAACCGTATAACAAATACACAGAAACCCTATGTTCGAATTATGTAAACGCGCGCTCGTGTTATGCCCTATAGCAGGCGCGCGCAAGTTGTCATAAAGGGGCCATGCAAAATTTGCCGGCAGGGAAAAAGACAGCCATCCTCACCGTAATAAGCAACAACCAATCAAGATCTAGAAAGCCAGCCTTGTGGGCGCACGGATTCTTTCCAAGCGCGTGATGTTGGGGTTCTTCCTGGGGCTTTCTTGGGAAACTCTTGGGGACCTCTTTCTTGGGAACTCTTGGGAACCTCTCTTCTCGGGGCCTTCGTCGTGGAGCTTTTAATTATCTGCGATGAGGAGAAGGAAGGGGGGGGTGAAAGGGCGGAGGACGGGGTCTACTAGCCAAGAAAAAAGGCGAGTGACCAATGACCATCCGCACATCCAGCTTAGCGCGGGGCGGCCGGCTCCGGCCCCGGACCTGGCCACGGTTCCGGCCCAGGCTTCGGCCTCGGCCGGTCCTGGCCCCAGCCCCGGCCCGAATCCCGGCCCCGGCCGGCCCCGGCCCCAGCCCCGGCCCGGCCTCGAGCTGCTCCCAGCCAGCTCTGCCACTCGTCCCGGCCCCGGCCCCGGGCTCACGGCCCCGGCGCAGGCCCCAGCTCCAGTTCCGGCCCCGGCCCCGGCTCCCGGTCCCGGTTCCCTTCAAAACGTATCTAAACATAATTATCCTGGCGATGGACCCAACCATATGCAGTTACGAGTACCGCAAAGCAGGTTGAACGAATGAGAGGGAGCTCCCTATGGGGCCACGAAACGTGTGAGGGGTGTGCCGAAATGGGTGCGGTGCCGCCATGCGGACGCAGCCACTGGGGCCCTCGGTGGAGCTCCCTATGGGGCCACGAAACGTGTGCGGGGTGTGCCGAAATGGGTGCGGTGCCGCCATGCGGACGCAGCCATTGGGGCCCTCGGTGGGGCTCCCTATGGGGCCACGAAGCGTGTGAGGGGTGTGCCGAAATGGGTGTGGCTGACGCGGAGGGGGAGGAGGGAAGAGGAGGCGGGGGAGGATGAAGGAAGGAAGGAGAAGAGACGCGGGGCACCGTCTCTTCAAAACGAGGACCCAACACCACAGGATGGTTGGGAATAATAAGTGCGTTTTGATGCGATCGCGCCCTGGCGCAGGCGAGAAGCCCATCGTATCTATTTTTCTGCAACGACGATAATATACACACAATGTTTAGATGCGCGCCCCTGGCATGCGCGGGAGCGCGGACCGTCTTCTTGAAAACATACACATATATATATATATACATATACATACACACATATATATATATATACACATTCGCATGTATTTTCAAAGAATGGCAGCGCCACGCCGTACCTATTCGTATCTAGTTTTGGCCGGAACGAATGAAATTGGCTGTGCTCCCGGCACGAACGAGATCCATGATACTGGTCGAAGCACTGAACAACGGGATGAGGATAGTGGGATGCCGTAGCAATGGGATGCCGTAGCAATGAGGAATGAGGGGACGAGCGCTGCTGCTCGAGCATAGGCCTCCAAGATGTTCTGCTACGTCATCGGCCTCCTCCTCCTCCTCCTCCTCGTCCTCCCCCCCCCCCCCCAGGTGAACAGGCAGAACGGCCGCGGCAGGGGCAACGGGCCAAACTGGCTCCTAATGGTTGTAATCTTGTGCGCGTGTGTCGTGGGTGTGGAGCCGGTTGGCACGGCTAACCCATGCCCTCCTCCGGAGGGCGCCCCCTACGGGATTCGGATGGAGGGAGGGCTCGAGTCCTCTAGGCACGGGTCGGCGGATCGGTTTCCTCGGAGCCCTCCCTCTCGGTCCTCTTCGGTCTGGCTCGGGGGCGGGAGTGCTCAAACCCACCCGGATCCAACGCCTGAGAGGGCGGTTGGGGCTCCGGCCCTTTCCCTCTCGGCCCCATCCGGGGGGCAGGCCGGGGCTGCCCCTGGTCCAAGCGACCCGGCACCAGGTGACGCATCTTTACCTGTGTCTTTAGGCGTAGAGCCCATTTCGGACCCTATGCAGTCGGAAGCAGGTGTACACAGGAACCGTGTGCGATACACTCGCAGGAGAGCGCACGGGAAGGCAAAGCGGAAACGCAAGCGCAAACAGAAGCGCTCGATGGCAATGCGCAGATTGTCCCTTCTCCGCCGGGCCTCCCAGAGGCGCCGGGGAAAGAGCCACGATGTCGTCACCTCCGGGGTGGCACTTAGAACACTAGGAGATGGGGGGCCATCGGCGGAGCAGAGAAACCTTTGAAAACCGAATGCTTGTTCACCCTCATGAGGGTGAGACATTGGGACTTTTGCTTGCTGTCGGATCTCAGTTTCCCTGAAAATGGAGTGATCCCACGACAGGGAGTCCATCGAGGCCTATCTCTTGTGGCCTGCTACGCTCCATGTTCAGGTCCACGCTACGCGCGGGCCCGCGACCAGTTCTACGAAGAAGTGTCGCATGTGGAAGGGCGCACGAGAGGTGCCGACAACGTGTGGATTCTTGGAGGAGATTTCAACGCCGAACTCGGCCCCTGCAGAGACCCCGAGGAATCGATGGTGCTAGGGCCCCGCGGGGCCCCTCGCCGATCCGACAGCGGAACGGAGTTGTTGGAATTCTGTAAGGAGGAAGGACTTTTCGCCTTGAGCACGGCGTACCCACAGAGGGAAGCGTGCACTTGGTGGCACCCTCGTTTCCGTACGGGCCACCAGCTGGATCACTTCTTTACCCGCTCTCGGGATCGCTGGCATGTCCACACTTGTCGCACCCTCCACTTTGAACCGGTGCCGGAACAGGGGGTGTCCCGACGTGCTAGGCGGCGCCAGAGGCGCGCTGGTCCCCGAATCAGGGGCGACGGCGTTATTGCTTGGGCGGCTTACACTGACCACCATCCGGTGGAGATCGGGCTCCGCCTAGGTGCCTAGGTGGAGCGTGGTGGAAAAAAGGGGCTAAGAGCATCCATCGAGGAATGGCGTGTAACAGTCCGAACTATCCAAGCATGGTCGGCTCCAGCTCCTCCGCGAAGCTCCTTCGGGAGCGCTTTGCGGCCAGGCTCACGGAGTTGTTGGGGGACGACAGTGACGGCCCACCGACGTGGCGGAAAATATGCGCCGTGACTCAAGAAGCGGGGATGGAGGTGCTCGGGGCCCGGCCAGACCGGCATCAAATACCGCGGCTCCGCGGCCATGAAATGGAGAAAAAGGCGTTGGACGCCAAAGTTGAAGAGGCACGCGCCTTGTGGGCCCTGTCAGACGACGCCACGGCCGCCGCCGCACTGCAGGCAAAACGAGAAGCCGCCAAGGCCCGTCGCCGCACGCTCCGGGACTGGGAGCGCACCTACTGGGAAAACATCGGGCGGCGGGCGTCCGAGGCCGCCCACCGCGGGGACCAAGCTTCCTTATACAAGCTGTTCAACGAGCGCCGCTCAGGCAGGCGCAAACGCCCCCCGGGGCGCGCCAGCGTGGCGGACGTGGACAAGGAACGGGCGTCGTGGCGACGACACTTTGAAATGATCTCGGGCGATGTCGGCCGCGTGGCCGATAAAGTGTGGGAGTCGGTGTCGCGCTCGCCCATGCCGGCCCTTTGGCTGGACGCTGTGCCCGCGGACCTGGAGCTCGATCGGTGCGTAGCCAAAATGAAGACAGGGAAACATTCCGGGGAGGACGGCTTCGTCGCCGAAGCCCTCCGCTTCGGCAGAGATGTGATTCGGCAGCGAGTGTTCGCTCTAGTGAAACAAATGTGGAAACTGGCAACAGAGGGGGAGGAAGGGGAGGAGGCTGCAGGTTGGCCAGATGAATGGCGCTCGGGGATCGTTGTGCCGCTCTGGAAGAACAAGGGCAACCGGGCGGACAAAAACACCTGGCGCGGCATCGCGCTTCTTTCGGTTGGTTCCAAATTACTAGCGCGAGTCGTAGCATCGAGGGTGTCACAGTGGTCCGAAGAGTTTGTGTGCGAAGAGCAATCGGGTTTTCGCAGAGGGCGCGGGACCGACGACGCTCTGCAGGTTACCCGGAGGCTGATAGAAGAAGCGTCAGCAATGATCCGCGAGAATCCAATCGTGCTGTCTTTTCTGGATATAGAGAAGGCATACCCCCGGGTCTGCCGGCCCGCTCTATGGCGCTTGCTCGAGCTTCGCGGCTGTCCGCCGGGCACGCTCCGCGTATGTAAAGCCCTACACGAACACACAGGATACAAGGTGAGGATTTTTGGGGGCGTGTCCGAAGAGTGGCATCCAAAACGGTGCCTCCGAGAAGGGTGCCCCTCGAGCCCGCCTTTATTCAATGTGTTCCATGACGCTGTGCTCAAAGACTACCGGGGACGTCGCAAGCGAGCGGCAGAGGCAGCAGGATTTACCCCCAGGGTGCCATGGGAGTATGAGATAGATGGGCATCTGCAGAAAAAGGCCCGCAAGAGAAATCAAGAGATCACTGAAAAAGGGAAATCTAGTTCCCAGCGCACTATGGTATTGGGTGACGTTGGCTTTGCCGACGACACCACGATTGCGGGCCAGGCTTCTGAGATGCGGACATCGGAACCATTGCTGGTGGCGACGATGGCGGATTGGGAGGAAAAAGTAAACGCCGGGAAGACAGAGCGCCTGGTCATCAGCGGCCACCCCCGGTCCCCATATGACGCGCGCAGACAGTACGAAGTGCCACATCTGAAACATATAGGTGGTATTCATCATGAAGACGGTCGTCAGACAGCGGACACCGCCCGCCGAGTCCACGCCACCAAGGGACTTATTCGGACGATCGCCAGAGGGTGGTCACAGGGCACGGCCCATGGCCGTGGCTGGACGAGCGGGGTTAATATCACCACGCGGCTGGCGGTGGTGCAGCAGTGTGCCATATCATCCCTGCTCCCGGGGTGTCGGTCCCGATCCTGGAGCAAAGCTGACATCCCTCGGCTCCAACGAGTCGCCAATTATGGGGTCCGGAGAGCTTTCGGGATGGATGTGTGGGCCATGGAAGAGCACTCGATCATTGACGCTGCGCTGTGCCGGGCCGCCCGTTGGAGGACGATTGAAGATCAGATTACTCGTCTGGCCATGCAGTGGCTCGGGCACGTAGCCCGTATGCCCGTGCACCGTCTTCCCAAACAAGTCTTATTCGGCTGGATCGCCAGCAGAGGGTGTGATGAACACAACCGTTGTTCGTGGCAGTACCTCTGGCTGAACCGCGGGGTACAGCGCACGCGGATTCACGAACACGACTGGTTTCGAAGGGCCACCAACCGGCAGTCTTGGAGGCGCGCAAAAGACAAGGCTTTCCCTGCCCTCGAGATCACGCCGGAATAAAGGGCCCTCGTGAACCGATGGCGCCCTGGAGCTCCGTTGCCTAGCAACGGTCAGGAGGGGGCCTCGGAACCCATTTTGGGCGTTCCACCGGTCCCTCCTCCTCCTCCCCCTCCCCCTCCCCCTGTTCCTCCCTCTTTCCTCTCTTCAGGAAGGGGGGGATGGCGCTGCTGCAGCAGGAGGGGCCAATGGAAGGTACGCGTGCCCTGTCCCGGGGTGCGGACAGAGCTTCCGCGCGGGCAGCCAGCTTCGCTTTCATAATGATGAGCACCACGCCATCCGGGACCCGAGCTTGGTGACCAGTTGGGCGCATTTTGCCCCGACTATAAGCAATACCTGGGTACTCGGCTCCAGTACCACAAACCCCATTGTGCGGCGCGTCTGGAATTCCAGCGGGCCCTGTTGACCACGGAGGGGAGGTGGATGGAGGTGCAGTGCGGCCCGCACCGGGCGCAGCCAGATGGCTGGTGGATAGCGACTGATGGCTCCGGGGCTGAGGGAGAAGCTGGTTGGGGCGCAGTCATTTTTAGATACGACGGCCCGAACAGCATGAGCAGGGTACCTGATGTGGTGCTTCACGCACTGGTCGTCACGCAGGCGCGGGACCACCGCTGGATAGGCGCACGCTCGCGTACCAACAACACGGCCGAGCTATCAGCAATAGGTGAGACCATGCACTGGCTTCTAGAAGAAACGCCAGACGGAGGCGACACCCCTGTGCATATTCGGTACGATTCACAGTACGCCGCGAACATCGCGCGTGGTATTTGGGAGGCCCAGTCCAACGGGGAGCTGGCCGAAGCTGTGCAGGAACTCACACGGCAGGTATCTGAGAGGAGGCGCATTACGCGGGAGCGTGTTTACGGACACGCGGGCGAGCACGACAATGAGCTCGCCGACAGGGCCGCGAACCTTGGGCGTGAAGGTCTTGTGTCGAATATGTCTCAACGCCTTACTGCTCCGCCCCCTCCTGTCCGCGATTTGGAGTGGAACGAGGTAGATATCTGCCGTAAGTGTGGTGCTCGTGTACTCATAAAGGACTTCCAAGGCCATGTGCGTCGGTGCACAGCCACAGGTGCAGTTATTCCCGACGGGTATGACAAGTGTCGTAAGTGTGGAGTCCTCACCAAGAAGTACGATAGCAGCAGCGCCCGCGCCGGCCATGAGCGCCGGTGCCGGGGGAGCGAACTCGCCAACCGCACCTGTCGGAAGTGTGGCCACGTGTTCCCGCCAGCGCCGACTGGCACGCTGAGTAAGCAATGCTCCGCGCATGAGGCGAAGTGCAAAGGCGCCCCCCCCTCGGGAGCGGCGGCGCAGCCGGCGGGAGACGCGGCGGCGCCGGCAGCGGTTGGTCCGCCCCCGGCGGCGGCCAAGGCCCAGGCCAAGGCCAAGCCGAAGGCCCGTGGTCGCGGCGCCGGGGCCAAGGCGAAAGCCCGGGCAAAAGGGCGTGGCCGTGGCCGGGGGCGGTAAGGGGGGGATCGGTCCCAGGCCGTCCCGGCCTCATCATACCGGGCTGCACGGCAGGTAAAATTGTCGCGCTGCCGGGCCGAAGGCCCAAGCTCCGAAGATGGCCTCTACGCAGGACCATCCTGGGGGGGAGCAACCCTTGTTGCGCCCGGCACCGGATCCCTCCGGCTGCCTGCTCCTCCCCAGCCCCCACGGCGGGGGAAGCCCGCGGTGCACCCGGGAAGAGGTGGTCGGGGAGCGGCCGGGTCCGGTCGCAGGAACACGCACGATTCCCCCCTCACGGGCGGACTCCCTTCCTCCGGCGGCCGGCGGCGGACGGGCGGGCGGCGCGGGCGGACGGACTCCCCTCGACGGCACCACCCATTCCCGGGGCCCTCTTCCTCCCCTCCTCTTCTTTCCCCCTTCCCCTCCTCCTCCTCCTCCTCCTCCTCCTCCTCCCCTCCCCTGCCCCTCCTTCCTGGCTCCCCCCGGTGGGTTCTGTCGTTCGTGGTGTTGCTGTGCG